>JZKD02S1611034.1:208891-251279 GCA_000966675.3 Picea glauca | reverse complement strand
TCATGACCTATAGCTATACCATGGCCATGACGTAGAGCTTGACCTAGACCCCCCTAGCTCCATCTAATCCTAGGAATAACCTATACTCGAACCTTAACCCCCTCCACACCTGATCCCTAAGTGAACTATGCATATACATCTTGTTAAAGGCCCTACAACCCTTACACCACATATTGGTGCTCTAACCATTTCTCTATGCTTGATTTCCCATGTCTCTTTGGGGTTTCCCATTATTTGATTTTATATTAACAAAATTCCATGCTTGGGATTTTTTCTTTTTAGATTCACATATATTATGTGTTACTGGAACACGTATCTATTCGTATGTTCTTCAATATTATATTGTTGTCGTTATCCATTTACAGCCTGGTAACAAGCGTAAAAGGCTAAATTTCATTGATTTTGTATTGTTCACTATCGATGTTCGACATGCCCTACATTATGTATGACAAAAAAATTATCCATATGTACTCTCACACTCTCTCTCTCTACCCTATCCTCCCTCCACCTCCCTCCCACTATCTCTCATATCTTTTTCCTACATCTACCATCTCTCTCCCACCTCTCTCTCTCTACACCCCTTGTTGGCACAGGGGCAGACCGAGGGTTCAACGCTTCAACATCGCACGAACAAAACCCTAACTACCATCCCTTTCAGAAACACCTACGAAGCATATGAAGTCTCACCCGAGGTAGAGGCAGGGGGGGTTGCAAGACTCAAGTGTCTGCAACCTAGTTGGGACACAGATATGTGATCATAATACTTAACATATAAATTAGCATTTAACATTCATTATCATTTAACCCTCCATTCACAGCGCAGGTAAAACCCTAATTACATCACATCGCAGTATTCAACAAGATCTAACACATCCAAGAACTTAGCACATAGAAACATACTAGATCTAGCATTCATTCATATTACTAGGAATTAAGAAACTATATTAGATGCATCTAACATACATAAAGATAACAACACTAAGCATAGATCACATCAATCACACAAAGCAACCATAACACATGATATACGTGGTTCACCCCCAACGTGGGGCTGCGTCCACCAACTCTTCTTCTTCTTTATTATCTTCTGTCAATCTCCTTACATGAACAAAGCATCAACACCAACTCTACATAGGACAAGAGATCTGCGAGCACCTCGCCAGATACTCCTTCCCAGAGCTTGGTACAACACAGAGCCTTTCTTACAATCACTTGCACTTAGCTCTAGAAGTTCTCAACACACAATATGCATAGAGCTAACTCAATCACATAGATACAATCACTTACATCACTTGCACTTAGCACAATAAAACACTTATCCATCAGCTATTTCTTACATCGCCTAGCTACTTATTTGAACATTAAAAAAAGGGACTAAGAATGGGTAAACCCATGGGCCAACATCCTATACCTGTTACATAAACCCTAAACCAAAAAATCCCACAAAAGGGGGAGAGATCCCATGATCTCCACTTCGCATGTCACTCCGTATTCAACCTTCATGTTGAAGTCCCAAAAAATGGTCCAACATGACCAATGTTTCCACAAAACCTGGTCAAGGGCCAAAAGGCCCCCAACACTCACTTGTGACTCGTCTTGAGTCACTTTGATCTGGGTAACTCTACCTCGAAGGCCTCGAGCTTAGTTCGAGCTGCCTCAACCTGCTGCTTCGCCAGAGCCTCTTTCTCGATGAACTCTTGAATAACATTATCAGTCACTGGTCGTTCCAAGCGATGTTCTACTGTGGTGACTACTTGTTATAGTTGTGCACCTTGTCCTTCAATCTCCTCAAAAAGTGTGCAAGATTCATCTTGCACTGGTTGGAGCCTCTGGGTCACTTCCATGACTTTACTTTGGATGGAATGGAGTTGTTGTTGAACCGTGTGTTGTTCCTGTGACCTTTGCATCCTCTCGACTGGTAACAATAGATTCAACTGTGCTTGTACTGTTCCTTCTTGTTGCTTTGCCTCATGGATTTGTGACTCCAATGTCCTTAGTTTAGGTTCATCTGCAAAGAATTCATAGGTCTCTGCACTTAGACTGTTGAGTTTCTTTCATTCCAAGGCCAATGCCTTGATTCTCTCAATTGTGCTCTAGGAAGTTTCCTCTCTCTGATCTCGCACTTTTTACGGAGTGTTGGGCATAGCTTGTAGTTCCAGTTCTGCTATTAATTCTTGGAGTTGTTGAATGGCTTCAGCGAGCTTCCCCACCTGGCTCTCAGTGGTTTCTTCTTCCCTCTGTTCTAAGCCTGTCACAAAGAAAAGTGCTCTGGCGACAGCTTCTTTAACTCCCATCTGCTCTCTGAGCATCTATTCTTTCTCCTTCTGTATATGCGCTCTATCCTCCACAAATTTCACCTGGAGTTTTTCTTTTTCTTGTTGTGCAACCCGACTTTGCTCTATTGCTTCCTCCTTTGCTTGTTTCAGGGCCTCTGTGGCCTGTTCATTTTCCTCTTGGACGGGACGAAGGAAAGCCTTTGTCAAGTCTACTAGTCTGCATAACTGATCAGGCTCATCTCCTACTTCTATATTCCCTGTTGACAACAACATAGTAGGCATTGCACGACTCTAATAAAGAGCCTGTTGTACCCCTTTAAGCTATGTTTCAATCTTGTCAAACATTGTCTCTTGTTTGGGTTTGCTTCTATGCAATATATCCTTCGAGGTGTCTAACACAGTGGCAATGATAAGGTCGATGTCATCCACCATGAGCACATTATGAAATGGAGGTTTATTGGCTTTTGAATTCTTTCGTGGTGAAGGTTTCGCTGGGGAAACCTTTCTTTTCTTCAATGTCTCAGCCTCTGTAAGGGGATCTTTAGTCAGTGTCACTTCGCCCTATTCTTTTTTTTCTTCTTTCCCTTCCTTCTCTTCTTTGTCTACTTCGTCATCTCCTCCTCCTTTAGGTGAATCTGATGTAGTCTCTTCTTATGCGTTGTGTTTCTCTATTTTTCTTCTTGTTGCTGCTAGGTGCATCATATTCTTCACGAGTGACTATAGGGATTCTGATAAGGTCGAGGTTAGATAGTTATGTCTGTTCGACTAGTACCAAGAATTTTGTAAGCCATTCCTTTGTTATTTCTTCCATGTCCTCCTTGGTGAGCTTATAATAACTCTACAACTCCTCCTTGCTTTCATCTCTACATGCAGTAATATATATGAAATGCCTATCTACGTGAAACTTCACAAATGGCCTGAACCGATGTAGTGTATTCAGCATCATGAGAGGGAAGGATTCAATGGCCCTCTTCAGCTGCAGATAATATATGTGGAACACCATGTTTAACTTCCATTTTTTTACCATTTCACTCGAATACCATAGCGTAGTGAAATTTGCAGCTAGTGGTTCAGATGGCTCAATTTCAGGGAAGGTCACTCCTTCCGGCATCTCCCAAGGAATGAAAGAAATGAGAGTCAACAACCAACTGAAATGAAACTCATATCCATGATCCCGAGCTTTGTGGCAGTATTTCTCTAACTGGTTGATGAGGCAACTTGCCTAATTCATTTGCAATCCTTCAACGCATTTTCCTATGAGGTCGATGACAAACCCCGTGACCTGTGTTGGCATATTCTTTCAAACAAGCTTACCAGTGATCAATTGGCAATTTATGCACACTACGCCATTCTATATGGAGGCCACCTTATATCCCCGCTTCCCCTTCTCGACATCACTGTTGAGACCCTAAATTGACATCCCCACTACCCTATTATACTCCTCATCTATACCTTTTTGGCTTACCTAAGCTTGGGTAAATGCCAAGAACGCTACCATTAGCCATTGATAAGGTCATAAGGTAATGTGTTATTAATTCATGCATTTTTTTGGTTTATTGAGCTAGGAAATTAAATGTTTCATGTACTAATGCTTCAATTTGCCATGTATAATCTTTGACCTCTAGATAAATCCAGCCTTCCTGTACCATCTCAGCTATCCGGTAATTGTGCACCAAGACTACCACTGTCTGAATCCAGTACCAAGCACATCCAGTTATAAATCTCATCTGTTTTGATCTGATACTAATGGCCGTGGACTGTCATGATCTGGTACCACCATTTTCACATTGTCATGATTCGATACCATCTACCTGTCGTGATCCGATACCAATATAGAGAGCCGAATGCACCAAGTTTAGCTCCAGATCTCGCCCAAGACAATTGGTGGATGTCTATTTGCTTTAGCAAGGCTATTATAGAATAGTTTGTTGATTGCCTCATCCTCATGCACTTCGTGTCATGAGGATGAAGCTAAAATATGTAACCGAATAATTAAATTTAACAATTGACTGATTTGCAAATCACTTCACCTCCTTGTGTATCATGACTAAGACTGTTTAAATAGTCATGGCAAGGATGGTGAGGGGAGTTAGGATATTACAAGCATGTGAAGCAATGTGTGATATTACAGAACATATTCTGAGTGAATATTAATAGAAGGATGTCATTTTTCTCCATGTCTTGATTGTCTATGATTGAATATGAGTTGAGTTGTTAACAAAAGTTTGATTTTATGTTTTGAGATTTGAGTGAAAGTAATGTGTGGGTTGAAAGCAAGCTTACTGTAGACTCCAGTAGCTGACCTGTTGAAGTGGCAAGGGCCCACCGCTCAACAAAGGTCAGCATATTCATAGATTAGCATTAGCATTTGTTTTTCAATAGTGTAAATGTTAAATTAGCTGAAGCTTTAACTCTGTCACATGATAGCAGTACAACTTAGACTAGGATTTCCATTATATTATTGCTTAGAGATATTTACTCACCCTGTTTATGCATATGCTCCATTTTTATGAATTTGATTTTGTTCCATAGACATGAATGTTGGCAGCAGTAGTCAAACATATTTGAAGGAGAACTAGTGAAGTTCACAACAACACATTGTGAACCACAACATACTTAGTATATTGACTGTTGAACTACCCATGCTATGTCTTGATGATTGAGGTGTGATTTCCCTTTCAGAGGTGTGGATTGCATAGTTAGTTTTCTGGGTCAAATAACAGAGTTGATCTGTCAAACCAACTTCATCTCATACTTGCATGTGCCATAATGGATTAGATAGATTCTCTGTGAAAGACAACCAAAGTGCATTTCAATTTGCTAGTTTGTTTTGTTTCCATCATACATAGTCTAGAATAGTTCTATACTCATGACATTAGAATTTCCTTTCTTATTGGTGTCTTGTAACTCTGTTGATTACGAATCCTGGATTGATAATTAATGAGTGCATTATACTAAACATATAAGAAGCACAACATTTTGGCGCCGTTGCCGGGGAGTTGCAAACGGTAGTAAGTGATTTTTAGCTTAGATTGTTTGCATAAATTTTGATGTTTTTAAAGGCTTCTTGAGGGAGGAGGATAAAATGTTTAAGACGTGAGTGAAGAGCCACGTGGCCACTAGAGTAGGGTTCTCCGAAGCTAGGTTTCCTTCTTACCTTCTAGATAGAATTAGGATTTCAATTCAATTAAGAATCAAATTTCCATTTTATGCATAGATATAGAGATAACAAGGGTAGATTTGTAAGCTCTAAAAATTCAAAAACAACCCCCCCCACTAATCCAACTGACACTGGTGTAGGAAAAATTCCACCAAGAAAAAATTCAAGGGGATCCAGCGAGGCTCCAGAAGGAGAACCTAAGATGGAAGAATCAGTATTGGGCAGGCAAAACGTGAGTTTGTTGAACATTTAGGAGACACAAAAAATCCAGTTTCTGAACCATCCATCAGAAGAATGGTAGAAGAATAAGGAAATGAAGCCAGAGAGACTGAGACTTTTGGGTTTCCAATCTTGAATATTTCCAGAAACATCAGCATGAAGAATATCCCACTATCATCGTTACCCACTTTTAGAGGTATGTCAACTGAAGATCCAGATTTATTTTTATTCGAGTTTGACATATTATTTAGAAGCTATAACTACTCAGACGATGCCCAAAAACTTAAGCTCCTTCCCGCTACAATGAAAGATTCAACCTTAAGATGGTTCATGAGATTAGGAGAAAATACAATCCTCTCTTGGGATCAGATGAAAGACACATTTTTACAGAAATAACAAGACTATTGCAAGGATAATGCTAAAAATGACATTTTTAAAATGCAGCAAACAAAAGATGAAAGCCCTGAAGACTACTTAGAAAGGTTCTTATACAACTATCATAAGTAAAAAAATTCACAACAGATCTAGTTGTAGTAAGAATTGTATTCTTGAAAGGTCTTAGAGATGATTTCATAGAAGTTTTAAACTTGTTGAGTTCAGGAGATGTACACCAAAAGCCTTTGTCAGAAATTGCAGATCACTGTAGGAGATACTCAAGAGGACAAGATAAAACAGGCAAAGGACCAAGAGATCCTTTTAGCAGAAATACAAAACAAAGCTCAGGGACTGTCACTAGAACTGAGTTAGGAAACTTATTGGAGAACTTTAAAATAGACATCTTGAGCACAATAAGTAACCAGTTAGATACTCTAAAAATGAAAAAGAAACAAGAAGAAGAGGATGCTTTAGCAATATTTTGTCATAGATGCCGAAAGAAGCACAGTGAGAAAGAATGCCCATTAAATCTCATAGAAATCTGTGGTCTGTGTACATTAGAACACCCCACATCTGAGTGTCCAACCTTGCTTGAGCTACAAGCCATGTATAGGGGAGGAGGAGTCTCACAAGAACAACCATACCCTTCCAGAAGACCTTAGAGAGCCCAAAATCCCAATACATTTTATGATCCTAATTCACAATATCAACAACAACAATGGGGTCCTTCCCCAATGACCTATCCACAATGAACACCTCAGCAAGCTCAAACTCAACCTTGGCAACAAGGTTGGAGGGGACCTATGTATGGAAATCCCACTTACCCTACATATCCATAGTACCCTGCAAACACTTCCCAATTACTACCTGGATTCAACCCACCAAAGATGCAATCTTTACTCCCACCTCCTATACAAAAACAATTTACAACCCCCTTGAACCCTAATCAACAGCAGAAAATATCTATAAATGCCAATCAACAACCACAAATCCAAGTGACCCACAATCCTTTGAGACAAACAACAATCCCTGCCCAACCAGCCGCTAACCCCAATAATCGAACCACCCACCCTGTGTAGAATATAGAAGTTCAAGAAGAAAATGATAATCATTCTGAGAAAGAAAACACTCAAACCACCCCTGCAGAAGAAGAGGCCTCTCCTCCTATTCCAATTACTTTTCCGTCTGTACGAGTACCCCAACAAATTAATATCCCACCTTACCTCGAAATACTATTAGTGAAGAAACCCAACCCACCCTTGCACAGAGATATAAAAGATGAATTACAGAATGTGTGCATAAAAATACCTCTGCTGCAAGCCATTAAGGATATCCCTATATACGCCAAAATCATAAGGGATATTTGCATTAAGAAACTAGGAAGGAAGAAGAATGAACCTCCCCTTGTTCAGATGGTGGGACAATTATCTGAATTTATTGTTGAAATTCCATACAAATATAATGACCCTGGAAACCCAATAGTCACTATTGAAATTAATGGCATTTCTCTACCAAACACACTCATTGATTTGGGTGCAGCAATTAATGTAATGCATTTTGACACTATGCAAAAGCTTCAAATCAACCAGTTAAGACCAACCCAAACCATGATCAATTTAGCAGATAAGTCAGTCATTAGCCCTGCATGAAGTCTAGATGATGTCACTGTCACTCTAGCTTCTTGGGAATATCAAGTAGACTTTTTGGTCATCTATTCTAAATCATCTTCCAAACTAGGACACCCTCTGGTTCTTGGCCACCTTTGGCTGGCCACAGCAGATGCTTTTATCAGTTGTCGGTCTGGTGAGATGACTATATCCAATGGCACACATAGCCAAAAACTTGTTCTCTTCCCTCCTGCCCAACTGGCACAAGAAATACCTATTTGGTTAGAAAACCCTTATGGAGAGGAATATTGCATCAGACCTCTGTTAACACTTGAACAAGTAAGAGGAATACAAGAACAATCAGATGAATAAGTCTTAAGCTTATTTTTGGCTAACACAAATTACACAGAATATTCAAGGTCTTTTACAGAATTGTCACATATTTTTAGTTCCAAATTTCAACAAACTTGGCACCCTGATATCACTCAATTATATACTTTATCACCAGCCTCCTCAGAAAAGGAAGAAACTAATGAACTTGTTGATATTAGCCTAGGAAAAACTTTGTATATCAACAATAGTTTGGAACCACAACAAAAGACACAAGTAATTGAAATGCTCCAAAGACAATTTGATGCCTTTGCATGGGATTGTGCAGACATGAAAGGCATTCACCTTGACACATGCACACATCATATCTACACTAATGACCAAATCATACCAGTTAGACAGCCTCAGGGAAGCTTGAATCCATCCCTTAAAGATATTGTAAAAGAGGAATTGCAAAAACTCCTTCGAGCCAATCTCATATACCCCATTTCAAATAGTCAATGGGTATCTCCACTTGTCATAGTTCCCAAGAAAAATGGTAAGTGGAGGATATGTGTAGACTTCCAGGAGTTGAACAAATCCACCCACAAGGATTATTTTCTCTTACCATTTATTGATCAGGTGTTGGATACCTTGTTCGAAAAGAAGTATTTTTCGTTCTTGTATGGGTTTAGTGGTTACAACCAGATACAAATAGCACCCGAAGACCAGGAGAAGACCAATTTCACCTGCCCTTGGGGTACCTATGCTTATAGGGTGCTCCCTTTTGGACTTTGCAATTCCCCAGCCACTTTTCAAAGGACTGTCCTAGCCATTTTCTCTGACTTGACCAATGATTGTGTGGAAGTCTACATGGATGACTTTACAGTCCATGGACAAGACTTCCAAGAAGCATTGACCAGTCTAGAAAAGTCTTTATTAGGTGTAAGGAATCTAATCTTTCCTTAAGTAATGAAAAATAAAAAATGATGCTCACTGAAGGTATTGTTTTGGGACATCACATTTCCAGTTCTGGAATGAGAGTTGATCCGACAAAGATTTATATTATCACACAAATCAAAATACCTTCCTCACAAAAGGAAGTCCACAGATTTTCAGAACATGCTGGCTACTATCGAAGATTCATTCCAAATTTTACAAGCCTAGATACCCCTTTATTCAAATTATTATCTAAAGAAGCCGAATTTAAGTGGGATGATGAATGCCAAATATCTTTTGAAATTTTAAAATAGAAATTGTCAACTACCCCTGTATTAAGAGGACCAAATTGGTCCCTTCCTTTTCATATTTGTATCGATGCCTTAGACACAGCCCTTGGGGCAGTTCTTGGACAAAGAGAAAATCAAATGCCCTATGTTATTTACTTCATCAGTAAAAATCTGTCTCCAGCTGAAGTTAATTATACGATCACAGAAAAATAATTGCTAGATATAGTCCATGCTATCAATAAATTCAGACACTATATCACAGGATATTAAGCTTTTGTACACACTGATCATTCATCCATCAAATTCTTAATGAACAAACCTGTAAAAAATCCTAGAGTTACACAATGGCTCTTATTATTACAAGAGTTTAATATCAACATTATTGATAGACCTGGTAAAGATAATCTTGTGGCTGATTTCTTATCTAGAATGATTCATCTGGGAGATAATGCACCAATAGAAGATAACTTTCCTGATGAAAATTTGTTTTCTATTTCTACATTCACTCCTTGGTATGCAGATGTAGCTAACTATCTTCTGACAGGGAAGATTCCTCAAAAATTGTCTCCTAGAGAAAAATAGAAAGTAATTCAACTAAGTGCAAATTACATGTGGCACGATGATTTCCTTTACAAAACAAGACCAGATTTGGTGATCAGGAGATGTGTAAGGGAAGACGAAATTCATGATATTCTGCAAGCATGCTATGATGGTCCTTGTGGAGGACACTTCACAGACAAGAGTATCTCTTACAAAGTTATGCAATCGGGTTACTACTGGCCCCATATTTTCAGAGATGCTAAAACCTATGTATCCAATTGTGATGAATGCTAATGAATGGGTAAGCCTATTGCACGGGACCAAATTCCACTTGAATCCCAAGTAGTTATTGAGCCTTTCGAGAAATGGGCATTAGATTTTGTAGGGCCCATTAACCCTGCATCTAAAAAGAAAAAGTATATACTTGTATGCACTAACTATGTGACTAAATGGGTGGAAGCAAAAGCTTTACCAGCTACAAGTGAACAATCAGTGGTAGACTTCCTTTTCAATGATATTTTTACTAGATTTGGTGTACCTCGAAAAATTGTGACTGATCAGGGAACTCAATTTACCTCTCATCTAGTCAAATCCATTATAGAACAGTACCAAATCAAACACATGAAATCTACACCCTACCATCCACAGGAAAATGGACAAGTAGAATCAACCAACAAAGTTATTGAGTCCATTCTTACCAAAACAGTACAGCTACACCACAAGGATTGGGCTGACAGATTATTAGAAGCCTTATGGGCTTATAGAATCACCTGGAGGAATACAACAAGACATACACCCTATGAGTTGGTGTATGGGAAGCAGGTGCTTCTTCCCATAGAATTCCAAATCAAAACCTTCAGGACTGTAGCACAAGTTGGCATGAAATTGGATGAAGCCCAACAACAAAGACTCTTACAGATTAATGAGTTGGATGAAATCAGGCAGGAAGCACTTCAAAGAACCACCCTCATTCAAGAGCAGAGAACAAAATGGCACGACAAGTATCTCAAAAAGAAAAATTTTCAACAAGGAGATTGGGCCCTATTGTATGACAACAGATTCAAGAACTTCAAAGGTAAGTTAACTACTCGTTGGATGGGACATTACAAAATTGACACTATCTATGATAATGGTTCAATCAGGATAAAGACAATTGATGAACAACATACACCACTCCTTGTGAATTGTCACCGGTTGCGAGTTTACAACAAACCCCTGTCAAAAGAAGAATTCCTGACTCGTATACTATAGAATTCAGATATACAGATGATCAATAAGGAAGGATACCCTCCTACTGATCCACATTGATTGATTGGTTTATTTGAAATTTTTGTACATAGGTATGGATCGAATTTTGTTAATAAGCTGAAGGTAACAAGAGATTCTTACCTCCTTTTGTTTTACTTTCGCAAATTTTCTTTTTCTTTTGTAAGTAAATTTCTATAATTTATTTGATCCTTCACGAACTTGCTAAACATCAGTTTGTAGGCATCAACAATATTCTGCTTTGCTTCGGTACCAGAAATCATGTTTTGGTCCGGTACCAACAGTCTGGTACCAGTCCGGTACGAGAGTCTGTCCTTATACAATACTATCAGGACATATTACTTAATTGAAAAAGCATGCTGTGCATATTTCAAAATCTTATGTACAAATAATTAAGCTGGAACCAAGAAGCCAAATGCAACATCAAATGGCGGCCCTTGTGAAGCAATAATTTCTTTGGCTCTGTTGACAACTAAACGGAAGTATTTTTATTTCTTTTGGTTCTGTTGCTTATAAACAAGATAAAAGAAAAGGGGACACAATATGTACCTATGATTGCTCAAAAGAATCATAATCCGCTTCAAAAACTAGAAGTTGCCTTTATCCAATATTTCAACAAGTAACTATCTCACCCTAACCTGAATTCAATAGTATTCATTGGATTATCTTACTAAAGAGTAACATATGAGTATATGAACACTCTCTACCATGGGTACACTAGGAAAACTTTTATGGAAGAGGATGTACCAGTACCCTAAGGAAACATTAGGTCATTCTCTTATGGACAAGTTCAGACAAAATTATACATCTGGATCACTCTAAAGAAATAATATGCATAAAAAGTTTATTTTTCCTTCAGACATATCTTTAAAATACATTCAAAGAAGAGTACATGCCTTCCAACCCAATACCATCCCAGTCTGTAAAAAGGTTTTTAGATGAGCCTCCCCTGTCACCGTGCAAAACACTCTTTAATAAAAACCAAAATAGGTGACTATGGACAAGAAGCCTCTGATGGAAAAAGGGTTTACGAGACTAAGCCACCGGGATACTGAATAGGTCTGCTGGCAGTGGGTACCGTTCTATGGTATGACTAGGAAAACCCATTAGGGTACTGAACAAGCATGTTGGCAATGGGGCATTCTGCTTGGGGAAGGAATCTCTCACTAATTATCACAACTACCCCACCGAAGTACTGAACAGGCTTGCTGGCAGTGGGTTCTGGTTGAGAAATGTCTTATCTATACTTGTCTGATTGAAAAAATCACTTTTGTCATCTAAAACAAAAAGATCAAAGGTCACTATTGGCATTCATGAGATACAAACTCCAGATTAATAAGAAACATAATTACTTCAAGAAAATGTCCATTTGAGAATCACCCTAAGTCAACTTACTGGTCTGACATCTAAAGCCTACATTACCTAAGATGGAAACTTCTTAAGAGTGGAGCCCTAACTAGGGAGTCTAATCTACTTATACTGTAAAATTTATCTATAACATCCAATGATAGTAAATCTCTGAAGCAAGTTAGGTGGGATATATTCTTTTGGAAAACATATATATATTTCGTTGTTTCACTATTGAATGCTACCTTTGTCAATAAACCATCAAAAGAAGGGCAATTTCACTTTTTAGGCATGAGATCATATGATAGGTGATAACTGTACTTCAAAAATTTGATTGGTTTCTTTTGCTCTTATCATCTTTTCTCCATTACGATATAAAATTTTGAATCTTCTTGCATACATATATACAACATCCTTGGCATGGGGGAAGGTCAAAGAGCCCCTTCAGAACTCTTTTTCAGACTCACATGATCACCCTACAGAACCAAATACAAAAGAAGATAAGCAAAGAATAAAAGAAGTACATGATATTCCCGTAGCAAGCTTTCAAGAAACTTTAGTCTAAAAGGATGAATTCTGACAATCTACAAGAAGTTGCACATGCTATGGGTATTGATCATACAAAGGTAAAAGCAAAGGTAACATGGTATTTATTTTCCTATGCCCATAAAACTACAATAGGTATGAAAATATATACTAGATCTTATGACCTTAGTATTAAAAACATGCACCTATCCCTCATACCCATATGCCTAAAATTAATCAATCCTCCCATAGCACTAGAACATGGTTAAGGGAAAAATCACATCAAAGTATGAATCATTCCTAGTAATGATAGCCCACAAATGTATTTCATTCTTAAGAAATTCACGAACTTATCTTGTGTCATGAACCATGATCCAACATCAAATTCACCACTCGGAAGTCCAATCACCTATCCAAAAAGGATGCTTTGACACCCAACGTCTTGTCCTCATCATTACAGTAATGGGTAGAAATGAAATGGCTTATCTGGGTGGTGAAGCCATCTAGATAAGCCTCACTTGGTCTTAAATTTTTCTTGCGGCATCCCTACTTAAACTTACCATTCGCATTATCAATGACATCACCATACTCCCCTTGTCATTAGCTCTCTCCAGTCCCGAGACTACTCCTCTCTGGTACCAAACCCTTACCCTCATTAATTGACTAAACCCTGGTGCTATAGCCCGATCCTTTCCTCACAACTTATAATGATGGTCATTAGTAGACATGAACCAGTCTTCCAAATTTATAAAGAAACCAAGGAGTTCCAATTATGTCGAGAAAAATATGCTAGATCCGGATGGATGCCATTTCTAGAAAAATTCATAGCCTGGCACGAGAAGATATCTCACAAATTTATTCAGGGTTACGATGGAGAGATTGTGCATATAGGAAATCTACAACTGACAATCAATGAAGAAACCTTAAGGGAGGTCACGGGATTACCTAACAGAGGAGCCAAATACTTCAAAGGCGTAGGAATCAACAAGGAAATGTGCCAACAATTTTTGAAAGAAGACCATCAGCACTCGGACTAGAAAAAGGGGATCCCTAGGAACTATATCAAGGAAGAGTATCATCCAATGATTACTAGTCTTCAACGATTCATCACTTGTGAGGGAAGGTATGTTGTGACCTTCATATATCATCTTAGGCTTCTATTACACTTTGAAGGAGGCCCTGAAATTGATTTCCCATATTTTCTATGGATGAGTTTGAACAAAATGATAAGAGGTGTTAAATCCCTATCCAAAATGGAGAAGACTAGCATTTACCATCAATGTCTCATTAAAATGTTAGTTTTACATGAACTTAGGAAGTAGAGGATTAGTTGGAAAACCCTTATCACTCAACACCTTCCCACAGAAAACAACCTTGTGGAGGAAGCCCAGCATGCTCAAAATAAAAATAAGGAACCTCAAAAGAAAAAGGGCAAGAAGGATAAGACAACTTCATCATCATCTAGGGCAGTGAGCCAACATGAAAAAGCTAGTACACAAGTAGGGTCCTCTTCCACAGTCATTAAGACTTTTAAAAGTTTCGGATCAAAAGGTAAAACCAAATTAGTAGAGGAGACTTCAACAGTGGAATTTGAGGAAAAGGGCCATCTGGAAAAAATGATAAAGAAAGGGAAGCATAGCTCAGAAACTAAAAGTAAACAGTCTATGGCACAATCCCCTGTCACCATTTCACAATTAGAAAAGAAGAAAAGGAAGCCTGTGAGCACCCCTGATCCGGTACCTCCTTGTAAAAGAACCATGAGGAGCATGACAAAGAAGGGAAAAACAATCGTTAGTCCTCTTACACAGGAAGATCCATTCGATCTTACCTCCCCTTCTGAAGACTTATCAGTCCAAGATGACATCCCTAGTTTGACCAAAGAATAAGCCACTATTACTTTATGTGGGATGAGGGAGGAAGTTGAGGAAAGAGAATGCATCCAGCCAACAACGATGGAATCAACAAAGGCCTTAAAAAAAGCACAAATGAAGAAAAATATTGGGGAACTGCAAAAACAAAATTAGGAACTCCAACAGAAAGTGAAGGAATACCAACTATTGGACAGGTATATCAAAAATGAAAACGAGCAATTGAAAGCAACCAGCTAACAACTTCAAGACAACCATGAAGAGACTTCTAACAAGCTCAGGAAGGTACTACGACACCTACAATATGTTAGGGTCATAAAAAGGGAGTTGAAAGAAGAGGCCTCGGCCATCAACATCATTGATCCACCAAAGTAAAAAACGCAGTCTCAAGTTTTGAAAAAATTTTGGTTTGTTTTCAGTTGCATAAGGACGTGCAATGATTTTGGCATGGGGGAATGTTGAGACCCTAAATTGACATCCCCACTACCCTATTATACTTCTCATCTATACCTTTTTGGATTACCTAAGCTTGGGTAAATGACAAGAACACTACCATTAGCCATTGATAAGGTCATAAGGTAAAGTGTTATTAATTCATGCATTTTTGTGGTTTATTGAGCTAGGAAATTAAATGTTTCATGTACTAATGCTTCAATTTTCCATGTATAATCTTTGACCTCTAGATAAATCCAGCCTTCTTGTACCATCTCATCTATCTAGTACTTGTGCACCAAGACTACCACTGTCTGAATCCGGTACCAAGCACATCCGATACTAAATCTCATCTGTTGCGATCCGGTACCAACGGCCGTGGATTGTCATGATCTGGCACCACCATTTGCGCACTGTCGTGATCCAGTACCATCTACCTGTCATGATCCGGTACCAATATAGAGAGCCGAATGTACCAAGTTTATCTCCAGATCTCATCCAAGATAATTAGTGGATGTCTATTTACTTTAGCAAGGATATGATAGAATAGTTTGTTGATTGTCTCATCCTCATGCACTTTGTGTCATGAGGATGAGGCTAAAAGATGTAACCGAATAATTAAATTTAACAATTGACTAATTTGCAAATCACTTCACCTCCTTGTGTTTCACGACTTAGACTGTTTAAATAGTCGTGGCAAGGATGGTGAGGGGAGTTAGCATATTACAAGCATGTGAAGCAATGTGTGATATTACAGAACATATTCTAAGTGAATATTAATAGAAGGACATCATTTATCTCCATGTCTTGATTGTCTATGATTGAATATGAGTTGAGTTGTTAACTAAAGTTTGATTTTATGTTTTGAGATTTGAGTGAGAGTAATGTGTGGTTTGAAAGCAAGCTCGTTGTAGACTCTCGTAGCTGACCTGTTGAAGCGGCAAAGGCCCACCACCCAACAAAGGTCATCATATTCATAGATTGGCATTAGCATTTGTTTTTCAATAGTGTAAATGTTAAATTAGTTGAAGCTTTAACTCTGTCAGATGATAGAAGTACAACTTAGACTAGGATTTCCGTTATATGATTGCTTTGAGATCTTTACTCGCCCTATTTTTGCATATGCTCTGTTTTTATGAATTTGATTTTGTTCCATAGACATGAATGTTGGCCGCAGTAGTCAAACATATTTGAAGCAGAACTAGTGAAGGTCACAACAACACGTTGTGAACCACAACATACTTAGTATATTGATTGTTGAACTACCCATGCTATGTCTTGATGATTGAGGTTTTATTTCCCTTTCAGAAGTGTGGATTGCATAGCTAGTTTTCTGGGTCAGATAGAAGAGTTGATCTATCAAACCAACTCCATCTCATACTTACATGTTCCATAATGGAGTAGAAAGCCTCTCTGTGAAAGACAACTAAAGTGCATTTCAGTTTGCTAGTTTGTTTTGTTTCCAGCATACACAGTCTAGAATAGTTCTATACTCATGACATTAGAATTTCCTTTCTTAATGGTGTCTTGTAGCTATGTTGATTATGAATCCCATATTGATAATTAATGAGTGCATTATACTAAACATATAAGTAGCACAACAATCGCCATAGCTGTATTTTATTGTCTATGCCAGGGTGCGATCTAGAACCTTCCCTGGGTAAAAATATTGTGGGTCTGGTCCTTGCATGCTTAACCCGATGATCTGGTGGATCAACGCCAGATCTACTGTGATGAGGATGTCCAACCATAGATAACCACCATGGAAGCACACCAACATGAGCTTAACACATGCGTTAACCTCCTGATGTCTTTCGAAGTGTGATAACTTCATCAAATTGAGGATCGTGGACCTCGCAATATCCATGGTCCATGGATAGGGAATTATCTTCGACTTCTTCCCCATTGTCTTGGTCAAATACTTGTATGGTGTGAGCATGCCATAGTTCTTGCGGTCTCCCAAGTTATAGTCGTTGATCTTCAACGTTAGGATCCTTTCCATCTATGGTTTGACTGAGCGTATCCCCTTCGGGAGGTACGCAGTAATCAATGTGTAGTCGACGTCCCTTGGTATGCTTTCATGACTCACCGCTCTAGACAAAGACAGTATGTAGTCGGGCATGACCAACGGAGTGAGATTCGCATTCTCCAAGTCATCACAATGCTTGCCTCATTTCTCAGCAGTGGGTCGTCTAGAACGACATTACGCAGTTGAAGGGGATGCTTACAATCCTCATGTCGATGAAGCTTATACGCCGACATACATCACCTTCTCAGCCATGAATTCTATGCGAATATTTTCGACATATTTCTCTACTGCGCTCAATTCGTCCGACATACACGCTCGGGATCTGATACCTTAGGTCGGTGAACAAACACTCAAGGTAACAGAACAGGTGGCAAGGTCTCAATAATCACAGCACGGTAATAGTCATCTCTCTGTGGGCTCGAATAATCACAATTGGAAAAAGTGTTCACAGTGCAATGCTCGATGGGATAAATAGACAACGTCGAAACGAAATCCTCCAACAGGCAGGAATGCCTCAATCAATGCAGTTCCATTTGTTATGGCACGGTCCCAATGGTCCAATGTCGATGACTTCGGAAATAAATGTGTTTCTATCCATTTTGGAGCATCGTTCTAATGGTCGGGACACCTCCAACGGTCATATTGCTTTGTCATGGTGAAGTTCCAGTCAGTGTTGTTTTTCTGTTCTGGTGAGGTTCAAGTTCTACAAACTTTCCTTCTACGAAGCCTTTTATGGAACCTCCTGCAATTTTTCTAGCTTTGCTTTCTTCTTACTGAGCTTCCTTTCTTTCTTCCCTGTGATTTGAGTCACTGGGTTCCTCTTTCCATTTTGATTCTTTCCTGCTCTTAGCTTAGTAACTTCGCACTGCTGAGGATATTTCATAATATTTGAGGGTAATACTTCTCTTCTTACTGTTTTTGGAGTAGGTTCTCTACTCTCCTGCATGGATAAGTTATTAAAGTCTTCCTATGTTCTTTCAACTTCGACAACTAGGTCTCTAGCCCTTAGTTGCTTTGACTTGTCCTCATGCTCTTCTATTAAGAGCGTTATTTTCCTAGCCATGAAATCCTCTAATTCTTGCTTTTTTTGTGTTATATCTTCCTCTTCTTATTTGCTTCGGATCTAATCTCTCTCAATCCAAGTATTTCCTATCAAAAGTGGAAAAGGAACGTTGTTCTCAACAAACTTGATGACCTTGAAGTCTTATTCTATTGATGCTCCATGAGAGAACACAGGTAAATGGGCAAGTCTTCCACATAGGGTTATCAATTTTCCTTTAAACAATCCTATTCCTCCCAATGAAGGAACCATAGCAGGCTTTCCCAAAATTTCCCAAGTACTTCCTGTCATAATGTTCACATGTGTTTCTGCATCTAATACACAGTCTATGTCGAAGTCTCCTAGTCTTGTTTCTATGCACTCTTTCTCTTTTAAAATCTCTGACAAACTGATGTCTCTGTGATCATTCAGTGTTTCTTTCATCTTCAGTAATATAGTCTCTGATGCTTTATGGGGTTCTATCATATCCTTAGTCGCTTGACCTTTCTCATGATTTTCTTGTCTCATGTCTATCTTTTCAACTTTAGCAATCATTCTAGGGAAATCCAAAACTTCATGTCGAGTAGCCTTACAACAAAGGAAAATAGGACCTCGACCAGGGCATTCCTTAGCAAGACGTCTCGGTCTTATGAAACTATAACAAAGGGTAAATCCTCTCTTTCTCTTAAACGATCCCCAACCCTTCTTGTACTATGCATTGGGATCACCATGAGGAACCTGCAAACATTTCTTTCTAGGATCCTGCATCCATTTGTTAGTTCAACAAATCTTTCTATGCGTAGGAATAACATATCTTTCACTATTTTTATCAGATCTACTCACTTCAAATTGTCTTTCTTCTAGTTGTGCCCTAGTTTTCAGACTAAGACCAAATCTATCAAACATACCTATATCCATTCTTTCGAAGAAAACATTTCCACTTATCTTACCTCTATCAGAGCACAAAGCTTTAATATCTTACCTCTTTTCTTCAGATCGAAATTCTCTTCTTAGCACAGAGATTTACAATTCAAGTAGAATATCGTGCACTACATCAGCAGATCTACACACAGAGCTTTCTCTTTTCTTCAATTCCCAGCAAACATAGTTTTAGGTCCTGGCAACAGAACCATTTGTTGGCATAGGGGCAGACCCAGGGTTCAACGCTTCAGCAACACACCAACAAAACCCTAACTACCGACCCTTTCGGCAACACCTGCGAAGCATATGAAGTCTCACCCGAGGTAGAGGTAGGGGGGCTTGCAAGACTCAAGTGTATACAACCGATCTGGGACACATATATGTGATCACAATACTTAACAGATCACTTAGCAGTTAACATTCATTATCATTTAACCCTCCATTCACAGCGCAGGTAAAACCCTAATTACAGAACAACGCAGTATTCAACAAGATCTAACACATCCAAGCACTTAGCACATAGAAACAGATCATATCTAGCATTCATTTAGATTACTAAGAATTAAGCAACTATATCAGATGCATCTAGCATACATAAAGATAAAAACACTAAGAATAAATCACATCAATCACACAAAGTAACCATAACACAAGATATACGTGGTTCACCCCCAACGTGGGGCTACATCCACCAACTCTTCATCTTCTTTGTTATCTTTTGTTAATATCCTTACATGCACAAAACATCAACACCAAATCAACATAGGACAGGATATCTGCGTGCACCTCTCCAGATCCTCCTTCCCTGAGCTTGGTATAGCATAGAGCCTTTCTTATAATCACTTGCACTTATCTCTACAAGTTCTCAAGACACAATATGCATAGAGCTAACTCAATCACATAGATCCAATCACTTACATCACTTGCACTTAGAACAATACAACACTTATCCATCGACTATTTCTTACATCGCCTAGATACTTATTTATACATTACAAAAAGGGCCTAATCATGGGTAAACCCATGGGCCAACATTCCATACCCATTACATAAATCCTAAATCCAAAGAGCCCACAAAAGGGGGCAAGATCCCACGATCGCCACTTCACCTAGCACTCCATCTTCGACATTCATGTCGAAGTCCCCAAAAATGGTCCAACATGACCAGTGTTTCCACAAAACCTGGTTAAGGGCCAACACCCCCTCTTGGTATTCCTCTCTCGCTCTCTCACACTCTCAAAAAATACATCTCTAGCCCCTTCTCTCTTTACCTCTTGCATCTAACCCTCGATATCTAGATCCCTGTATCCCCCTCCCTCTCTCTCCCCCACACTCCCCACCTTTCTCTCTTTTCTTCTATCTAACCCCCCTTACCTCTCTCCCCCCTTCCTCTCTCTATCTCTTTCTACCCCCCCTCTCTGTATCCCTCTCCCTCACTCTCACACACTCTCTTTGTCTTCCCCTCTCTCCCTCTCACACTCTCTTTCTTCCTTTCTCTCCACACATCCTCTCTACATCACAAGGAAAGAAATCGCCTTGAACTAGACATGTCAATACCTAGACCTTGACCTAGACATAGTAATACCTATACATGGCAAGACCTAGACCATGACATAGACCTATACGATGACCATGACCTAGAGCATGACCTAGACCTATACGATTACCATTATGTAGACCATGGCATAGACTTATATCTAGACCTAGAACATGAACTAGACCATGACATAAAGCTAGAGCTAGAATTAGACCATGACCTAGACCTATACTATGACCATGACCTAGACCATGAACTAGACCCCTTAGTTCCATCTAAGCCTAGGCATAACCTATACTCAACCCTTGACCCCCTCCACACTTAAGTCCTAAGTGCACTATTGTTATTGGGTAAATCAGTAGATGCGGACATGAAATAATCCCCCTAGATCCAACTGAATCTAGAACAAAATGAGATGAAACAAGACACTTTCCCTAAGTTGTGATCATTGAGTTTGCTACTAAAAGAGGAATATATAACATACCTTATGAATCGCTTCTTTATATATTTGTTGTCCCTACCTCACTCCAGTTCTCTTGTAGAATCAAATATGTGATAACACAAACCAACCAACGTGAAAGCAGCAAAAGTAGAATTCAATGACAACCTAAACACGTGATCAAGGAATCATGTAATAAAATATTAATAATTTTATGGGAAAGAGACGTGCCACTGTATTATATTAATGAAAAGTGGAATATACAACTGAATTTCCTTGATGTTACAAGTTCCCTTTTAGTGGTCCTTCATTCCAACACACACATACACTTGCTCCAAAATTCACATGAAAATACTCCACAAAAGCTTGATAGACAAATGGTGGCCTCAAGAATCACTAGAAATAGGATCTTTCACATAGTCTTCAGCCTATTCTTTCATCAATTCTCTGCTTAATCTTGCTTAACCTTTTCCATGAGAAGCCCATGATTATATAGGATAAGGTGGAGTGGTTTAAAGGGATGAGGATGATCCCACCAGATCAGAGAAATCGGTAGGATCACAACCATACGGACGCCACCTCACATTATAGAAGATTCCCCTTCTAGAAACTTCATGAAACCTCTTTTCTCTTTTAGCTTTGGAATGCCACCACACTTTGCCTATAGATCATCCTGCGGAAATCCCGTGGACCAGCTATAGAGCAGCCTATGGAAATCATAGATTTTCACACTGTGTAATACATGCAGCCTGCAAACCCTTTCTAAAAAGCAGTCTTTAAGGGGACGAAATAAGTTTCTTTTCTCAGGAAAAAATTCATGTTGGGAACCTGAACATATGTTTTTGAAATCATCATTAGGGTGTCCAAAATAATGTGTAACAGAATGCCCCCCAAAGTATGAGGCTGGAACTAGGAACAAGGAGCACACCAATTGGGAACCTACAAACAATCAAGCATCCACACAATATTATACCATGTCTGAAGTAGGAATTCCCATGTTCAGAATATAAATTATTGAAATCATAAGTATAAGCCATGGCCACCAATTATACATTGTGGATCCATGTCATCAAGATTATACATAGCCACCAAGAATACATTGTGGATCTATGTATTGGAAAAATCAGATGCAGACATAGCCATGAGACATACAAAGTGGATCAATGTGTCAATTCAAATCACAAATACTCCATTGCAACCTAGATCAAAAATGATGAGGTCCAGGGTCTTCAATCCTGTCATCCTTTAATACGAATCTAGCCATGTGATTACAAGCACTGAGTCGAACATGGTTAGAAACCACTTGACTATCGATCGTTAATAAAAACCATTAACAAGTGTGAGGGAAATCACCATTAATGTCAATGACTCCCAAGGTATAATATTACAATCCAACGAGTGTGAATAGATGAGTTGAAGCTGAACACTTGATGGAATCTCTCGATTAGGGATGAATGATGTAAACCCACTGTCGAAAGCGAAGAAACTTGCCATTAAGGCATTCAGGCTCTAAGGCACTAAATTATTTCTAAGTCTTTTTCCTGGATAATGAGCTGAAGTCGACAGGAAAAGATTCATCACAGGAGGGCCTTGATGTATCCCCCATCAAATGACATGAAATAAGTAATATATTTAGGGTAGAGAAAAGTACAAACATGTTTTGAAACTGACACAAGGAAGGCCAACATGGTAGGAATTGACATTTGCATATGGCCGACTCAATAGAGGGCTTGGTTGAACTTCTCTTGAACATATGGATGGCACAACACTGGTCTTGGCATCATTGACTCAAAGACAACCCAAGATATGAACTTGCAAAGAGTCAGACAAGAGACAAATAGATTTCCCAACCCATATTCAAATGATGAAGGGGGTGCCATGTTCAAGAGCGACACTTACTGCCACTAACACAAATACAGAGACACATCTCTTTCCCAAATTTCCCCCCACCATTTATGGAGAGTACCTCTTTATTTTTACACAAGCTTGAGGAGGATAACATATGCTTGTTGATGTAAGCTCATCCTTCAGATGAGTCCCTCAGAGTATGTTTAGCGAACCCTAAGAAGGAATGGTTTGGTACCATATGGGTCTTTCGATGTTTGTTTAACGAGTCCAAAGATAGGAAATTGAAGGTTTTTCATATTTATAGAGTCTAGAAAAACACTTAAAAGAGAACTCTCTCAATTCCTTTTTCATAAAATAGCTCAACAAGACCGAAAAAGTGATAAACTATCACCCATCGAATGTTTTATTCAAATACTTTGACGAGTGTGAACAGAACAAGGTCGCTCGGCAATATTTTCATTTTTATGGAGTGTGAAAAGAGATTAAAGTTTACTCCGTAAGTTTTGTTATTTTCATGTTACCATGACGAGGACGAAAAGATGAAAAAAGTATACTCGGTTACATTCTCATCAATTTTCAAGCACGAGAACGAACAAATACAAAGCTCGAGGTTTTTCTAGAAAACCCTAAAATGTAATCGTACATGCGATGAAAAAGAAAAACAAATCTCAAAAAGTGCCCATACTTCATTGTTTGGAACCCTAATCTGCTCATTTGCGAGAAACAAAAACACTCACGAGACCATTAGGCTGGCAGGTTTTGGAGAAAATATATTTAAATGATATAAAATATTTTTAGAAAAAGTAAAAAATGAGATAAATAGGGGTAAGAACTCATTTTCAGTATTTCATTTGTATTTGGTCAAAAAATTGCCTAAGATCCCTTATTCACCTCATATTTAGAAGGTCGATTGCGGGGAGCACAGGTGATCATTCAACGAATGGTTTGCGTGAAAATTGTGAGTTCCTTGTCTTCTTCCTTTCAATGGTTTAAAATTCATTTTATCGGTTAAAAAATGATTTTTTGGGTGAATTTTTGGGCCGAAGGCCTGCACTGGGGCCACTGCGGGTGCCCTATATCAAGGCTTGCAAAAATCAAGGATTTATGCAAGTGCCCAATGGTCCACCTGCGGAAACCCCTCTCTATAAGTGAAGCCCAGTTGTGGTGGCCAAAAACCCAAAGAGAAAAAGATGCGTTGGACCAAAATAAATTCCAAAAATGATGATTGAAGGTGCTAACTTCTTTCCTTCATCTCCATGCATGTATTTGGATTGAAAAAATGTTGGAGTGGAGAGAAAGGGAGCATGAAGACGATGATGAAATGGATTTGAATGATTCGGGCACCATAAATTCCCTACGACAGTGTGGTTTGTTAAAGTTCTTCAAGATCCAAGGCATGAGAGCCCAATTGAAACTTTTGGAATATTTGGTCCCTATGTGGGACGTGGACCAACAAGTATTTCATGTGGGTGTCCATGTGCTTTTCTTAGACATCGAAGATATTTACTTCTTGACGGGGATATCCCGATGTGGGGTGCAAGTGACCTTAACAGGAGGTCAAGGCAGTGGTTTTCCAATGAGTGAATACATCAACTGCTATTGTGAACCCGGGGATGATCAACGCAAGGGTAAAGTAGCTAACAGAGGGGTTCATGATCTGACTCTTAGAACCATAATTTTCACCATTGCATGGATGGCAGGGAGTTCTTCCCCGCACATGCCTCTGCAGAGCTACTTTCAGTATGCCATTGAATGCACCAAACCTCGTGTGTTCAACTGGTGTGATGGCCGTCTCAGCAACATGAAGGGATAGTTGACTAAGAAAAATAATGGGGAACTAAAGCAATTTGGGTATGGATCCATTTTTGTATTTTTCTTCCTAGAAAGATTCCCTCACTTACGCCTTCAGGTAGAGTGGAATATACCAACGCCACGAGATCCACGGATGAAATGGTGGTGTGATCTCATGTCCTGACATGTAGCGGGTCCCATTATTAAGTATAACGATACATTTTTTGTTTGGCTGGAGCCCCAGATCTTGATGATCGATGACTATGTGTATGTTGGGATGGATTTTCACAATGACCCTGACTTGGTGCTACCAGAGGGTTCTTAGTGGGGGGACCTAGGTAAGAAAAACATTTTTCTTTTATGGTGTTTTTGTAAAAAGTTTCAAAATATTCAACACATTTTTCTTTTTAATGTTTTTAATCCAATGACTAATCAAAATATTTTGACCATGCAGATGTATGTCCATTCTGACCCCCAGGTACATCCCCTATCTAGAGGTGAGGGGAATCAATGGTAGTAGTAGGAAGGGATGCGGAAGATTATGAAGCAATTGAGTGGAATCTGGAGGGTTTGACTGCAGACATCTCAAATATGTCGATCGGCGAGGTCCCAAGGGGTTTCCAACGCCATACCATAGGTGTGGCTGGTCCACTGAGACGATTTCTCTATAGTGTAGCACACGAAGTAGTGTGTTACCCTGAGCAACATCCATGATGCCATTTTGTAGAAGCTATGAGCTTCATATTTTGATATTTTGGCCTTCGGACGAAAAACAATCTTTTTGTAAAAAAAAATTATCGTTATATATATATACATCAGGCTTCTACCAGCTTATTTTTCTTTGTATGATACAAGTGATATGTGATTGGATTATAAATGTCTCAGATGTCTATCTAACACATAATTAGCTAATGCATCAGTTAATGTATTTAAACATCTAGGAATGTGTTGATATTCGATATAATCAAAATAATGTTCCAAGAGGAGAATTTGTAAATATACCCGTAACAAAGTAGGACTTTAGATAGCATAGAAATTACTTAACTGTAGCACTACTAGCTGCTAATCAAGTCATGTAACTAGGCGACGAATCCCAAGTGAGATAGCATCGGTCAACAATTCGATGACTATGCTATATTATGTGATATTATTGGTTGGACGACCAAGGCAAACATTGTGTATACTGATAAGTTTGTTCGTGGGTGTATAGATTGCCCATGCAGCAAAAGCTAGGTTTTGAGTGCTATGACTAGATCCATTGGCAAAGCCAAAGTGGGGTAATGAAGACTCTGACATATAGAAACCAAGCACAACGCATGGTAAGTGGTCTAGGGTAGAAACCAAATAACAAAAAAGAACAAAAAAGTAGCACACAATAGTATGATATAGTAAAATACAAGAACTCATGCAAAGATAGTCTAAGCATAGTACTTCTTCAAGTAAATCCCATTTTTGGGTTCACTCAAAGGAATGCCATCATAATATACTAACTCAGAGGCTCCCTTTTCCAACACTCATTTGACGATATAAGGGCCTTGCCACATGGCCTCAAATTTTCCGTCTCCTAGCAAATCACAATCTTGTTCATAGAGGAGAACTAGATCACCCTAAAAAAAAATGTGTGGCTTGACATGCTTGTTTTATTTGGATTTGACGCGTTTATTCTGGATTTCAATAACTAAGGTGGCATCATGATGGGCTTCGTCCAATTGCATAAGATACAACAGATGTTCTTCTTCAGCAGAGGTGTTTGGGAGAAGTTCAACGGGTATTTTTAACGACGGAATCTCACATTCAATCGATAGGATATCTTCTATACCATACACTAATTGGAAGGGTGTAAACCCTGTGGTAGACTTCACGGATGTCCGATAGGCCCATAATGCTGAAAAAAACATCATGTGCCAACTCATTTTGTGAATTCCTATAATCCGTCAAAGAATGGTGATAAGAACCTTGTTGATTGCTTCAACTTGGCCATTAGCCTGCAGATAGTAGGGGGTTGAGTTTTCATGTCGAAGACCCAAATTTTATGTAAGCTCAGACATCATGAAGTTTCAAAAGTGGCTACCGTGATAAGTGACGATAGACTGTGGGATTCCAAATCATGTGATGATGTGATTGAATATGAATAGGGCTGTAGTTTTTCCTGTATTTTTGAATGTAGGAATCACCTCGGCCCATTTTGTGAAATAATCCACGGCTACAATAATGTATCCATGCCCTCCAACCGAGTGAGGGTTACAGGTCATGAAATCTATACCCCATTTAGCGAAAGGTCCAACAAAAACTACAGGGTGTAAGGGAGCGGGATGAGATATTATCTTATGATTGTATGTTTGGAAAGAGTGGAATTTTTGGATGGAAATAATATAGTCTTTAAATAAAGAAGGCCAAAAATATTCGGCTCGGAAGATCTTCTGGGAAGTATCATACCCAGACATGTGACCACCACATGCTTCAGAATGGAAGTCATTTAAATATTTCTTGGCTTCATCATAGGTGATACAACGTCGAAAAACGAAGTCAACCCCACAACGATAGAGAGTGTCACTGAGGATAATGTACTGACGTTCTTGATAGCGTATATGACAACGGTTAAGGCTAGACAAATCGGGCTAGAAAGTATGGGTCTGGAGATAAATAATGATATCTCCATACCAAAGGTCATTGAAATTGATTAGAAAAATGGATTTGTCTGGTAGGGAATCCTCTGCTAAATTTTTTGTATCAGTGCAGGGAAGGTCACATATTAGTTCGGCAAAAACCAAGGATTTCTTGGACTTAGCACGTTCAAATTCTAAGTCAAACTCCTGGAAAATCACTATCCATTTGGACTATTTTCCCCCTAGAAATTGATGTGTAAGAATGTGCTACATAGGGTTGCAATTGGAAATTACATTGGTCTTACGTAATAGAATATAGTGACAAAAACGTTGGACAGCTTGAACAGCTGCCAAGGCCAGCTTTTCAACATGTAAGTACTTGGCTTCGGTAGTCATGAGACTCCGACTCAAATAATAAATGACATGTTCTTCGTGTAAATCATCTTCTTCGACCAGCACCATGGCAATGGTAGAGTCCATAGCAGTGAGATAAAGGAAATAATCTCGACTATAATCGAGTGGGAAAAGGAGTGGGGTATGGGTTAAAATCAGTTTCAAAGCGTCGAAGGCTTTGTTGGCAGTGGTGTCCCATACAAACTCAGAACCCTTCTTTAGTAGTCTAGTAAATCCGAGTGTTAACTCAGCATAGTTTGGGATAAAACGACGTAGAAAGTTTGCCTTCCCTTGCAAACTTTGTAGTTGGTGAAGTGAGGAAGGAGGAGGGAGATTGAGGATCGCCTCGACCTTCAAAGGATCTACCCTGATCCCCTGACGTGACACAATAAAGCCCAGAAGTTGGCCAGACTCACTCAAAAGACACATTTATGTGGGTTTAAGCGTATACGATAGAACCGATAATGAAGGAAAATGGCTCGGAGGTGGGCCAAATGATCACTACAATGCATGGAGTGAGATGGTAGGTCATCTAAATATGGTTGTACAATATGCTTAATATCATGGAAAGTGTAAGACATCGCATGTTGGAATGTCACACCGACATTCTTTAGACCGAAGGGTAGTTTCTGGTAGGCAAAGGTTCCCCAACGACAAATGAAACCAGTTTTGTGTTGATCCGCGGGTAAGATATTGATTTGATTATATCTGGATAAACCATCCATCAAAGAGAAGATTTCACTTCCGACGCAATCGTCGACGATTTGGTCAACGAAGGGGGCATGAAATTTTTCCTTAGGAAAAAAATTGTTGATATCCCTATAATCAACATAGACATGAATCGTACCTTATTTCTTATTAACTGAAACTAGATTGGATACCCATTTAGTCAAAGCCACAGGATAAATAAAGCCAACTTTAAGAAGTTTTTCGACTTCAAGATTGATAGCAACTTCTTTACGGGGGTGGACCGGGTGAAGTCTCTTCCGGATAGGTTTAGGGCCTGGGTAGGTATTAATTTCGTGTACAACAATATCAAGGTCAATACCTGCCATTTCTTCATATATACACGTGAAGATGTCACAAAATTATTGAAAAGGTGACTTATATGTGGCAACCTCATCGGTGGAACATGAAGCTCTGATGTGGACATTTTCGACAACTCTAGGTTTAATAGATATTTCAATGGAGATGGTGGGTGAAATGTTACTTAAGTTCCCTTCATACAACACATCGTTTCTGGATTCAGGAACCGAAGAAATACCGACAATGGTCGATGAAGTCGAGATCCGTTGGTAGCTCTCTATGGTGTGTTGTTCAAGAAAGAGAATGGAACGATGATTCCCATCATCCTAAGGGGTATCTTCCATCGACATAACCGACATAATCATCTCGTCCATGGGAAAAATAACACAAAACGAATGAGGAGACGAATCACTGAGAGAGGGAGTAGAATGGTCAGCCGATTGAATGGATTCGTAAGTGGATTCGACCAAACTTAAAGGCATCTGGTCATCGTAGTGAATATAATCACCGGGTTTAAGTACTATCCACAGGTCAAAAGATGCGAGAGTTTCATGGATGGAGGTGGAAATCATATTGATCGAGGAAACCAAAGTAGGTGGAATGCCAGGTGGTGGGATCAGAAAGGTACCCATCAAAGTTGAATCTTTTAGTAGACCCACACTGACATTCTTGTACCCAGGAGGTTTCTTTGCAATGAAAGGTACATTGTTGGTACGTGTATCAAATTTAAAGAAGGCCAGTTGGTCTATTGTAATTAATTTTCCTTGATGTGGAAAATGCACGATATGAAAAAGAGTAGACATGACTGCACGCATGGAATCGATCTAGCTATGACCAAGTAAAAGGTTGTAATCGAGAGGTGCATCAAAGACCTCAACTTCAACGTTGACCATTTTTCCTTCTAAAGTAATAGGCAATGAAGGGAGTACACCGTAAGGTTTGAAGCCAGAGACATTAAAGGCTTTGAATGTGTTGTGTGATTTAGTTAAGGAAGGAGAGCTAATGGATTTTCAACATGCAATAGACATGACACACGTCAAGGCACCCTCATCAATAATTATTCTACAAATTTTCTTGTCAGCGACAACAACTTGTATTTGAAATGCGAGCTGAGGGGGTAACCTTGGAATGTGATCCTCCAAGTCAAAGATTATTAAATTCATATCCGTAGGGTCGATTCCACTGATATATTTTAACAGTGCCTTCCGTTGTGTGGGACAACTCTAAAGGACTTCGAGGGTTGACATAACGGATGGTGCTTGCACTAGGTCCTCTACAATACTATAGTTCTGGGTATCACACGCATGAGGATTCAAAGCAGACTTTCGGACCATGCCCTTTGGAGGAGGGCCAAGGACTATATCGGGGTTCAGTTGTTTGATATGAAGAGGACCATTGAAAGGTGGAACTGAGGGAGATTTTTGAACCAACGAAGGTGGTGTTATCTCCCAAAATAGCACCGTCATTTTGGAAATCTTTAGGAGATAATATTAGGTCCAAAAAATTTATTTTTAAATTTTTTAGAGTTCATTAGATGCTCTATTTCTGGAATGTAAAATTAATAAAGCATTCTTTAAAGTCTTGGATTTCAAATTTCAAAATCACAGTTTTCGGTGGTTAAGTGGGTCTCTCAAACGACTCGTTAACTAAAGAAAACCGACACTTTCGGTGGATAAAGGACGTTCAGCAGGTAGTCCTTAACCACCGAAAGTATTTCCACATTCAAATTTAAGTTTTCATGCTCTTGCACTCTCCAAATGTCAAGCTACATGTGGATCAGTGATATGCATGGAAAGGACGCGTGGAGGGTTTGGTTGATCCAGCGCAGCACTATAGGCTTCCAGATGACGAGATTAAAATGGGTTGCGCAGATGCTCTAAGAAAAAGCTCAGCCCGGTGTTTAGTTTGCAAATGTAAAAGTGTCAAATTGTAAAATCTAGGGTGCTGATGTTAATGCCTATCATTATACATGTCAAGTGCCCGAGATTACAAAGAGCAGCTTATAAGGAAAGGAGATCACACAAATCTTGCATGTTCGATTTGTTTTCAAACTGCAAAATTATAGCTATCTGCTCAGCCAAATCAAACAATTCCAACTTAGCCACGATCGAAGGAGCTTTTCATCGAGCTGCTTGTTGTTTTGATTGGTTAAGTATTGTGCAGTGGATCTAGGAATGAGTAAAGTCAATCTTCTAAACAAGAGTCTTGTTGTTTGTTATGGTTTATGGAAGCTTGATTGTCCTGCTGGTATTCCTACCAGTAAAACTCGCAATGTTTTTGGCACTTTCACTATACCCTTCAGATAAATCGATGTCAGATCCATTTACAGAGATCCCAGCAGACATGCTTTTGTTTCATATCTGTATTCAATTTTCCATTGAGCACTTTAGGCCACGGGCAACTTTTAAGACTGTTCTTTCAATTGGTTTTTTGTTATGGGTTGGATGCTTGGATTGTCTGACTTCCTCTTGCCAAACCCTGAGGATAGGAATGGTCAACATGGTGTGAATGGTCAACAGAGAATACAAAGAAGGTTACATGATATTCTTCATCTTAGTGTCCAAGAACAGAATCGCCATAGATTAGCACTTCTTGCTGCTTGAATGAAGAAGCTGATGCTTCTGGGTTCTTCTTGCATCTATCCAATGTTTACCCCACAACCTATTACAGAAGAAGCACTTTTGACTGGTCCTCTAGAGCTTACTAACGAGGGGTATGCTATTGCTAAGATTGCTGGGATAAATATGTGCATATCTTTTTGCCTCCAGTACAAATGGGATGCAATTTCTGGCATGCCCACTAATCTTTATGGTCCAAATGATAATTTTCGTCCCGAAATTTCTCATGTTTTGCCTGCTTTGATTCGTCGTTTTCATGAATCTCAAGTTCAGCCTGCTCTTAAATGAGTAATTCCTGCAATATAAATTGTGATGGTAATGTACGAAGGAATTATAGTGTTGAGATCGCTTGCAGCAATGGAATGGACAAGCCTCTGGTTCCTCAAACGCAAACTGTACAAAAGATACGAACTGAAACTGGCTCTCGTCCAGATCCTCTTCAACATTGTTTTCACTTTCTCCTGCAATCTTCTCCAGATCTTTCTATTTGAGATCATACCTCTCTTTTCTATACAGGCAAGTAACGGATTAGGCAAAGAACGAGCAGCATTGGGAGCAATTTTGTTCCTATTGTTTTTTTTTTTCTATGTGTTTTGGCAATGGGCATTCACTTCCCTATGCCTTCATCAGACAAAGGTTTTTCACAATGCCTCAACTGCTCAGCAGAGTTGATGTATTTAGCGAAGTCACAGCTATGGAAGTTTCCATAGTATCAGAGAGGGAATCGACGGAATCAGAAAGACAATCCACTGTACAGCGTTTTTGCAACAATTGCAGGACATAATGCACAACAAGTCATTTTGATTGCAAGAAGGCGGGTTTTGTGCTTGGCACAAAATGTTTTTAGGATGGAAATTATGGACTTGGCCTATCTGCAGGTGATTTTAAGCATTCCAATGAACATAAAATAACTAATCAACTAGGCGGTGACAAATGGACAGATCAAGAGACTTTTCTTCTTCTAGAGGGTATTTTTCTTCATGTAGACAACTGGAATGGTGTTGTTCAGCATGTTGGTACTAAGAATGAGGCTGAATGTGTCATGAAGCTCATACAGCTTCCTTTTGGAGAGCATTTTATGGGAAATACTAGCACTGAAGGCAATGATAGAAGAGCAAATAATATCAAAAGTAAAAACAAAGTAAATGATCAAGCTTTTAGTCTCAAGGCCAGCAGTTACAACTAGAACAGTGCCAACAACTGGATATCCAACAATTAGTAATAGTACTGTTGTTCAGGCTCAACACCGCATTGTCTCAGGTGGAGATTATCCTACTGATAGGGTAGATAGGCATCAAAATTCTTCTGCATTTATACCAGGCATGGGCAGTAGCAATATCTATCCTATTGTAATTGTTGCACATCCACTTGAGCCTAATCAGTTTGCTATAGGATTGACTAATGGAGATGTTCATGTGATTGAGTTTGCCAGCAAAAAGGAAATGAGGAAGTTTCATGTCTATTTTGGGTAAAAGAGTGAGCTATCCTCAAGGTGACATTATTGACTTATCCACAGTTCATTGAGGTGTATCACACCTGTCGAAGACTTGAAGGAGAGAGAGATCTTGGGAAAAATGGCGTATACAACAGCAGCTTGGAGAAGTCTCTGCTCTTTTGAAAGCTTTTGCTGACTATATCGACAGCCTATGTGGAAATGGCAGCAGGTGCTTTTCTTACCCTTAGCATTCAAAGATGAAGCAAACAAAAATAAGATTATGGAATGCAATGCTCTTCCCAACAGATAATGAAGATAATATTTTTGACATCACAAAGGAAGGTCAGAGCTTGTCGGATTTCAGTATGCTTGTGTTGGCTATTCATTGTTCGCAGACAAGAAAGATTCATTATCTGATCAACAAGATCCACAAGCAGAGTTGCCATTTTGTGTAGGCATCGAGCTTTTGATTGACAGGAGGCAGAGGAACAGGAGAGGAGCAGGGCTATTTTCAAAGAATTTAAAGAGATTCCAGAACATTAAAGATTCTAGAAGCTGATGAAGCACAGATATCAAACTTTGATATGGAAGACAGTTCGAATACTAGTCTATCCACTAGTCTTTAGTATTGATTATCTTAGTTATTTGATTTATTATTTTTAGATACAGATCCAAGTTTTCAGGATCTTAAAAAACAGATTGTTGACTAGTTTGATTCTAAGCTATTTTAGGCATGATTCGATCCTCTTCTATAGGATCTAGAAACTGTTTGTAAAGGATATAAAGCCTGGGAACTCAGTCTGAGAGGGGCGATTCTGGATACAGTAATACTCTTTTTGTACTCAGACATTTCATTGCTAATGCTAAATCGCAGGTTCCTTTCCATTTTGGTGTCAGTTTTCCACATTTCTTTTGTACTATTATCTGTGTTGTCAAGCTTTGAATGGCTGTTATCCCATTGTTTAGCTCATAGCTGGATAATTAGTTTCTTGATTGTCTCTTAGACCCTACATTGTACTGGTTTAGTTACAATCTGTTCTTCACCCATTTAAAAGTTATTTGCTGATTAATCAATCTTGGAGAGCACTGTTTATTTGATTACCATTTTGATGTCTGAATGCCATAAGTTGAATTGAGTTATCCCATTGATCCACATTTACAAAATAAAAAAAAACATTCATTTCTTAAGTTACCAAGCATACTTACCATAACCCTAAGTAGTTTCTTGGAGTGATAACAAAATGGCGCCATTGCCGGGGAGCGAGTTCAGAAGCTTATCTTCCTGGGAGAACGACAAGCATATCTATTTCTTAATGATAGACAAGGAATAGACACTATCAGGTTGTAATTATCTATCTGGCGACTCCACGAAGGACGGATCTGTTGGCGACTCCACTGTTATGATATGAACCGGATCTTGGCCAAGAGGTATGCGTTCTATGATTTCTCGAATATTTCCGGTTATCCTCATCAAGTACCTACTAGAGATGAATGGGAGAACAATATTCCATATTCCGAGGTGAGGAGTGGTAAGTTCCATCTGAACATTTGCTGGATTTCCATGAATTCATTGACCGGCTTGAAATTGTACATGAGGATGTTTAGATTCGGTTATTCTGTTTTTCATTAGAAGGGATTGCTAGTGATTGGTACCGGTCTCTTCCAAGAGCAAGTGTCAGCTCTTTGGATGAATTTCATGTTGCCTTCCATTTGTTTTGCAAAACAAAGTTTTCAACTGATCTTCTTTATCCAGAATGTTGTCATGAGTTTAGTTTATTGTATAAAGATCCCGACACTCATGAAGAATATGTTGCTGTAAAGGATACTATTCATCATGATCAGGAGATCAATGATTCACCCCATGATAACCTTAGTGATGCTTTTGACATCATATCAAATGCATCTACTGTTGTAACTTGTGATGAAGATCATATTTTTTCTTCTGAAAACTTTGAAGATGTTGAGCAGATTGACAGATTAGCAAGTGACAGTTTCAGATCTGCAAAGATTGATGAGGACAACCTACAAATTCCGGATTTGCAAGGACTGTCTAATCTTCAGCTAGAATACGAGAATCCTGATCATGAATGTGTTGATGCTGTAATTGATACTTGTCATGGGTCTTTTGATCTCAATAATAGTGAAGACCTAAATCTCAGATTTGGATCTGCAGCATATGTTATGGGCAACTCACATTTTTTAGATTTGCAAACAAAGATAGATTGCAACAGACTTTTGCAGGAAGGGCAGCATAAAGGTTCAGATCATAAATTGACTTTGTATTCTCCTCCAGCAGAGATCCCGCAATCTACATTCATCAATTAGTTTTGTGAAGGAAACGAAGAGTAGCTGCAACATAGTCATTTGGAGCAGCAACTCAAAGATGTATTCTTTCATGATTTTGAAGACCCTATTGCTGATTTTTTGGATTCTTTCAGTCGCATGAATGTTAAGATATTTATGTCAGAAGAATATTATCTTATTCACCTTCTCAAACCTTTCTTCTGCATGATATGGTCTTTATTATTATTCGGGTCAAGGTTCAGCATGATTCCTGTAAATCACTTTCTCATTTGGCTGCATTGGAAATCCAGTTTTACTTGATCAATATACTTCTATTGTCTAGATGTAGGAGTAGACAGACAAATAAGATCTTTATTGAGCACATAGATCATTTTCAATTATTGTTGAATAAGCAGAAGAGGCAACATGAAAGCTACAGGTTTGCAGAGGGATCAGTGCTAAAGGCTTAATGACTCCATGCACAATGCTAAATGCTACGGGAACTACTAGGTTCTTGGAAACCTCGCTGGGAGGTCTCCATCCCAGCTGGAGCCAGATGTTATCTCCCAAAATAGCACCGTCATTTTGGAAATCTTTAGGAGATAAGATCAGGTCCATAAAAATTATTTTTAAATTTTTTAGAGTTCAGTAGATGCTCTATTTCTGGAATGTAAAATTAATAAAGCATTCTTTAAAGTCCTGGCTTTCAAATTTCGAAATCACAATTTTCGGTGGTTAAGAAGGTCTTTCAAACGACTCGTTAACTACCGAAAATCGACACTTTCGGTGGATAAAGGACGTTTAGCAGGTAGTCCTTAACCACCGAAAGTATTTCTACATTCAAATTTAAATTTTCATTCTCTTGCACTCTCCAAATGTCAAGCTACATGTGGATCAGTGATATGCATGGAAAGGACGTGTGGATGGTTTGGTTGATCCAGCGCAACACTATAGGCTTCCAGATGATGAGATTAAAATGGGTTGTGCAGATGCTCTAAGAAAAAGCTCAGGCCGGTGTTCAGTTTGCAAATGTAAAGGTGTCAAATTGTAAAATCTAGGGTGTCGATGTTAATGCCTATCATTATACATGTCAAGTGCCTGAGATTACAAAGATCAGCTTATAAGGAAATGAGATCACGCAAATCTTGCATGTTCGATTTTTTTTCAAACTGCAAAATTATAGCTATTTACTTAGCCAAATCAAACAATTCCAACTTAGCCACGATCGAAGGAGATTTTCATTGAGCTGCTTGTTGTTTTGATTGGTTAAGTATTGTGCAGTGGATCCAGGAATGAGTAAAGTCAATCTTCTAAACAAGAGTCTTGCTATTTGTTGTGGTTTATGGAAGCTTGATTGTCCTGCTGGTATTCCTACCAGTAAAACTCACAATGTTTTTGGCACTTTCACTGTACCCTTCAGATACATCGATGTCAGATCCATTTACAGAGATCCCAGCAGACATGCTTTTGTTTCATATCTGTATTCCATTTTCCATTGAGCACTTTAGGCCACGGACAACTTTTAAGACTATTCTTTTCATTGGTTTTCTGTTATGGGTTGGATGCTTGGATTGTCCGACTTCCTCTTGCCAAACCCTGAGGATAGGAATGGTCAAGACGGTGTGAATGGTCAGCAGAGAATACAAATAAGGCTACATGATATTCGTCATCTTGGTGTCCAAAAACAGAATCACCATAGATTAGCACTTCTTGCTGCTTGAATGAAGAAGTTGCTGCTTCTGGGTTCTTCTTGCATCTATCCAAAGTTTGCCCCACAACCTATTATAGAAGAAGCACTTTTGACTGGTCCTCTGGAGCTCACTAACGAGTGGTATGCTATTGCTAAGATTGTTGGGATAAATATGTGCCAATCTTTTTGCCTCCAGTACAAATGGGATGCAATTTCTGGCATGCCCACTAATCTTTATGGTCCAAATGATAATTTTCGTCCTGAAATTTCTCATGTTTTGCCTGCTTTGATTCATCGTTTTCATGAATCTCAAGTTCAGCATTCTCTTAAATGAATAATTCCTGCAATATAAATTGTGATGGTAATCTACGAAGGAATTATAGTGTTGAGATCGCTTGCAATCATGGAATGGACATGCCTCTGGTTCCTCAAACGCAAACTGTACAAAAGATACGAACTGAAACTGGCTCTCGTCCAGATCCTCTTCAGCATTGTTTTCACTTTCTCCTGCAATCTTCTCGAGCTCGTTCTATTTGAGATCATACCTCTCTTTTCTATACAGGCAAGTAACGGATTAGGAAAAGAACGAGCAGCATTGGGAGCAATTTTGTTCCTATTGGTTTTTTTTTTCTATGCATTTTGGCAATGGGCATTCACTTCCCTATGCCTTCATCAGACAAAGGTTTTTCACAATGCCTCAACTACTCAGCAGAGTTGATGTATTTAGCGAAGTCACAGTTATGGAATTTTCCACAGTGTCAGAGAGGGCATCGACGTAATCAGAAAGACAATCCACTGTACAACGTTTTTGCAACAATTGTAGGACAAAATGCACAACAAGTCATTTTGATTGCAAGAAGGCGGGTTTTGTGCTTTGCACAAAATGTTTTCAGGATGGAAATTATGGACTTGGCCTGTCCGCAGATGATTTTAATCATTCCAATGAACATAAAATAACTAATCAACTAGGCGGTGACAAATGGACAGATCAAGAGACTTTTCTTCTTCTAGAGGGTATTTTGCTTCATGTAGACAACTTGAATGGTGTTGTTCAGCACGTTGGTACTAAGAATGAGGCCAAATGTGTCATGAAGCTCATATAGCTGCCTTTTGGAGAGCATTTTATGGGAAATACTAGCACTGAAGGCAATGATAGAAGATCAAATAATATCAAAAGTGAAAACAAAGTAAATGATCAAGCTTTTAGTCTCAAGGCCAACAGTTACAACTGGAACATTGTCAACAACAGGATATACAGTAATTAGTAATAGTACTGTTGTTCAGGCTCAACACCCCATTGTCTCAGGTGGAGATTATCCTACTGATACGACAGATAGGCATCAAAATTCTTCTGCATTTATACTAGGCATGGGCAGTAGCAATATCTATCCTATTGTAATTGTTGCGCATCCACTTGAGCCTAATCAGTCTGTTGTAGGATTGACTAATGGAGCTGTTCATGTGATTGAGTTTGCGAGCAAAAAGGAAATGAGAAAGTTTCATGTCTATTTTGGGTAAAAGAGTGAGCTGTCCTCAAGGTGACATTATTGACTTATCCACAGTTCATTGAGGTGTATCACACCTGTCGAAGACTTGAAGGAGAGAGAGATCTTGGGCAAAATGGCGTATACAACAACAGCTTGCAGAAGTCTCTAGTCTTTTGAAAGATTTTGCTGACTATATCGACAACCTATGTGGAATTGGTAGCAGGTGCTTTGTGTACCTTAGCATTCAAAGATGAAGCAAACAAAAATTAGATTATGGAATGCAATGCTCTTCCCAGCAGATAATGAAGATAATATTTTTGACATCACAAAGGAAGGTCGGAGCTTGTCGGATTTCAGTATGCTTGTGTTGGCTATTCATTGTTCGCAGACAAGAAAGATTCATTATCTGATCAACAAGATCCACAAGCAGAGTTTCCATTTTGTGTAGGCATCGAGCTTTTGATTGACAGGAGGCAGAGGAACAGGAGAGGAGCAGGGCTATTTTCAAAGAATTTAAAGAGATTCCAGAACATTAAAGATTCTAGAAGCTGATGAAGCACATATATCAAACTTTGAGATGGAAGACAGTTCGAATACTATTCTAGCCACTAGTCTTTAGTATTGATTATCTTAGTTATTTGATTTACTATTTTTAGATACAGATCCAAGTTTTCAGGATCTTAAAAAACAGATTGTTGACTAGTTTGATTCTAAGCTATTTTAGGCATGATTCGATCCTCTTCTATAGGATCTAGAAATTGTTCGTAAAGGCTATAAAGCCTAGGAACTCAGTCTGAGAAGGGCGATTCTGGATACAGTAATACTCTTTTTGTACTCAGACATTTCATTGCTAATGCTAAATCGCAGGTTCCTTTCCATTTTAGTGTCAGTTTTCCACATTTCTTCTGTACTATTATCTGTGTTGTCAAGCTTTGAATGGCTATTATCCAATTGTTTAGCTCATAGCCTGATAATTAGTTTCTTGATTGTCTCTTAGACCCTACATTGTACTAGTTTAGTTACAATCTGTTCTTCACCCATTTAAAAGTTATTTGTTGATTAATCAATCTTGGAGAGCACTATTTATTTGATTACCATTTTGATGTCTGAATGCCATAAGCTGAATTGAGTTATCCCATTAATCCACATTTACAAAATAAAAAAAAACATTCATTTCTTAAGTTACCAAGCATACTTAGCCATAACCCTAAGTAGTTTCTTGGAGTGATAACAAAATGGCGCCATTGTCGGGGAGCGAGTTCAGAAGCTTATCTTCCTGGGAGAACGACAAGCAGATCTATTTCTTAATGATAGACAAGGAATAGACACTATCAGGTTGTATTCATCTATCTGGAGACTCCATGAAGGACAGATCTGTTGGCAACTCCACTGTTATGATATGAACCGGATCTTGGCCAAGAGGTATGCGTTCTGTGATTTCTCGAATATTTCCGGTTATCCTCATCAAGTACCTACTAGAGATGAATGGGAGAACAGTATTCCATATTCCGAGGTGAGGAGTGGGAAGTTCCAGCTGAACATTTGCTGGATTTCCATGAATTCATTGACCGGCTTGAAATTGTACATGAGGATGTTCAAATTCGGTTATTCTGTTTTTCATTAGAAGGGATTGCTAGTTATTGGTACCGGTCTCTTCCAAGAGCAACTGTCAGCTCTTTGGCTGAATTTCATGCTGCCTTCCATTTGTTTTGCAAAACAAAGTTTTCAACTGATCTTCTTTATCCAGAATGTTGTCATGAGTTTAGTTTATTGTATAAAGATCCCGACACTCATAAAGAATATGTTGTTGTAGAGGATACTATTCATCATGATCAGGAGATCAATGATTCACCCCATGATAACCTTAGTGATGCTTTTGACATCATATCAAACGCATCTACTGTTGTAACTTCTGATGAAGATCATATTTTTTCTTCTGAAAACTTTGAAGATGTTGAGCAGATTGACAGATTAGCAAGTGACAGTTTCAGATCTGCAAAGATTGATGAGGACAGCCTACAAATTCCGGATTTGCAAGGACTGTCTAATATTCAGCTAGAATACGAGAATCCTGATCATGAATGTGTTGATGCTGTAATTGATACTTGTCATGGGTCTTTTGATCTCAATAACAGTGAAGACCTAAATCTCAGATTTGGATCTGCAGCATATGTTATGGGCAGCTCACATTTTTAAGATTTGCAAACAAAGACAGATTGCAACAGACTTTTGCAGGAAGGGCAGCATAAAGGTTCAGATCGGAAATTGACTTTGTATTTTCCTCCAGTAGAGATCCCGCAATCTACATTCATCAATGAGTTTTGTGGAGGAAACGAAGAGCAGCTACAACACAGTCATTTGGAGCAGCAGCTCAAAGAGGTATTCTTTCATGATTTTGAAGACCCTATTGCTGATTTTTTGGATTCTTTCAGCAGCATGAATGTTAATATATTTATGTCAGAAGAAGATTATCTTATTCACCTGCTCAAACCTTTCTTCTGCATGATATGGTCTTTATTATTATTCGGGTCAAGGTTCAACATGATTCCTGTAAATCACTTTTTCATTTGGCTGCATTGGAAATCTAGTTTTACTTGATCAATATACTTCTATTGTTTAGATGTAGGAGTAGACAGAAAAATAAGCTCTTTATTGAGCACATAGATCATTTTCAATTATTGTTGAATAAGCAGAACAGGCAGCATGAAAGCTACAGGTTTGCAGAGGGATCAGTGCTAAAGGCTTAATGACTCCATGCCCAATGCTAAATGCTACTGGAACTACTAGGTTCTTGGAAACCTCGCTGGGAGGTCTCCATCCCAGCTGGAGCCAGATGTTATCTCCCAAAATAGCACCGTCATTTTGGAAATCTTTAGGAGATAAGATCAGGTCCAAAAAAATTATTTTTAAATTTTTTAGAGTTCATTAGATGCTCTATTTCTGGAATGTAAAATTAATAAAGCATTCTTTAAAGTCTTGGCTTTCAAATTTCGAAATCACAGTTTTCGGTGGTTAAGTGGGTCTCTCAAACGACTCGTTAACTACCGAAAACTGACACTTTCGGTGGATAAAGGACGTTCAACAGGTAGTCCTTAACCACCGAAAGTATTTCGACATTCAAATTTAAATTTTCATGCTCTTGCACTCTCCAAATGTCAAGCTACATGTGGATCAGTGATATGCATGGAAAGGACGCGTGGAGGGTTTGGTTGATCTAGCGCAACACTATAGGCTTCCAGATGACAAGCTTCAAATGGGTTGCGCAGATGCTCTAAGAAAAAGCTCAGCCCGGTGTTCAGTTTGCAAATGTAAAGGTCTCAAATTGTAAAATCTAGGGTGCCGATGTTAATGCCTATCCTTATACATGTCAAGTGCCTGAGATTACAAAGAGAAGCTTATAAGGAAAGGAGATCACGCAAATCTTGCATGTTCAATTTGTTTTCAAACTGCAAAATTATATCTATTTGCTCAGCCAAATCAAACAATTCCAACTTAGCCACGATCGAAGGAGATTTTCATCGAGCTGCTTGTTGTTTTGATTGGTTAAGTATTGTGCAGTGGATCCAGGAATGAGTAAAGTCAATCTTCTATACAAGAGTGTTGCTGTTTGTTGTGGTTTATGGAAGCTTGATTGTCCTGCTGGTATTCCTACCAGTAAAACTCGCAATGTTTTTGGCACTTTCACTATACCCTTCAGATACATCGATGTCAGATCCATTTACAGAGATCCCAGTAGACATGATTTTGTTTCATATCTGTATTCCATTTGCCATTGAGCACTTTAGGCCACGGGCAACTTTTAAGACTGTTCTTTTCATTGGTTTTCTGTTATGGGTTGGATGCTTGGATTGTCCGACTTCCTCTTGCCAAACCCTGAGGATAGGAATGGTCAAGATGGTGTGAATGGTCAACAAAGAATACAAAGAAGGTTACATGATATTCGTCATCTTGGTGTCCAAGAACAGAATTTCCATAGATTAGCACTTCTTGCTGCTTGAATGAAGAAGTTGTTGCTTCTGGGTTCTTCTTGCATCTATCCAAAGTTTGCCCCACAACCTATTACAGAAGAAGCACTTTTGACTGGTCCTCTGGA
>JZKD02S1611034.1:122992-201854 GCA_000966675.3 Picea glauca | reverse complement strand
TTGCTGATTAATCAATCTTGGAGAGCACTGTTTATTTGATTACCATTTTGATGTCTGAATGCCATAAGCTGAATTGAGTTATCCCATTGATCCACATTTACAAAATAAAAAAAAACATTCATTTCTTAAGTTACCAAGCATACTTAGCCATAACCCTAAGTAGTTTCTTGGAGTGATAACAAAATGGCGCCATTGCCGGGGAGCGAGTTCAGAAGATTATCTTCCTGGGAGAATGACAAGCATATCTATTTCTTGATGATAGACAAGGAATAGACACTATCAGGTTGTAATCATCTATCTGGCAACTGCACGAAGGACGGATCTGTTGGCGACTCCACTGTTATGATATGAACCGGATCTTGGCCAAGAGGTATGCGTTCTGTGATTTCTCGAATATTTCCAGTTATCCTGATCAAGTACCTACTAGAGATGAATGGGAGAACAGTATTCCCATATTCCGAGGTGAGGAGTGGGAAGTTCCAGCTGAACATTTGCTGGATTTCCATGAATTCATTGACCGACTTGAAATTGTACACGAGGATGTTCATATTCAGTTATTTTGTTTTTCATTAGAAGGGATTGCTAGTGATTGGTACCGGTCTCTTCCAAGAGAAAGTGTCATCTCTTTGGCTGAATTTCATGCTGCCTTCCATTTGTTTTGCGAAACAAAGTTTTCAATTGATCTTCTTTATCCAGAATGTTGTCATGAGTTTAGTTTATTGTATAAATATCCCGACACTCATGAAGAATATGTTGTTGTAGAGGATACTATTCATCATGATCAGGAGATCAATGATTCACCCCATGATAACCTTAGTGATGCTTTTGACATCATATCAAACGCATCTACTGTTGTAACTTGTGATGAAGATCATATTTTTTCTTCTGAAAACTTTGAAGATGTTGAGCAGATTGACAGATTAGCAAGTGACAGTTTTAGATCTGCAAAGATTGATGAGGACAGCCTACAAATTCCGGATTTGCAAGGACTGTCTAATCTTCAGCTAGAATACGAGAATCCTGATCATGAATGTGTTGATGCTGTAATTGATACTTGTCATGGGTCTTTTGATATCAATAACAGTGAAGACCTAAATCTCATATTTGGATCTGCAGCATATGTTATGGGCAGCTCACATTTTTTAGACTTGCAAACAAAGACAGATTGCAACAGACTTTTGCAAGAAGGGCAGCATAAAGGTTCAGATCAGAAATTGACTTTGTATTTTCCTCCAGCAGAGATCCCGCAATCTACATTCATCAATGAGTTTTGTGAAGAAAACGAAGAGCAGCTGCAACACAGTCATTTGGAGCAGCAACTCAAAGAGGTATTCTTTCATGATTTTGAAGACCCTATTGCTGATTTTTTGGTTTCTTTCAGCAGCATGAATGTTAAGATATTTATGTCAGAAGAAGATTATCTTATTCACCTGCTCAAACCTTTGTTCTGCATGATATGGTCTTTATTATTATTCGGGTCAAGGTTCAACATGATTCCTGTAAATCACTTTCTCATTTGGCTTCATTGGAAATCCAGTTTTACTTTATCAATATACTTCTATTTTCTAGATGTAGGAGTAGACAGAAAAATAAGCTCTTTATTGAGCACATAGATCATTTTCAGTTATTGTTGAATAAGCAGAAGAGGCAGCATGAAAGCTACAGGTTTGTAGAGGGGTCAGTGCTAAAGGCTTAATGACTCCATGCCCAATGCTAAATGCCACTGGAACTACTAGGTTCTTGGAAACCTCGCTGGGAGGTCTCCATCCCAGCTAGAGCCAGATGTTATCTCCCAAATTAGCACTGTCATTTTGGAAATCTTTAGGAGATAAGATCAGGTCCAAATAAATTATTTTTAAATTTTTTAGAGTTCATTAGATGCTCTATTTCTGGAATGTAAAATTAATAAAGCATTCTTTAAAATCTTGGCTTTCAAATTTTGAAATCACAGTTTTCGGTGGTTTAGTGGGTCTCTCAAACGACTCGTTAACTACCGAAAACTGACACTTTCAGTTGATAAAGGACGTTCAGCAGGTAGTCCTTAACCACCAAAAGTATTTCTACATTCAAATTTAAATTTTCATGCTCTTGCACTCTCCAAATGTCAAGTTACATGTGGATCAGTGATATGCATGGAAAGGACGCGTGGAGGGTTTGGTTGATCCAGTGCAGCACTATAGGCTTCCAGATGATGAGATTAAAATGGGTTGCGCAGATGCTCTAAGAAAAAGCTCAGCCCGGTGTTCAATTTGCAAATGTAAAGGTGTCAAATTGTAAAATCTAGGGTGCCGATGTTAATGCCTATCATTATACATGTCAAGTTCTCGAGATTACAAAGAGCAACTTATAAGGAAAGGAGATCACGCAAATCTTGCATGTTCAATTTGTTTTCAAACTGTAAAATTATAGCTATTTGCTCAGCCAAATCAAACAATTCCAACTTAGCCACGATCGAAGGAGATTTTCATCGAGCTGCTTGTTGTTTTGATTGGTTAAGTATTGTGCAGTTGATCCAGGAATGAGTAAATTCAATCTTCTAAACAAGAGTGTTGTTGTTTGTTGTGGTTTATGGAAGCTTGATTGTCCTGCTGGTATTCCTACCAGTAAAACTCGCAATGTTTTTGGCACTTTCACTATACCCTTCAGATACATCGATGTCAGATCCATTTACAGAGATCCCAGCAGACATGATTTTGTTTCATATCTGTATTCCATTTTCCATTGAGCACTTTAGGCGACGGGCAACTTTTAAGACTGTTCTTTTCATTGGTTTTCTGTTATGGGTTGGATGCTTGGATTGTCCGACTTCCTCTTGCCAAACCCTGAGGATAGGAATGGTCAAGACGGTGTGAATGGTCAACAGAGAATACAAAGAAGGTTACATGATATTCGTCATCTTGGTGTCCAAGAACATAATCCCCATAGATTAGCACTTCTTGCTGCTTGAATGAAGAAGCTGCTGCTTCTGGGTTCTTCTTTCATCTATCCAAAGTTTGCCCCACAACCTATTACAGAAGAAGCACTTTTGACTGGTCCTCTGGAGCTCACTAATGAGTGGTATGCTATTGCTAAGATTGATGGGATAAAGATGTGCCAAGAGTTTTGCCTCCAGTACAAATGGGATGCAATTTCTGGCATGCCCACTAATCTTTATGGTCCAAATGATAATTTTCGTCCCGAAATTTCTCATGTTTTGCCTGCTTTGATTCAACGTTTTCATGAATTTCAAGTTCAGCCTGCTCTTAAATGAGTAATTCCTACAATATAAATTGTGATGGTAATGTACGGAGGAATTATAGTGTTGAGATCGCTTGCAGCAATGGAATGGACAGGCCTCTGGTTCCTCAAACGCAAACTGTACAAAAGATACGAAGTGAAACTGACTCTTGTCCAGATCCTCTTCAACATTGTTTTCACCTTCTCCTTCAATCTTCTCCAGCTTGTTCTATTTGAGATCATACCTCTCTTTTCTATACACGCAAGTAACGGATTAGGCAAAGAACGAGCAGCATTAGGAGCAATTTTGTTCCTATTGGTTTTTTTTTCTATGGGTTTTGGCAATGGGCATTCACTTCCCTATGCCTTCATCAGACAAAGGTTTTTCACAATGCCTCAACTACTCAGCAGAGTTGATGTATTTAGCGAAGTCACAGCTATGGAAGTTTCCAGAGTATCAGAGAGGGCATCAACGGAATCAAAAAGACAATCCATTGTACAACGTTTTTGCAACAATTGCAGGACAGAATGCACAACAAGTCATTTTGATTTCAAGAAGGCGGGTTTTGTGCTTTGCACAAAATGTTTTCAGGATGGAAATTATGGACTTGGCCTGTCTGCAGGTGATTTTAAGCATTCCAATGAACATAAAATAACTAATCAACTAGGCGGTGACAAATGGACAGATCAAGAGACTTTTCTTCTTCTAGAGGGTATTTTGCTTCATGTAGACAACTGGAATGGTGTTGTTCAACACATTGGTACTAAGAATGAGGCCGAATGTGTCATGAAGCTCATATAGCTTCCTTTTGGAGAGCATTTTATGGGAAATACTAGCACTGAAGGCAATGATAGAAGATCAAATAATATCAAAAGTGAAAACAAAGTAAATGATCAAGCTTTTAGTCTCAAGGGAAACAATTACAGCTGGAATAGTGCCAACAACTGGATATCCAACAATTAGTAATAATACTGTTGTTCAGGCTCAACACCCCATTGTCTCAGGTGGAGATTATCCTACTGATAGGGTAGATAGGCATTAAAATTATTTTGCATTTATACCAGGCATGGGCAGTAGCAATATCTATCCTATTGTAATTGCTGCACATCCACTTGAGCCTAATCAGTTTGTTGTAGGATTGACTAATGGAGCTGTTCATGTGATTGAGTTTTCCAGCAGAAAGGAAATGAGAAAGTTTCATGTCTATTTTGTGTAAAAGAGTGAGCTGTCCTCAAGGTGACATTATTGACTTATGCATAGTTCATTGAGGTGTATCACACCTGTCGAAGACTTGAAGGAGAGAGAGATCTTGGGCAAAATGGCGTATACAACAGCAGCTTGGAGAAGTCTCTTCTCTTTTGAAAGATTTTACTGACTATATCGAGAGCCTATGTGGAATTAGCAGCAGGTGCTTTGCGTACCTTAGCATTCAAAGATGAAGCAAACAAAAATAGGATTATGGAATGCAATGCTCTTCCCAGCAGATAAAGAAGATAATATTTTTGACATCACAAAGGAAGGTCGGAGCTTGTCGGATTTCAGTATGCTTGTGTTGGCTATTCAGTGTTTGCAAACAAGAAAGATTCATTATCTGATCAACAAGATCCACAAGCAGAGTTGCCATTTTGTGTAGGCATCGAGCTTTTGATTGACAGGAGGCAGAGGAATAGGAGAGGAGCAGGGCTATTTTCAAAGAATTTAAAGAGATTCGAGATCATTAAAGATTCTAGAAGCTGATGAAGCACAGATATCAAACTTTGAGATGGAAGACAGTTCGAATACTAGTCTAGCCACTAGTCTTTAGTATTGATTATCTTAGTTATTTGATTTACTGTTTTTAGATACAGATCCAAGTTTTCAAGATCTTAAAAAACAGATTGTTGACTAGTTTGATTCTAAGCTATTTTAGGCATGATTCGATCCTCTTCTATAGGATCTAGAAACTGTTTGTAAAGGCTATAAAGCCTAGGAACTCAGCCTGAGAGGGGCGATTCTGGATACAGTAATACTCTTTTTGTACTCAGACATTTCTCATGTTTTGCCTACTTTGATTCATCGTTTTCATGAATCTCAAGTTCAACCTGCTCTTAAATGAGTAATTCCTGCAATATAAATTGTGATGGTAATGTACGAAGGAATTATATTGTTCAGATCACTTGCAGCAATGGAATGGACAGGCCTCTGGTTCCTCAAACGCAAACTGTACAAAAGATACGAAGTGAAAATGGCTATTGTCCAGATCCTCTTCAGCATTGTTTTCACTTTCTCTTGCAATCTTCTCCAGCTCATTCTATTTGAGATCATGCCTCTCTTTTCTATACAGACAAGTAACGGATTAGGCAAAGAACGAGCAGCATTGGGAGCAATTTTGTTCCTATTGTTTTTTTTGTTCTATGCGTTTTGGCAATGGGCATTCACTTCCCTATGCCTTCATCAGACAAAGGTTTTTCACAATGCCTCAACTACTCAGCAGATTTGATGTATTTAGCGAAGTCACAGCTATGGAAGTTTCCAGAGTATCAGAGAGGGCATCGACAGAATCAAAAAGACAATCCACTGTACAGGGTTTTTGCAACAATTGCAGGACAGAATGCACAACAAGTCATTTTGATTGCAAGAAGGTGGGTTTTGTGCTTTGTAAAAAATGTTTTCAGGATGGAAATTATGGACTTGGCCTGTCTACAGGTGATTTTAAGCATTCCAATGAACATAAAATAACTAATCAACTAGGCGGTGACAAATTTGACAGATCAAGAGACTTTTCTTCTTCTAGAGGGTATTTTGCTTCATGTAGACAACTGGAATGGTGTTGTTCAGTACGTTGGTACTAAGAATGAGGCCGAATGTGTCATGAAGCTCATACAGCTTCCTTTTGGAGAGCATTTTATGGGAAATACTAGCACTGAAGGCAATGATAGAAGATCAAATAATATCAAAAGTGAAAACAAAGTAAATGATCAAGTTTTTAGTCTCAGGGCCAGCAGTTACAACTGGAACAGTGCCAGCAACTGGATATCCAGCAATTAGTAATAGTACTGATGTTTAGGCTCAACACCCCATTGTCTTAGGTGGATATTATCCTACTGATAGGGCAGATAGGCATCAAAATTCTTCTGTGTTTATACCAGGCATGGGCAGTAGAAATATCTATCCTATTGTAATTGTTGCGCATCCACATGAGCCTAATCAGTTTGTTGTAGGATTGACTAATGGAGCTGTTCATGTGTTTGAGTTTTCCAGCAAAAAGGAAATGAGAAAGTTTCATGTCTATTTTGGGTAAAAGAGTGAGCTGTCCTCAAGGTGACATTATTGACTTATCCACAGTTCATTGAGGTGTATCACACTTGTCGAAGACTTGAAGGAGAGAGAGATCTTGGGCAAAATGGCGTATACAACAGTAGCTTGGAGAAGTCTCTGCTCTTTTGAAATATTTTGCTGACTATATCGACAGCCTATGTGGAATTGGCAGCAGGTGCTTTGCGTACCTTAGCATTCAAAGATGAAGCAAACAAAAATCAGATTATGGAATGCAATGGTCTTTCCAGCAGATAATGAAGATAATATTTTTGACATCATAAAGGAAGGTCGGAGCTTGTCAGATTTCAGTATGATTGTGTTGGCTATTCAGTGTTCACAGACAAGAAAGATTCATTATCTGATCAACAAGATCCACAAGCAGAGTTGCCATTTTGTGTAGGCATCGAGCTTTTGATTGACAGGAGGCAGGGGAACAGGAGAGGAGCAGGGCTATTTTCAAAGAATTTAAAGAGATTCCAGAACATTAAAGATTCTAGAAGCTGATGAAGCACAGATATCAAACTTTGAGATGGAAGACAGTTCGAATACTAGTCTAGCCACTAGTCTTTAGTATTGATTATCTTAGTTATTTGATTTACAATTTTTAGATACAGATCCAATTTTTCAGGATCTTAAAAAACAGATTGTTGACTAGTTTGATTCTAAGATATTTTAGGCATGATTCGATCCTCTTCTATAGGATCTAGAAACTTTGTGTAAAGGCTATAAAGCCTGGGAACTCAGTCTGAGAGGGGCGATTCTGGATACAGTAATACTCTTTTTGTACTCAGACATTTCATTGCTAATGCTAAATCGCAGGTTCCTTTCCATTTTGGTGTCAGTTTTCCACATTTCTTCTGTACTATTATCTGTGTTGTCAAGCTTTGAATGGATGTTATCCCATTGTTTAGCTCATAGCCTGATAATTAGTTTCTTGATTGTCTCTTAGACCCTACATTGTACTGGTTTAGTTACAATCTGTTCTTCACCCATTTAAAAGTTATTTGCTGGTTAATCAATCTTGGAGAGCACTGTTTATTTGATTACCATTTTGATGTCTGAATGCCATAAGTTGAATTGAGTTATCCCATTGATCCACATTTACAAAATAAAAATAAAAAATTCATTTCTTAAGTTACCAAGCATACTTAGCCATAACCCTAAGTAGTTTCTTGGAGTGATAACAGGTGGTATATTGTCAACTTTCTCCTTGGAGGAAGAGTAATCTTTGGCACGAGTGGTAAGTGTAATCACCGTTACACATAAGTACGTAGGAGGTAGTGGAGGAAGAAGGTTGATCTTGGATAACCAATTGAGCCTGTTGTTGAGAAGAGAAGGGCTGAGACAAGATGATAGATGTAGGGGGTTTTGGGGTCGCTTGAACGAACTTCATGACCTCGGTACATCTCGGACAGTCCTTCGTGTAGTGATAATCACCACAAATAAGGAAAGGATAGTGAGGTTTGCGTTTGTCCTTATCATCAACAGGTTGTGTATTGGTCTTGTCGGATTGTGGGTTTTTATTTTTATCTTCCTTATTCCTACCCTTCCCTTTTTTAGATTTATTCTTACTGGTACGAGTCGATTGAACAACGTTCACTTCTGAAGTTTTACCGATGGGAGGAGTGGGCGTCGGAGCAGTTTGAACATTAGAAGCATGGGATTTGGGATTGGTGTGAGAGGCCTGTGCAGATTGAGGTTGGGCATGGAAAGTACCTATCACACCATCAATAACATGAGAAGCTGTTAGGGTTGTTGAGGTGGTCATGGTAGAAGGACAAGCTGCGTCAAGGCTCAGACCGTAAAGAGTACATGTTTGTGAATAAACGAGATCAAGGTATTGGGCACGACTGATCGCCTGTTCTTCTGTTACAAATACACCCATGGAAATGTCCTTAGATATGTCATTAACAAAGTATTTCATGAACCACTCTGCCAATAACTGATCGGGAAGATCAATTTTGATTAAACCTTATCTTCCTCTCCACTCATGAATGTGATCAGAGATATGCGTGGCTTTATTTTTCTTGAAAGAACTCAAAATATCAATTCTCGTTTCATAATGGATTGGCAACTGGTAGTGAGTGAGGAAATCCATAGCTAGGGTATTAAAGTCAACGAAGAAGCCTCGTGGTAGTTCTATATACCACTTTGTGGCTGAACCCGTGAGAGTTCATTGAAAAAGACGTAGCTGAATGGAGTCATCCATCAAAGAGTTGGATGAACACCAAAGGTGGAAATTCATTACGTGATTGTTCAGATCCTCTCCCAGTTTACCATCGAACTTAGGAATGTCAGATGGTAATTTGGCTGGTATGACAGGCCAATGAGGAGAGTTATGGATAGGGTCATTCAAAATTCTAGACAAGTCGGGAAGATCCAAAGTGGCTAAGAAGGGTAATTGTCTACTAACATTAGGATACTGGTGACTTTGGGGAGGAAGTCCCATCAGTATGCCAGTAGGATCGTAAGCAGTTTACACATTATGTGAAGATCCTGGTAGATTCGACCGGTGATAGGGAGGCATGTAGCCCGTGGGGTTGGATTGGTTAGGGATGTTCCCTTGGAAAGGAGTACTGGACTGAACGTTTGGGCTCCAAGTGGTATTCAAAGAACCTGGATATGGTTGACCATAATTAGGGGGTACAAAAACACTATCTTGAGAAGGTTTCCCCCTAGAGGGTTGTGGGTTTCCTTGAAGGTTCCAAAGGTGAGCTAACAAGTTTGACGTGTTAGGTCTAGATTGTGAATTATAAGTTCCAACCTCAGAATGTCCTCCATATGGAGGAGGTGCCCCAATTTGAGTATGACCCCCAGATTGAGGTTTCCCCTCGGCATAATATTGCCCTCCAGCAGGAATCTGGTAACTGGAAGTGAGTAGATGATGAGTGCTTCCAATTGGATTGGAGCCACTAGGGCTAGATCCGTCATGAAGAGGTGGATAAGACCCTACAAAGAGGACCTGGGAAGGTGTGGGAACATAACTAGTAAAGGTATTATTCCCAAGTGGTACTCCGGATGGAATTTGGGTATGGATGGCAGCATAAGGGTTCAAAGTGTGATACCCAAGGGGGAGGGAAGGGGTAGGTCTAGAGGAACGTGGTGTACCAATGAGAGCATGGTTAATCATTGTATTCCTAGTGGGAATAGTCGTAGCATGAGGGAACATCGTAGAGTGGGCCATTTGAAAAGGGACGGTTGAACTAGGACTAGCCGACTGTGTGTCTGAACCAGTGATGAGATAGGAAGTTGTATTAGAAAAATGACCTAGGGATATTGTGAGGACGACAGATGTCTCAGGTAGCTCAGGGGTGGCGGGTATATTCGCTCCTCCCCCTGATCCATAAAGTTCTCTCACCATATGAGGTGGGATTCTAACTATGTCAGTAGTCCAGAAGGGATCGTCGGCCCCAAAAGGTCTAGTTAGAGTTCTAGAAGAAACAACAACAAGTTCCCCAGTTGAATTCATCTGGAGAAAACATCTTTCGTATCCAGGAGGGATGCGGAAAGCTTCCATAGAATCAGAAATAATGAGGAAACTTTCCAAAGAGGCTGAACCTTCTTCTTGTATTATGTTGGTATCCTAGACTACACTCTGTTGAGGAGAGCCCTTCGATGTGTGAGGGGGTATAGGGGTAGAATCTTCCATGTTTTCCGGTGGAGGTCTCTGTACCCTGCGCAAATGATGGGGAGGGTTTATGTTGGCGGAACCAAAAATTCGGCAGAAAAAATCTATGGCCAACTACGAAAACAAACAACACTCGCTAATAAAATCTAGAGTTCAAACTAGGCAAACAAACCTTCTCATTTTGTAGTCACTAGATGGTGATGAAATCCAACGTCGTGAGACCGAGATAAAAAGGGGCTGGGCTAGGGTGGAAAAGTTACGTTGACGACATGCTTAACGGACTTACACCCTAGTGCAAGCTCCCACACATAATCGTGGGTATACACTCCAAGGAGTCCGAGTGAGTCTGGCCAATGTCAATCCCAAGTACCGTGAAGACTTTCCTCTCCACAGTTAGCTTGTGTAAGACCCTAAGAATATAGGCTACTAAATTTACCACTAACAACAGTGATGCCTAGGGAAATAGTCGACAGTTCGATCCACACGCAAGGGCAGGGTATCTAGCCCGAAATCAACTCGAGAGGATTCCACTCATCATTGTGGGTATACCTTCAAGTGACCCCCATAATACATGCAATCTCTACACCGAGACCAACAAAGCAGGGTGTGTAACTCTGTCAATCTCAATGTGACCTCAAGTTTGACCCTTGTGTGAGAAGTGCTTCCCAAGACAAAATGTTGCAAATGGATTTGGAAACTCCCTATCACAAGATACTATTATGTGTTTTGTTTTTTGGAGAGTGTGTCTCACTGCCTATTCCAAATCTCTAGCCTAGATAATGTTGGTGTAAAAGAGCCCTAGAAAATAAAAGTTTCTACTTGAGTTTTAAATTTCACAATGTTTTTAAGAGGTTGTTGTTACTCAAGAGGTAGACGGGAATGAAACCAATTTTGTGTAAGACTTCGACCCAATAACATGCAAATAGAAATGAAAGATGAAAATTTTTGTTCTATGAATTCTATCTACAGTAGGGAGAAAGTATTTTTCTAGAACAATATGAACTACGATGTACAATTCCTTTTCTTTGAATGTAATACCAAACAATCATCAACAATGTAATTTCACTATTCGTTATTTTTCAATTTTTTGAATGCCAATATTTTCTATATAAATGATTACCTAAAATACTGAAAGAATTTAATTTTTTCCTTTCATAAACCAAAACACTAAGAAAGGATAAGAAATCAATGAAAATAAAACACTCAGTAAACTCCCAAATCGATCTTTCAATGGAGACAAAAATAAAAAATGACAAGAAAACGTTTATTTCAAATGTGAATAAAAAATGGTTTTCAGATCATAAAGCAATCCAGATGTGTAACCAACTTACAACTTCAAATCCAATCGAATATCTTTAATTGAGCAAGCACTCAGACGCAATTCCATATATTATACCCTTGCCAATAAAAATCAAAAACAAAAATTGGAAAAAGATCAAAAGAGAGGTGTTCGATCTCCGAAACCAATCAAGAGCAAGCTTAAACAGTTAGAAAAAGTCAATAACCGACATTAAAAATCCTTTCCTAGCCGACTTAAGAAAAACTGGGCATCAACAGAGGCAAAAAAACTAACCCAAAAAATTTCTCAAACACCACCATAGGCTGGCAGTATAGCACAGTACGGAAATGAAGAGTTTCCGCAGGAAAGAAATAGATAGGGTGCGGAAATCCTACACTGAAGGGAACCACCAGGGTGTAGAAATCGAAGGTTTCTGCAGGCTGCCTATAAGGTGCAGTGAAAAAGTGTTTGAAAAATCAACTAATTTGGAGAAAAGGGTAAAGCCTCCAAGTGTACTTTCAAACCCAGAGAGTCTAAATGGATCTCCCACAGACTCTGAGACTAATTTCAAATAAAAAGAATAGTTCAAAAGCAAATGGCCAACAAAAAACCACAATCAAGTTGTTCTTACCCAGTGGGGTCACCAATTTTTTTATTGGGTAAATCGATAGATGCAGACATGAACTAATCCCCCTAGATCCACCTGAATCTAGAACAAAACGAGACGGAACAAGACACTTTCCCTAAGTTGTGATCATTGAGTTTTCTACTAAAATATGAATATATAACATACCTTATGAATTTCTTCCTTATATCTTTGTTGTCCCTACCTCACTCCAGTGCTCTTGTAGAATCAAATATGTGATAACACAAACCAAACAATGTGAAAGTAGAAAAAGTAGAATTCAATGACAACCTAAACATGTGATCAAGGAATCATGTAATAAAATACAAATCATTTTATGGGAAAGAGATGTGCCACCATATTATATTAATGAAAAGTGGAAGATACAACCGAATTGCCTTGATGTCGCAAGTTCCCTTTTAGTGGTCCTTTGTTTCAACACACACATACGCTTTCTCTGAAATTTGCATGAAGATAATCCACAAAATCTTGATAGACAAATGGTGGCCTCAAGCATCACTAGAAATAGAATCTTTCATACAATCTTTAACCTATTCTTTCATCAATTCTCTACTTAATATTTCTTAACCTTTTCCATGAGAATCCCATGATTATATAGGATAAGGTGAAGTGGTTTAAAGGGATGAGGATGATCCCACCAAATCAGAGAAACTAGTAGGATCACAACCATATAGATGCCACCTCACATTCTAGAAGATTCCCCTTCTAGAAACTTCATGAAACCTCTTTCCTCTTTTAGCTTTGGAACACCATCGCACCCTGCCTATAGAGCAGCCTACGGAAATCCCATGGGCCAGCTATATAGAAGCCTGCATAAATCATAGATTTTTGCACTGTGTAATACATGCAGCCTGCAGTCCCTTTCTAAAAAGCAGTCTTTTAGAGGAGGAAAGAAGTTGCTTTTCTCAAGAAAAAAGTCATGTTGGGAGCCTGAACACATGTTTGTGATATCATCATTAGGGTGACCAAAATAATGTGTAACAACTATGCATATACCTCTTGTTAAAGTCCCCACAACCCTTGCACCCACATCTTGGTGCTCTAAACATTTCTCTATGCTTCAAAACACTTTCAATCCTAATCCCTTAGGTATTAGTTGTCCCCAAACCCCTATACATATTTATTCATAAATATTTTTGGTCCATAATAAATGTTATATCCATTTCATTAAGAGCACGCGCATGTTCTTGTGACTTGAAATCCTTGTGGTTTTGCACTCATCCGTGCCTAGCAAAAACACGTGTACATTCCTAGAATGTGCATGCACTTTAGTGTGCATGCATTTTAGGAATTCATGCATATTCCTGCTAGGAATTTTTATGTTCCAATCACACTCTACATCATCTATCTCAAAAACTCAAGAAGCAATATATCTACACGCAACAATAGCAAGAACAAATAGGTTTTTTTTATTTTTGTCCTGTTTTTTAATTCATATACAATTTTGTGCTATTGCAAGACAATTGTGGGAAGAATTGGAAGACAATTTTTTCCATGTGGAATTGGAATTGTTGGTTGTGTATTTTTGTGTCTTCTTGGAATTGGAAGTCAAATTTGACCAATTGGAATTGTTAGTTGTATCTTCTTGTGTAATACCAAGACAATTTTTTCCAATTGGAATTGTTACTTGTGTAGTCTTGTGTAATACCAAGACAAATTTGTCCAATTGGAATTGGAATTGTTAGTTGTGTCTCCTTTTGTAATACGAAGACAAATTTTTCCACTTGGAATTGGAATTGTTAGTTGTGCCTTATTGTGTAATACAAAGGCAAATTTGTGGTGGGGTGCTTGGAAGCCACTTTTTCTCTTTAAACATGGGGAACCAACGGAATCGAGAAAGAAAGTCCTCAAGGAAAGAGAAACCCACCAAAAAGGTAGAATAAGAAAGATAAATGGAAAAGTTACATATGTCAAAGTGTAGGCTTTCATAAGACGACAATCCAATTTCTAGAGGAATATATGTTGATGTTTTTTCTCCTCCATAACCACAAGAAAAGCGCAGAAGTTTGGTAGAGGCCAGTCCAATCAGTATCTCATAAAGACAACTTGTTTTGGATGACTAGATGATGGAGGATTTGCTTGGAGCTGCTTATACAATAGATGAAATTAGAGAGGCAATTGGTTTACAATATTGTGGTGAAGAAGTTCTTGTGGTGCAACCTCTTCTTGGATAGTCAAACATTCTAGAAACTAGTCAACCCCATGTCCACTCTCCTCCCAAAATTGATTCACTAGTGATTGAAGAGGTAAGAACTACAACATTTTAAACTCCACAATAGGGAGGTCAAGAGTGCCAAAATAGGGGTTCATCATCCCTACATAGATTGAGCAGTGTGCGACGAAGAACTCCTAAACACATTTAGGTGGATGAAAGTGGTGTAGAATCACTTGAAGGTAAGTTACCTAATCGTACTATTCATTATCATTCTTATAAAATAATTAAAGAATATTTTGAACCAAAATTCGATGTCATTAAACGTCAATTATTTTTGGCTTTGTTAAAATCTAGAAATTTGACTGTTGTTAGGAGTATTTTAGGCATTAAAATAGTAAAAATTTTGTAAATAAGGAAATATATTGTTATAAACCTTGCAGATTCTTTTCAAATAATTGGTAATAAATCTCATTCTAAATATCGTAATGCATCCTGACATGTCTTGCCACAATCAATTGTTATCAAGATCACAAGAAAACATCATTTTCTACAACAAACCTCTCATCTCATGAAATGAAATATTGAAACCCTTAGAAAGTATTCTCATAGAAGAGAGAGCCTCCACATAGGTGGATCAACAAATTTGTGGGCCTTCACTAGTAAGCTACCCTAAGGAGGTGAAGAGTGCCAGAATAGGGGTTCATCGTCCCTACATAGATTGAGCAGTGTGCGATGAAGAACTCCTAAACACATTTAGGTGGATGAAAGTGGTCTAGAATCACTTGAAGGTAATTTACCTAATCACACTATTCGTTATCATTCTTAAAAAATAATTAAAGAATATTTTGAGCCAAAATTCGATGTCATTAAACGTCAATTATTTTTGGCTTTGTTAAAATCTAGAAGTTTGACTGTTGTTAGGAGAATTTTAGGCATTAAAATAGTCAAAATTTTATAAATAAGGAAAGATATTGTTATAAAACTCATGGATTCTTTTCAAATAATTGGTAATAAATCTCATTCTAAAGACCGTAATGCATCTCGACATGTCTTGTCACAATCAATTGTTAGCAAGATCACAAGAAAACATCATTTTCTACAACAAACCTCTCATCTCATGAAATGCAATATTGAAACCCTTATAAAGTATTCTCATAGAAGAGATAGCCTCCACATAGGTGGATCAACAAATTTGCGGGCCTTCACTAGTAAGCTACCTCATTCTGACATGAAGTTCATTGGAGCAGTTAAGGGACTAGTACAATATTTCTGGCATGAGAACACTAGGCCTTCTACCAACCAAAAGTATGTACTAAAATTGGGAAGGCGATCTAGGGACCATAAGCCCCATATTAAACACTTTCTTGACATTACATAGAGATAAATGTATGAGAGATTCAGGACAATACATATTGCACTTAAATTGGTCCAAAGACATTTCCATAAATGCAAGCCTTGTTATGTTTGAATAAACATAATTCATAACACATGTTTTTGTAGATATCACATTGAGTATGGTTATAATTATGACACACACACACACACACATATCTTTCTTTTATTTCATAACACCCTTTTGCAGGAATTCTTAGTTATATTACTGCCATTGTCAACTAGAGACTTTATTCACAACATATTTCTTACAAGGCCAGAGAGTTGTACATTTTATCGAAAATATTTCTTAGATGGGACATGACCTAGGTGAGATGGAATGGAATTACTAAGCAAGTGCATCCATGTGAGAGATGAGTATGAATTAGGGAGGAAGGTGGTTTCCCTGAAAATCTTTAAATATGTCACATATGATATTGATGGAGGCCAGGAAAAAAAAAAATACAATTGGTGACTTCCCTGGTACGAGTATATGACTTCATAAAGGAATTCGTCGAAAAGACACAACAATATGTTTAGCATGTCCATGTGGATTGATGGTAGGACAAGCATTTTAGAATATGCATAGATATATTTCCCATCGACATTGTCTTATCAATGGTTGATTTTGTAGAGAACTACACTCTTAAACCACAAAATGAGATTTAAATTCAATATTATCACTCAGAGAAGGTCAATATAATGGTCCATATAAATACAAGCATGGGTCAGACAGTAACAAAGAAAGCAATGTTATATTGAAGGAATATTGCTTCTACATAAGTGATGATTGACGCCATGAATTAACCTACGTACAACATTGCTTTCAGTTGTTTTACAATCACCTTAAGGATAAGAACATACATATGGATAAAAATTGGATTTGGTCAGATGGTTTTGTAGGCTAGTTAAAAAATGATCGTGTATTTCAATGGTTGTGTATGTTGCACAAAAAATGCAAGGTACCACACATTTGGAACTATTTCGATTCTAAGAATGGGAAGGGGTGCATGATGGAGCAGGTGCATGCATAAAAAGAGTGTTACATAGGAAATAAATGAATTTCACAGCTACTTCCCTCATTTGAGATGAAAAATCCATTGTTGAATGATGTTCTTCAGTAATGGGAGAGGGAACAAGAACCCGTGAAGACAAATCACATAGGTAAGGAAATGTACATAGATATTTTTTGGAGGTGGTCGATGTAGATTGATCGCAGTGGTATGAATGCAAAACAATATAGGGAACTCATGTATTCCATTTAGTTCAAACATCAGAAAATGCAATAGTATAAATATGGATGAGAAAAATCTCTTGCTTTTGTGCTCCATGTAGTACTAATGAATGAGATGATTGTGAATCAATGGACTGGGTTGATAGATGGGATAGTGTATCACTCCCCATTGGTCAACATATAACTATGGGATTATCGTAGTTGGAGGAGGACCAATCAAATATTTCAGCAGATTATGATCACGTCTTAGATCTTGTACTTCCAAGTCCGATTAAACCTTCTATTAAATTTTTAATAACTATCATCAATGTTTTATGCTTTGGTCGTTTAGTGGACTCACATGTTGGCACTCCATTTTTTGTAGGAAACATATATGTAGTGGTCACACTAAGAGGTAATGAATGGGGCATTGATTATTGGTTGGAATGTTTCTTAGAGGAAAATCAGACCCTCATGCGATGAGTAACAGACTCTGAAGGCATTGAATTTTTGATTGGTTCTATAGTTATTAAAGGAGAATATATGACACAGGATGAAATTACATGGATGAAAGGTGGTTATGTATTTCAATATTATAAACCAGGTGAATTTGTATACCACTTTACGAACTTGGTTGTTGGTACAAACATCTAACTACAAACAATGCCAAGTAAGAACTCATAAATGGTACAATGCTTCTTTCCTTACTCTGAGCATGAGTAGTTAATGGAGAACATCTATATTAGAAGTGATCATGATGGTATACTTGAATGACGATAGGTATGAAAAGGGAATAATTGAACAAATATTTCAAATATATGAATGATTGAACTTTGGCTTCATGATATGGTTGTTATGGTATTATTGTATGTTGTGGTTCTTTTTTGTTCTTATGGAACTATGTTTAACCTTCCCTTACCTATCCTTTCCAAGTCATGAATTTCCCTTCCATTCCATGCCATTCGATGCCTTTCCATGCCTTTCCTTGCCATGCCATGCCTTGCCTTACTTTTCATGCCATGCCATCCCATTCAATGCCTTGCCTTTCCTCACCATGTGATGTTATGCCATGCCTTGCCTTACCTTGCCATGCCATGCCATTTCATGCCTTGCATTACCTTTCCATGCCCTACATTTCCTTTCCATGCCATGTTATGGCATGCCATGTCTAGACATGCCTTGACATGCCATGTGATGCCTTGCCTTGACTTTCCTTTCTAATCCATGTCTTGCCTTTCCATGCCATGTCATTCCACATCATTCCATGCCATGCCATGTCATGCCTTTCATTACCTTTCCATTCCCTACATTTCCTTGCCATGCCATGCGATGTCATTCCATGCCTTTCCATGCCTTGACATGCCATGCAATGCCTTTCCTTTCATTTCCGTTCTAATCCATCCCTTGCCTTTCCATGCCATGTCATTCCACGTCATGCCATGCCTTTCCTTTCCATGCCATTCCTTGCATTTCCATGCCATGCCTTTCCTTTCCATGTCATGCCTTTCCATGTCATGCCTTTCCATGTCATGCAATGCCTTGCATTTCCTTTCCTTTTCATGCCATTCCATGCCTTTCGTTGCCTTGCCATGCCTTTGCATGTCATGCCTTTCTATGTCATGCCTTTCCATGCCTTTCCATGCCATGCCTTTCTATGTCATGCCTTGCCATGCCATGCCTTTCTATTGTAATCTATGGATTATAAGTATGAATACAATGAGATACTACATCGTGAAGCACATCAAGAAAACACACACAACCCAACAAAGAAGAGATAATTTAGGGAAGGATATCCATCCTAGTATTTATTCTATCTTTATGGGTATTTATACAATATAGGGATGGATGGAGTGGTTTTAATCGCTCCAAATAATCATTCATTATGTTCTCTTTATACATTTATTACATATTTTATTATACATCCTTATACTTAGGTTAATGTATGATGACATTTATGTGTCTTAGAAGGCCTCCTCAACATCTCCCCACACTCAATTTATTACTCATCCCGAGCAAGTGTGCAACAATGTCCAAGGTCTCTACTCCTGCAGAAGTATCCTTACTATGCATCGACCATGCATACCAATCTGCATAGGTATTTAAGTCACAACAACTTCTAAATATATAGGAAGATACACATATACAAGGTTTTATGTGATTGGTTTCCAATGGATATGATGACTACATATCACATGTCTCGACTCCTCAATCTCCATATGACCGACTATGTCGATCTATTGCAGGGCGCCATTGGATACCATACTCACTTGCAAGTTATTCCTCCCAAGATCCATCGAGGCACTCTCTAGGGATTCTCTAGTGATCTACCATGCCTAGGGGTTCTTTTTATGGAATCAATGAGGGTCTATGACATCATCCAATCCTACCATTCCTCTATTTTCTTTGTCACGACATGGGGAAGTTTTCTTCAACTCTTCTACCAAGGAGAGATAGTTGGAGTGGTTGTACCCACTCCAACTAATCCTTAGATAGATACATTTATCCCCTATGTAAATTTACTTACATTAGTACATGTGTTCACATATAATCTTATGCTAATGTCTATGTATAATATATGATGAATATTACAAGGGCCTAAGAGGCCTCCCAACATCTCTCCCTCACTCAAATCCTTGCTCGTCCCAAGAAAGTGTGCAGATAACTAATGATATATTAATCTTTAGCCTTCATCTTCAATCTAATAAATGCTTGTGCAGTAAGTGAGTCTCACAACACTTTTCTCCCACCCAAAAATCGTCCTCTTGATCCTATTGTTACACTTTTTTCTATGGTAATTTTGGAGTGGTGAGTGTCTTTTCCAACGCTTATATTTCCCCTACACACACCCTATGGTGGAACATCATTCTTTGTCCAACTTACCATTTCTCTACTTTATGGATTCTGAGGTCACAACTCAGGAACTATTCTGCAACTTTTATACCGAGGGCTCAATCATTTCAATCATTCTTGTGCCACCATCTTGTATTTTCATCTCTCATGTGTGTGTCTCATCATCTGATGTGTCTTTATTGAATTCCTTTATACGCTTCCAACATGATCATCATCAATGCTTAATCTTTCAATGCTTTACTGCTCATCAAAATGTTTTCTCTGCTACTTTTCAATCATGGATGTGCTTCTTTCTTCTTTTCTAGTCTCTGAGAATATATGGAGTTTCATTTGATATTACATGTAGAAGGACTTGACTACAACTTTGCATGGTCATGATTTGACTCAACAACTCAATGGAAAAATAAAGACACTTTTGTTGGTACCAAACTTTTACAACTCAAATAAAATGTTGTCGACTAGGTATCGACTGACGTTGGCGAGGAATCAATCTCATTGGATAGAAACCAACTTACATTACATAGGTGGAGGGGATCGCATACCTTCAAAAGATGCACGTTTAGCCTCGTCCTGTCATTTGACTCAATTAACTCAATTCTTTTACTCAACTCAAGATGGTTCACTTCACTCAATCAAGTTTTTGGACACCATTTCATTTTCAAATTCTATGCCCCCAATATAAACTCTAATGAATCACATTGTCCTTCATGTATATTTTAATAAGACTCTTTTATGAGATATTGACATCAACAATGTCATGTTTAGTTTTCATTTACATTAATGACTCTTATAAGCATGTGATATATTCTCAATGTATACACATGGAACAAAAGGTTTGCATTATGGAAAGAAAGAAGACTAAATGGGAATTACTAATAAAACAACTCCTCTCAACTCAATTCTCAAAATACTATTTTGGTGAATAAGGGTGATAGTATCAAAATTTATAATTTTTGTTGCATATCATGGATATTATACATACTTCCATTGCACTATGTTTGTGTAGATACATTGACATTGTGAAAAAATTCTTGCACCAACATCTTAATAGATGGATCATAATCATCCACAATATCACTTTCCAAAATATCCATAATACTTGGACAACATTGTTTCTTCTTCCACAACCTTCTTTGCAAAGTGCAACTACAATATTTATACCATATTTAAGATGTGAAGTTGTCTTTCATACCACTTCATCAATTTCATATGTGGTCCATTTCACTTCAAGACTGTATCTTGCAATTTACTCATTGGATCCACCTTTGGTATTCCATTTGATGTGATATACTATTAGGAATAAGACTCCAGAGAAAATTGGATACAGTCTTGAAGTGAAATGAAGAAATGATGTCCTCGCAATATAATACCATGTGTTGGCAACAACTATACATGTCCTTATGTAAGCAAGGTCACAAAGTTGTAATATTAAGTGTATGTGCTGAAAATTAACTGTATTATGATGGAATATATGCTCCATATCTCACACACGATGAAGAATGATTCTTCCATGAAAGCGTAAGTTTGGTATTTAGCATAACATCTATATCACAGGTTTGGAGTGCCTTTCCATGCCATGAAATGATAGGCCATTCCCTGCATTATATTGCCTTTCCATGTCACGCCATGCCTTTCCATGTCATTTGTTGCCTTGTCGTGCCTTGCCATTTCATGCCATGTCTTGCCTTACCTTGCCTTGCCAATCCATGCATTTCCTTTCCATGCCATGCCATGCCATTCCATTCCTTGCCATACCTTGCCTTCCCATGTCATTCCATGCCTTTCCATGCCTCTCCATGCCATGCCTTTCCTTGTCATGCCTTTCCTTTCCATGTCTTTTCATGCCATGTCATTTCGTGCCTTGCATGTCCATGCCATACCTTTCCTTGTCATGCCATGCCTTGCATTTCCACGTGATGTCATGCATTTCCATGAAATTCCTTTCCTTTGCATACCATGCCATGCCATGCCTTTCCTTTCTATGATTTTCCATTCCATGCATTTCTTTGCCTTTCCATTCCATGCCATGCCTTTCCATGTCATGCCTTACCTTTCCATGCCATGTTATGTCTTTCCTTTCCATGCCATGCCTTTCCATGCCATGTTTTGCCATGCCTTGCCTTACCATTCCATGCCATGCCATGCCTTACCTTTCCATTCCATTCCATGCCTTTTTGTGCCATTCCTTTCCTTGACTTTCCATGCCATGCCATGTGATGCCTTGCATTGCCTTTCCTTTAAATGACATGTCATTCCTTGCTAATCCATGCCTTGTCTTTCCTTACCTTGTCATGCCATGCCTTTCACTGTACTATCTTTCCTTCCCATGAAATGCCATGCCTTTCCATGCCATGACATGTATTTCCTTTCCTTGTCATGCCATGCCACGCCTTACCATGCCTTTCCATGACTTGTCATTCCATGTCACGCCATGCCTTACCATACCTTTCCATGACTTTCCATTCCATGCCATGTCATGCCATGCCTTATCGTGCCTTTCCTTTCCAAACCATGCCTTGCCTTTCCATGTCATGCCATTCCATGTATTTCCATGCCTTGCCTTTCCATTCCATTCCATCCCATGCCTTGTCTTTCCATGCCATGTCATTCCTTGCCTTGTCTTTCCATTCCATCCCATGCCATGCCTTGCATTTCCTTCCCTTCCCTTCCCTTTCCATGCTATGCCATGCCCTTCCTTTCCATTTCATGCCTTTCATTGCCATGTCATGCCATGCCATGCCTTGCATTGTCTTTCCTTGGCATGTCATGTCACACCTTGCCATGCCATGTATTGCCTTGCCATTCCTTTCATTTCTTTCCCTTGTCATGCCATGCCATGCCTTGCCTTGCCATGCCTTGCATTACCTTTCCTTTCCATGCCTTTCCATGCCATGTCTTTCCTTTCCATGCCATTTTATGCCTTGCCTTTCCTTGACATGCCATGCCTTGCCTTCTCATTCCATGCCATGCCATTCCATGCCTTGTCTTTCCTTGCCTTTCCATTCCATTACATGCCATGCCTTGCATTACCTTTCCTTTCCATGACATGCCATGCCATGCCTCGCCATGTCATGTATTTCTTTGTCTAGCATTACAAGGTGTTAAATTGTCAAACATATGTAATAAACACTAAGAAAAACCCTAGTCCTGAAGATATTGCAAATAATTCTTATTGGGGTAACATAATGAGAGTGTAGGAGCCTCACTAGTTGCAATTCGGTTTCCAGGATCCAATGCAACCAACAGTTCATCAATCTGAGTCTCATTTTGAGTGTTATCATGAGTTTCAACTCACCTTCTCAAGCCATTCAGGGACATGTTGGCAATTTGGTCTAGGGGAATAAAATCCAAAATGAGAAGCATAATGGATTTTTGTAAGCTCTCACATGTCTATTTGGCTAAGGCCCACACGACCACGCTACCCGCAATCATCTGACACAATGTTCTTTAAAATCGATATCTTGTTTCAGAATTGGCACATGCCTCATTGAATAAAACCCTATTCCTAGAGATCCTAAAAAAATCACTTTATAGGAAATGGAATGATAGTGGAGGATCCCCACTAGATGAAACTCGGTGTCTCAGATCCAATGAAACTGAAGGTTTTTCCATATGAGTCCTTGTTTGAGTTTTATCGCGAGTTGCAACTCACCTCCTCAAGTCACTCAGGGTCATGTTGGCAATTTGGTCTAAGGGCATAAAATCCAAAATGAGTAGCATAATGGAGTTTTGTAAGCTCTCGGATGTCTTTTCTTCTAAGGCCCTTGCAACCATGCTACCCTTGATCACCCGAAACAATGTTCTTGAAAATTGACCTCTTGTTCAGAATTTGCACTATGCCTCATTGAGCAAAACCCTAGTCCCAAAGATCCTGCTACAAATGTTTTTTTGAGAAAGGAAATGATAGTGGAGGGGCCCCACTAGCTGAAACTTGATTCCTTGGATATAATGCAACCGATGGTTCATCCATCCGAGTTCTAGTTTGAGTTTTATCGTGAATTGTAAATTGCCTCCTCAAACCATTTAGGGACATGTTGGAAACTTTGTACGGGGGCATAAAATCTAAATGGAGAATCATAATGGAGTTTTGTAATCTCCCTCATGTCTGTTTGGACAAGGCCCACGTGACCACGCTACCCATAATCACCTGGCATAGTGTTCTTGAAAATCGACCTCTTATTCAGAATTTGCATTAAGCCTCATTGAGCAAAACCCTAGTCCCAAATATCTTGCAACAAATGTTTTTTTGTGAAACAGAATGACATTAGAGGGGCACCACTATTTGCAAATCGGTCCCCCATATCCAATGTAATCGACAGTTCTTCCATCCAAGTATCGGTTTGAGTTTTATTGTGATTTGTACTCAAGACATTCAGAGACATGTTGGTAATTTAGTCTTAGGGCATAAAATACAAATTAAGAATCATAACGTAGTTTTGTAATCTCTAGAACATTGTTTTGGCCAAGGCCTAGGAGACCACACTATCCATAATCACCTGAGACAATGTTCTTGAAAATTGACCTCTTGTTCAGAATTTGCACTATGCCTCATTGAGAAAAAACCTAGTCTCTGAGATCATGTAACGAACTCTTTTCTGGGAAATGGAATGATAGAGAAGGGGCCACACTACCTGAAACCTGGTGCCCTAGATCCAATGAAAACAACGGTTTGTCTATCGAAGTCTCAATTTGATTTTTATTGTGAGTTGCAGCTCACCTCCTCAAGCCATTCAAGGACATTTTGACAATTTGGTCTAGGGGCATAAAATCTAAATCGAGTAGCATAACAGAGTTTCGTAAGCTCCCACACATCTGTTTGGCCAAGGCCCATGTGACCACGCTACCCACAATAACCAAGCACATTATTATTGAAAATTGACATCTTGTTCATAATTTGCACTATGCCTCATTGAGCAAAACCCTGGTCCAGGAGATCCTCCAGAAAACACTTTTTGGGAAACCAAATGACAATGGAGGGGACCACTAGCTAAAACCTAGTGCCTCAGATCCAGTCCAACCAACGGTTCATCCATCTGAGTCCCGATTTGAATTTTATCGTGATTTGTAGCACACTTCCTTAAGCCATTTAGGGACATGTTGGCAATTTGGTCTGGGGGAATAAAATCCAAACCGAGCATCATAACAAAGTTCTGTAATCTTTTGCATGTCTATTTGGACAATGCCAACATGCACACACTACCCACATGGAAGGCATGGCATGGCGTGGCATGGCATGGCATGGAATGGCATGGCATGGAAAGGTAAGGCATGGCATGGAAAGGCATGGAATGTAAGGCATGGCATGGCATGGAAAGGTGAGGCATGAAAAGCTTGTCAATGTTTTATTGAAACCAGCACAAGAGACATAGCTAAATAAAATACAAACAAAGCTTATGAGGAAAAGGATGAGAGATTCAATATGGAAGAATGAGAAAATATATTCACACTAGTCAAATGAGCTAATCAATAATGAATAATACAATGAATGAGTGATACAAACTCACATAGGGAAAAACATTCCATAATTAATAAAAGTGAACAAATGGTGACCTCTAAGTGAACAAATGGTGAGCTCTACTTAGGAATGCATGCATGCATAATAGTGATGGTATAAAAATAGAAAGTCTAAAATATAACTACTTCAGTAAACTACCACTGAACTAGTGAGTCGAAAATAGAAATATCTCCAACACCCCCCTAAACATCACTATGGAGTAACAAAAAATGGGTCCCGACAACTAGGCCATATTAGGTACTCATGTACAATGAAACTAATGAACACTAAAAAAAAATGAGGAAAGAGGGAAAACCACGTGGGAACAAAATCCCCCCTCAAAAGACAATGCATCGAAAGAAGAAAAGGAAGTTTCTAGGAAATTGTTTTCTTCACTCCAAGAAGATCCTGCAAAGTCTGAAACTTCATTCTAGTGAATGTCTTGGTGAATATGTCAAAAGTTTTTTTAGAGGAAGGACAAAACTGCAAATCAATGATCATGTCATGTACTAGATCTCTGATGAAATGCATGTGGACCTCAATGTGTTTGGTTTTTTTCTACTGTGATGGATCTATGCAAGATATTAATGTACTATGATTGTCACACCATATGACAGTTGGACAGTGAAACTGAATATCCAACTCACTAACAAAGTGTTGAATCCAAAGTACCCGAATGACACAATTGACTACTCCTCTGTACTCAACCTCTGCGGAAGATAAGAAATGGTTGATTTCTTCTTACTTGATTAACAAATAGGGCATGACCCCAAACTAAGAGTGTACCCAGAAGTGGACTTCCAATTTGTGCCATCACCATCCTAATCTGAATCTGTGAAGCCTATGATATCTAATGCACAATAAGCTGCATAGTGAATCCCATAACTCAAGGTGCCCTAAACATATCTGCGGATGTGATTGGCATCCTTCCATTGTAGATCATGGGGCTCCTACATGTATCTGGAAAATGCTTCTACTACATATGAGATATCCAGACGGGTGTGGGTGAGATACAAAATACTCCCCACCAACTTTTGATACAAAGTGTTGTCCACTAATGGTGTATCCCCACCATCCTCAAGTCCGATCCCAGATAAGAAGGGTGTAGTTGTAGAATTATAGTCTATCATGTGGAATCTATCCAAAATATACATGTCATACTTAGCCTGAGAAATTTTGATGCCAGAAGCATCATGACTAATATCAAGACCAAGAAAGAAGTGAAGTGGACCCATGTCCATCATAGAGAACCTGTCATGAAAATTATCTTTGACTACAACAATGGTTGAAGTATATCTACCAATGATCAAAATATCATCAACATAGAGTACTAAAATCATCAAAGAGTCAGTAGTCATCAACATGTAAACATTGTAATCAGATTTAAATCTAACAAAATTATGTGAAAGCAGATAAGAATCCATCTTTTCATACCATGCTCTAAGTGCATGCTTGAGGCCATAGAGTGACTTCTTCAATCTGCATACTAAAGATGACTTTTGAATGAAGCCCTTTGGTTTCTCTGTGTAGATCTCCTATGAAATATCACCATGAAGAAAATAATTCTTCACATCCAACTAGTGAACATCCCATCCTTTGGTTGTTGCAATGGTTGGAATCAGGCGAATGGAGTCCATCTTTGCTACAGGAGAAAATGTCTCATCATAATCTATCCCATGAATATGCTGAAATCCTTTTGCATATAATCTTAACGTGTACCTTATCACCTAACCATCTTATTCTCTCTTGGTCCTATAGACCCATTTTCATCTGACAAGTTTACTCCCTGGTGGAAGCAGAACCAGATCCCAAATCTGATTCTCTAGGAGTGAATCATACTCCTATTGCATGGCTGCTTCCCATATTGTATTTCCCACAACCTCATTGTAGATATTCAGATTGGATTATTGAACAATATAACAATGCATGGGAATCATTGGTTCAGAATATGAAAGTACATGAGAAGGATCCTCATGCTAATATTGAGTCATCCTCGAATCCAATGGAATCCCTACAAGGTCGCCTATTGCCTGAAGTGTGGATTGTTCCCACTTGGGCATCTGTTGAAGCTCTGGAGCTAGCTCTTCATCTGGTTGTACTACCTTCTCAAATCCATGTACATAATCCTATGAATATAAGTCAGAATATGTAGCATATGATTGTATGGAATCATCATATTTGATGTCTAGAACTGATGGAAGCACATGAGTATCTGCATGTTGCACTGGTGGTGCATGCAAAGGACTCTCTTCAAACTAAAAACTGCACTCAATGATGAGCCAATTTGTATAGGGATTCATCAACCTGTACCTCTTCACATCATTTGGATATCCCACAAAGATGAAAGGTGTTCTCTATGGATATAATGTTTTCCTCTTTTCAGATGGAATATGGGTCCATATGCGAGATCCAAAGATGTGGAAGTGTGTGACATCTAGTTTGTCACATATCCAAGCCTCAAAAGGTTTCATGTACTCAATATATCTATGAGGTGATATGTTCTATACGTAATCAACATAGTTAAGTGCCTCGGCCAAAATCTTGGAAGGAAGAGACCTTGCATGCAACATGAAATGGGTCATCTCCTTGAGAGATATGTTCTTCCTTTGATCAACTCCACTATGTTGTGGAGTGTATGGAATTATATGTTGCAACTAGATACTCCCCCCCATTGCCTGTATGTAGGATATTGATCTTCTTCCCAGTTTGTGTCCCTACTAGAGATTTGAAGTCTTTGAGATGATAAAAAACTTCATACTTTTTTCTGAGAAAATAAACCCAAGTATAGCGTGAGTAATCATTAAAAAATGTGAGGACATATCATTCTTTTTTGATAGACGGATGTGAAAATGGAACCATGAGATCAGTGTGAACAATCTCCAAGGAAGAGGAGGCTCTCTTTTCCTTCCCTTTTTAAAACTTTCTTAAAGATGATTGCCAAGAATACATCCTTCATAAACCCCTTTGGAAAAGTGAATGTATGGCAAGATATTGACCATTCCTTTCTTGGAAATTCATTGCATGTACCTAAAATTTAAATGACCAAATCTCTCATGCCATACTCTCCTACTATCATCAACATGTGTAAGTAGTAAATATGAGTCATGGTAAAAAAACTTAGTGAATTTATACAACCTTTATTTGTGATCTACCTCACCAATTGAAATAATGGAATTGCCATGCATGTCAAGTACAAAAACTAAATATGATGTGAATTCAAACTGTTTACCTGTTTGAGTGATATGATAAACTGAGAGTAGATTTATATAAATATTTGGAACATGCAAAACATTCTCAAAACTACCATTAGAGAGTCTCACTCTTCCCTCTCCTGCTACTTCCACTAGAGTATCATCACCCATGAGAATAGGGGGTCTTGAGCATGAAATCAAAGAAGTAAAGACTTCCTCTTTGGCTTCCATATGATGTGATGCGTAAAAATATATAATCCATGAATCAGGTGAGGAATTAATTGCAACAAGAGAATGATGATTACCTTTCTTAGGAGCATGATCTTCTTCCTTCTTCTTCTTTTCTCCTTTAGGAATGAATTTTGCAAGGTTTTTATGTTGAAGTACATGTGCCATAAGACCGATTTTCTTCTTCATTCATGTGGATTCTTCATTATTTGGTTTATTGCAATAAGTGCACTACTTTCCCTTGTTCTTATTCTCTTTGGAATTTGAAGAGTCTTTGGAACCTGAAGAATCCTTGAAGGGTTTGGAATATCCCTCATTTTCTTTCTATTTTTCCTTTCCTTTTTGTTTGGATTTATAATTGGATGAACTTGGTTTGGAATATCCCTCCTTTTCTTTCTATTTCTCCTTTCCTTTTTGTTTGGATTTTTGATTGGATGACCTTTTTCCATCTTGAATGATGAGTGCATTTTCTTTCGGTTCCTTAATTAGACCCATCTGAATGATTTTTTCCTACTCATGTGTGAGATAATCAACAAACTACTCCATGGTAGACATCTTCCACTTTGATACCAAGAGATATCTGCCAGAATGGAAAGTAGAGACATAGACAACATATTATGGCCCTATCTTAGCCAATATTGTTAGGATAAGTTGGTACACTTATTTAGACTTATCAATACTACAATATTATAATCTCAATATCAAATATTTAAACTTGGTAAAGAAATCTTGTATATTATCAAAACTTTTAGGATCCAAGGTATTCAACTCTACCTCAAGCATATGACCTCTCATGTCATCCTACTTTCCAAAGATACTTTCCAAGGTGGTCTAGATCATGTTTGGAGTCTTTCATGTGGAAAGATGAAACCATAAATCAATTGAAATTAATTCAAGAAGAATTCACGTGGCCTCATCCTTACTGTTCTCCCATCGGGTCTTCTCAAGCACTACTATAGGTTCTGTTTCTGTTGCCATCGTCAAATTGTACAATCATTTCCTTTTGAGTTGGAATTCAGCCTTTGAATTACATTCAAAATAATTGTACGGTGTAAGAATTATCATCAAATTTGAATGAATAATTAGCATTGTATCCATCCCTCTTGTTGGTGTTGAAAAACCCTAAAAATTTACTTTCAATTTGCAAGTGAAAATTTTGAGAAATCACAGCAAAAAGGGTAATTTTGAAGGTTGTCGCACCCTATTCAAGAATGTAGTTCGACACTGGCCTAGGTGTCACACTCTAGCAATGGAAAAGTTGCAACATTGAGGTGAAATGAGAAGGGAGGGTGCGACGCAACCCAAAATTTGAAATTTATTAAGTATGCCTATGACTGTCACACCTTTCGATAGGGAGAGGGTGCAACACTTTTCTAGTGTCACACTTTTTGGAAGGGAGAGGCTGCGACACTATCAGATACACGGATTACACTCACCAAAACTATGATTTCCCTCTTCTCTATATTGTATGGCTTGCTCCAAGTAGATCAAATTTGATACCATGTCAATGTTTCATTGAAACATGCACAGGAGATCTAACTAAAGAAAATACAAACAAATATGATCAAGAAAAGGATGAAATATTAAATATGGAAGAATGAGAAAATATATTCACACTACTCCAATCAGATAATCAATAATAAATGATACAGTGAATGAGCGATACACACTCTTATAGGGAATAACATTCCATAATTAAGAAAAATGAACTAACAATGAGATCTTCTTAGGAATGCATGCATGCATAATAATGATGGTCTAAAAATAGAAAGCTAAAATAGAGCTACTCCATTAAACTACTATTGAACTAATGAGTCGAAAATAGAAATATCTCCAACAAAGCCAAGGCATGTCATGGCAAGGACAGGCAAGGAAATGCATGGCATGACATGGCATGGGATGGCAAGGCAAGGAAAGGGATGGCATAGAAAATCATGGCATGGAATGGAAATGCAAGGAAAGGCATGGAATGGGAAGGCATGACATGGAAAGGAGAACACACTTCATTGGATGGAAAGGAAATTTTTGATATAAAGTTAAGTCATATGTCACTAAAAATAAAATTATTTCTTGGGATAAGAAATGTTCCTTTTTTGTGATGCTTGTTTCATTGCAATCCACATTTTTATTTAAATTTTTCCTTGCACAATGTTATGGAAAGATATATATTTATTGTTGTATAGGTTAAATGGGAATCTACATGGAAAGGCATGCAAGGGGGGGTAAGTATATTTTAGATCATATTTTTGTTCTAGGGATTTGTAAATGTAACAACCTATATTTTGGCCTTAGAATGTTAGAACTTTTATTTTTACATATCTTGGTGATTCATTTCTTAGTATTTGTTGGGTTTAGTTAGAATCATATAGACATTTGATATGTATACATATGGATATATTTATGTGTTTCAGGATATTATTTTAATTGTTATATGTTTATGATGATGATAGTTTTGTGATTTGTTTAAACATTCAAATTGAAATGTGGAACTTTGGTATGTGGATACTAGTTCATAATTATGTATAATAGATGCAAGGCATCATGTAAATAAACACACCTTTCTTAATTGAACATTAATATAGATCAGGATTCTCATATGAAATTTGTAATGTATATGCATGGATATGAGCTATGCGATATCCAAATGACTATAGGGTTGAGCTGACCAAGGCATGACATGGCATGCCAAGGCAAGGCATGTCATGGAAATTCAAGGAAAGGAAAGGCAATACATGGCAAGGAAAGACATGACATAGAATAGCATGGAAAGGAAAGGAAATGCAAGGCATGACATGGAAAGGCAACACATGGCATGCCATGGTATGACATGGAAAGGCAAGACAAGACATGGATTGGAAAGGAAAGGCATGGAAATGTATGGCATGTCAAGGAAATGCATGACAAGGAAAGGCATGCCATGGCAAGTGAAGGCAAGGAAATAAATGGCATGACAAGGAAAGGCATGGAAAGGCATGGCATGAAAAGTCAATAAAAGGCATGGTAAGGCAAGGCATGGAAAGGAAAGGCAAGGTAAGGGAACACAAAGCAAGGCAAAGGAAAGATAAGGCTAGGAAAACAAGGAAACAAGGGAAAGGAAAGGAAAGGCTAGAAATTGATCACATAATTTGTTGTGGATTCCCCATCCACTTGGCATCTCACACATTCATCCATTGAGTTGGATACCTTATAATTCACAAATGTGGAGTGGTTGCATGCATGCACATTCTTGGAGGGAACATTCCATGTGGACACTTGGAATTTGAATTGGCTTGATGCCTATTTTTGGTGGTCTGTCCCCTTCATGAGAATTATTTGGTGCATACTACTAATATTTTTGGATGAGGGAGAATTACTTTGGAGAGGCTAATGTCCACATGTTGTAACGTTGTCAACCATGGATTGAGGAGAAATATAACTAATTCATTATTATAATATTTATTTGACTTTTCATGGAGTTAATTAGAAAATAATAATATTTTATTGTATAAGAGAAGAGACTCTATAAATAATAGTTCTCTCTCTCCATTGTAAAGGGTGGATACTTTGGGTATTCAGGAGCTCTCCTTGTTGGCTACATTGTAGAACATTTTGGAAATCTTAATGGAGAATTTGAGGTATATTTTCATTTGATGTGAGAATTTATTGTGCACTCATATTTTATGTGTTGATTTTTTATTAAGAAACCCTTGTAACATGTTGTGATTTCTATTATAATGAACCATGCTTCATTTTGGATAGATTAATGTGAGATTTCAACTCTCTTAGTTCTATTGTTATTTTTTTATCCTACATGATTGTTATTATTGGTTCATGGAGTCTTAACTAGGATGTTTCTTCAGTATTTTGTCAAATTTAGGTAATGAGAACCATTAATTGTGTATCAATTTAGCACTTAACAATATTTTCCACCATAAGATATTTTTTAATATGTAACAAAAGTATTTATAATAATTTTAGAAAAATAAACTAGTCTTACTTACATAGACTTCATTAACACTTTAAAAAGTAGTTAATCAAATTAAATAAATTCATACACTTTGAAATTCATATAATTGTCAACATAAAACGCAGAAACAATGAGATTCATAAAAAACGTATATATATATATATATATTCAACATCGTCTAAATTGTAAATTTTTTACAAAATTACACCTCATACCCAATATACAAAACAACATCAACTTCCCTAACATAAAAAATAGCCATATGGTGGTCTAGATACACAATGGCAGTTGTTGGTCACTCATTGACCACTGCCACCCTCGCCACCCTCAAGAGCATCCTAGAAATTGATCTTTATTCTCTTTCTCAAAGAAGAACCTCGAGTGGTTTTGGGCCTAGGCATGGTTCGTCACTTTGGAGACCGCATAAAGAAAAACATATTATTATAAGTATTTTCTACAATGAATTAAAAGACTTATAAAATGATACTTTATAATTCAACATAAGAAAACTCATTGTGGATGGTACAAAAAACCATGAGGGTGTTACCATCCTTCGCGACCCTAATCTCTCAATGATGCCACCCTGTGTTAGCTACAAGGATAAAATCATGAAATTTAAACAAATATGCATAAAATCAATTCCAGTCATGATACATAAAAATTTATCATCAACATATTATCTCACCATGAATATCTCAGGCCTCGATGGAGATTCGCTAACAGGTGGAGTTCTCGGATCTACAACCTTATCTGAGGCAATCTCTACTGTGGTAGCCTTGGTGGATGACACATATGGAGATGGTGGTGGGGGTGGGTGGCATACAGGTGCATCCACTATGGATGGATGCAATGGAAGAGGTGGTGTGAATGGGTGGAGTGCGGGTGCATCCACTAAGGATGCATGGAATAAGAAAGATGTCAGGGGTGGGCGGTGATGGACCCCCACAGACTATACAAGTGATGAAAGAACCCTCAACCTAGAGTAAGGTAACTTATAATCTTTTTGTAGGTTCCCAGAGAGAGGACTAGTACTAAAACTAGCAAAAATATCAACAGCCTGCATACATATTAATAATATTGAACTATCAGTAAAAAATAGTAAAATTCAACAACATAAATACAATAAATTTATTTAAATGATATTTAACTCTACACATGATACCTATGATATAGGTGACTTGTCCATCCCAGGTGGACATTGCTCGACATCGCTTGGTCCCACAACTTGTAGAAACAAAAGAACATTAAAAATTAGAGAATGTCATAAAATAAAGAAGTCACTATGGTGAATTTATCAAATGTAACACATACCTGTGTATGGGGTAGACTGATTGAGCAGGTTTCCTCTACTGCTACATCAATGGTGGAGACAGACACTGATGGATCCATGGACGTAGAGGGTCTACTACATGGGCGTAGAAAATACAAAACAATATATATACACAAAATAATATATAAATATATAACAATGAAGCACATAGAGATGGTTAAGATACTAACCTCCTCCATGAAGCTACATTGTCCACTAGCCTCAATAGGCCCATAGAAAGTATACCCACAAATCGATCATCTTTGAGGTTCACATGGACAATTTCTATGTCCATGTTCTCTCTCCTCACTGAACTTTAATGTACAGGGTGAAGCTCTAACCCCTCTATCAATGTCACCAACAGGCACCTCTTGTTGAGATAGTGCAACAAATCTACCATGTTCCACTAGGCTTCAAGTCAATGATGATATATCTACATGTACCTATTGCAATCTCTCTACAACAGGAGGATATTGGGAAGGGAGGATAGGGACCTAACATGGGATCACTCCTAACATGATCTCATTCCTATGTGAACCCTTGAACCACCCCTTAAAACTCACTCATGTCGAAGTAGTTGACATGCCGACCCGAAATAAATTCATCCCATAATTTTCGCAAAATATATAAAGGAACCTCCCTATTATTGCAAGGAGGTTTATCAAATACCATGTACCACCTATCCATCCATTTTTAACTAATTTGTGGGTGGACACACCAATCAATGAAATTGTGTTTCTTGTTCACAGGTGGTTGTTTTCCAGATCGAGGATTAATAAAAATACACATCAGTTGTTGTTTTGAAATACCCAAGTCTCTAAATTAGTTTCTGTCTAATCCAGTGATGTAATACTCAAAAATTCTTTCCCTATATTCATAAATAGAAGTCAATTGCCCTTGGGCACTTGCAATGGACCTCACATTGACGTCCAATGAAGTGGCCATGGACTCTTTGTTTGGTTCTCTCATGCCCCATAATTTATTTACAAGTGTTCTTAATGTAGCCAACTCCTCATTAATTTGGGTGTTTATGTTGGGTGGTTGTGGTGGGTTGGGGTTTTCCTTGCCTTAGTCTATTAGTTTGCGATTTACATTGTCTCCGAGTTCAATTTTATAATATATGATGCAATTTAAAAATGAAATTTAATAAGTGGACTTATGACAAAGATATTAAAAATAACAATTTCATTTTATCCCGACAAAATTATTAACATAATTTTGTGTAAAATGATGAAAAACTATGTGTTATCTTTACAATGAACTTGAAAAAAACCTATACAAGATTAGTGAATTGTTGAAAGGTTTACATTCAATTATTAATTATGTGTAGTGAACCTTGCTAATATTTGTTCAATTCCATTGGGATTTACATCCATAACCCATGACTAATTGTTTTCTATTTTTGCAAAGCCAAGAGAGGAAATGACAAAAAATCAACAACACATTTCTTGTAATGGACACGGTAGCAAGATCCTGGGATTATCTCCTCCTCTATTTGTCTTCTTTTCTTGCTCCAATTGGGAAAATCATGAGGCACAATGTGCAAATGAGCACAAAACGCTCCCACAGTCCCTTAAACATCGGGCACAGTAGGAACACGTGCACGATCCTTGCCAAGCCTATAGGATTAAGAACGTGTGTGCGTTTCTGAGAATGCACACATGTTATTGCAAGTGCTTATTCCTTCTAACCCCCTTACCACTTTTTTGTCCACTGACTTTGTGCACAAACCCCGCTATGTATTTACCATGCTCACTCTTGACCTCGCTTATGCCCTAAAAACTATTTGCGTGCACCATCGACTTGCTTGGCCCTCCTAGAATGGATCTAAGGGGGTGAGGCCAACTCCTTATATTCCCTTATTTGAGGCCTATTCCCTTGTAAAACTACCACTGAATCCCTTCTCCTATGGATTTGTGAAGAAAATCAATTATATTCCTAAAGTTATCCTGTTGTCGGTTTCCTTATGCCTAAAAGCTTTAGCCTTTACTAAACATGGATTGATAGAATAGTTCACAGGGCCTTGGAACACTCCTTAGGTAATGGATGTGTGGATGAAAAATAATGGGATGGCCCCGATCAAAGGAAAACTCAATTAATACTTTTACAGTAAAGGGTTTTATACTTCTCTTTTTGAATTTACCACTTTTAATGTAGAGGGTTTTATACTTCTCTTTTTGAACTAAAAGAAGATAGGGATCTAGTCTTTCACATTGGAATATACTTCATGGGTCCAAGAGGCATGTACCTAAATCATTGAACTATATATTTTGATCAGAATTGGATGTCCCTTTGTCTGTTCTGGTTTGGGTGCACTTTTCCCATCTCCCTATTCATTGCTTAAACAATGACTCCATAACTTCAATCTAAAACACGTTGAGTAAATATATTGATAGGTTGGAACCAAGATCAGGGACATATTCTTGTGGAATGATATTTGTCGAAGTGGATATCAAGAAAGGCCTTCCAAAAGAAGTGGTGTTCAAATTTGAAAAACTATTCAGATGTAAAGAAACTGGATTATGAACAACTTACATTCAAATGTGAGACCTGCCACGAGTATGGACACTTTTCCAAAGGCTGTAAGAAATCGGTGCCAACCTATAATCCTTATTAATATCAAGAGAAATGGAAACAATTCAGTAAATACAAGTCATTAAATCCTTAGGATCTATACATGGGGCCCAAACAACTATAAAGAAAACTATGTCCCCTCCAACACAAAGGTAGATCTTGAGCCCTACGATGTCTCCGTTTTGGTAAATTGATTCTTCTTCTTAGTCCCTACAAAATTCAGAGAGAAAGTAACTTGTATGGTCAAAACCCTCTCAAAATATATTTGAATTCCTTTCATAATATGAATCTGAACACTTCCCTGATGAGGCCAACAAATTATTGAACATTGAGCTTGCAAAAGAAGTTAGAAATCAAGATAACATTACTTTTTTTCCCTGGATTTTTTCAATACTTTGTCCAACCATTATATGTAGATTCGTAGCTTGAAGTATTAGTTTCCACTCCCAACCCTCTCTCAGGGAACTCCCCTTTCCTGTAACCTTTACCTTCCTTCCCAATGCCCCAAGTGGAATGACTACGAGGAAAAAGGCGCATTAGGTAGAGTCTCAATAAGAACAAGGAGTAGACGAAGAAAAACTCCCAAAGAGAGGTAGAAAGTTGAACAAAGAAATGAGGAAGCAATAAGGGAGAAAATTTTGGGAAATGAAATGTCAATCGAAAGTGTATGGGAGAAGAAAAAAAAAAAGATAAGGAAGAAAAGGCTAGGGAAACAAAGGTCATCAGAACCACAACATGGTGGAGGCTAAAAGACTACATTAGTTAAATAATGAAAGTAGTCTTCTAGAGTCATAGACATATGGGTAACATGTTCAAGGAAGAAGAAATTAGAGAATTAATCAAATATGAATAGCCAACCATAGGCCTCTCAGATCTAGAGTGTCCAGACTCACTCAAAGCGTCGTAGTTGAAAATAATGCACGGTACAATACTTTGTCGCTGAACACTCAAAACTTACCGAGTTGTTCCAAACTACACGGTAGACTGGGAGATGTGATGATAACACTTAATAAACCATTTTTTTCATAAATTCAACCCTGTGATACTCTTAACACATAATCTCACAAACAAAACGAAACTCAGAAATACTCATGAATATGTCAACACACAAAATACTTAATATATATATTGTCAAATTGAATGTTGCACGCTATTACAAAATACAATACAGTGCAGAGCTTCGTCTCCAACAACTTCTGCACACATTCAGAACCAGATCTTGTGCTCTTAGACTTCTTCGACTCCTTACAAGTATTGTGTTGCTTCTAACTATCAACTAACACCCTATATAAACTACTTACATACTCAAACATGTATATGAAGATAGATACTTCCTGTAGAAGCTAACTGACTCAAACAATTAAGACAATAATAACTTCAACTAAATCTATTTGGAAAACAGAGCTCGAAAAAGATAAAAGATCAGCTCATTAATAATGTTCATGCTTATACTCATTCTTGTTGTGTCTGACTGAGTAAATTCTCTTCTTTCCCGTGATAGACAGATTTGACGTAAGTGTAAAGCGCATAATTAATATTTCCAACACCCCCCCTTAATTATAAGTAGGTGGAATTACAAAACACAAAATTTACATCAAAAACTTAAGTTGACCTAAAATTTCAAATGTTTGTGACTACATCAACTCTTAAACTACTACACAGATTCTAAAATGCATCCCTTTCCAATGATTTTGCAAATATATTTGTAATTTGTTCTTTAGACCTGTAAAATTCTAAGAAAATTTATTTGTTATTCACCAATTCTCTGATAAAATGATACCTTGTGTCAATGTGCTTAGTTTTCTTGTGAAACACATGATTCTTGGATAACATGATAGCGGATTTGTTATCACAAAGCACTGTAGTTGATTCTTTTTGTTCCTACAACAAATATTTTAACATTCTTCTCATCCAAACACCTTGACAAGTTGCACTTGTAGTTGCAACATACTCATCTTCAACTGAAGAAAGAGTCACAATGGATTGTTTCCTTGATGCCCATGACACTATACCTGTTCCAAAATGAAATGTGTACCCAGAGGTACTTTTCCTGTCATCTATGTTTCCTCCAAAATCACTGTCAGTGTATCCTACAAGTCTAAAATCTTCTGAATTAGAGTACATAATTCCAAAGTCTTTTGTTCCATTTACATATCTCAGAATTATCTTGCATGCCTTCCAATGGGATTCTTTTGGAGTTTCCACGAACCTTGAAATCAAGATTACTCCATACATAATATTAGGTCTTGTTTTTTTCAAATACATAAGGATACCTACAAACCTTTTAAACAAAGTGGGATCCACTCTAGATCCTTAATCTTCCTTGCTTAACTTCAATCCTGTTATGACAGGTGTTGGGGATGCTTTGGAATTTATCATGTTGAATCTTTTCAACATTTCATGTGCATATTTAGATTGTGAGATAAATATACCAGATTTAGACTGCTGAACTTCAATACCCAGAAAATATGTCATATGCACTAAATCACTCATTTCAAATTTATCCTTCATGACTGACTTAAATTCTTCTATGTCAAAATCACCTGTAAAATTAAAATCATCTACATATAGGAAAACAATCAACATATTACCTTGTTGATTAGATTTGATGTACAAAGTTGGCTCACAATTAGTTATTTGAAATCCATTTTGACTGATATAGGAATCTATGTGAATGTACCAAGATCTAGGAGCTTTCTTTAATCCATACAATGCCTTCTTCAATCTATATACTTTATTTTCTTGTCCTGAAAATTCATAGCCTTGTGGTTGTTCCACATATACTTCTTCTTCTAAATGTACATTAAAAAATGTTGACTTTACATCCATTTGATAAACATGCCATTTATTTTGTGCAATATTGGCCAACACATTTGTGACTATGTCCATGCGTGCAACTGGCACAAATGTTTCATTGAAATCTATTCTAGGTTGTTGTGTAAAACCCCTTGCAACTAACCTTTCCTTGTGCTTATGCACATTTCCATCTGCATTTTCTTGGATTTATAAATCCACTTGACACTTATCACATCCTTGTCCTCAGGTACATCTACCAATTTCCATGTCTGATTACTCTCTATACATTTAATTTCTTCATCCATGGTTTGTGCCCATACATCATCCTTAACAACTTCTTCAAAATTCAATGGATCATCTATTTGTGAAAACAAAGAAAAGATTGAAAAAGAATTTGTTATATCAACATTGTAGATGTCACATAGACTTCTTGTCTTCCTTGGTAGCATACCTTCTAATGTTGGATCTGAATATGTAAAACTACTTGGACTATGTTGTGAGTGGGAAATCCCTCTACGGACTAGCACTTAGGGTTTATTATGCATGTAGAAAAGACCTAAAGAATCCTACTTTCTACTGTCGTCCCGGACCTAATCCCCATTATTCTTAAGAAAATACGTAGTTAAGAAGATCAAGTGAGAATACCTTATTTCAAGCATTTGATATCGATCATTCTTCATGCTTGATCACTCTTTGACTGCAGCTCTCCTCCCAAGGCTGACCTACATTTACACAAGACAAACAAAGAACGACACATGCATTTGATCTACAGATTAATGGGTTAGAGATTTAATCAATATGTATACAATAAACTATGAAAACCTCATATGGTGGGACGGGAAAAGTTTTTTTTTATTATTAACTTCAAAAAATCAACTTACAATGATGAAGTCGGCCACTGTTCTGCGAACCTAATCTTGGGATCCTCTTCAACTGTCCTCCAACTTCTTTGCTCTATATTTCTCTTTGCACAAGGATGGCTAAAGGGTTGGGACAAAGGTAATGTGCAATCGGGTATAGTTCCTTTACTATGATTCTGCTCTTCCAAATGGGAGCCCTAACCCTTCCTTTATAGGCTAGAAGAAGCTAGGTATTTGGTCGAACCCTCGGCCATGCATGGCCGGAAGGTTTAGTTAACTCACCCAAAGTTGTGTGTTCCATTAGCAACTTTCTTTTTTTCGTGCTTTTGTAGGTACACGTGGGCTGTCTTGGGTCAGCTAGCGTGTACACGCGTGCAGTAATGGAGCAGGGTGCGTGGGCCTTTATGAAAGGTGTTTTTAAGAAGAGTTGTTCAACAGTGTTTTGCCAATGAAGGAATCTGAGATGGCCTGATGCCAAGTAAGCATGTCTGGTGCAAATTAGGGTTATAACAGATGCCCCCTAGTTTGTGAGGTCAGAAGAGCATTTGATGGCCGAAATACATTAACAATATTCACCAATGTGCCGAGCAAGTGAGCCCAGGGACCAAAATTGGGAGCTGTCATTTGCAAACATAACAATTGTCTCACCAAGGTGGGCATACCCATGCTCAGGTTAAAATAAATTCATGTCTACCAATCAAATACACTATAGATCCATGTCATATAACTATATAAAGTGTATCCGTGAACAATACACATCGGAGATACATCTCAAAATCAAAAATATATACGTGTAGAGTATCCATCTTCTTAGAAGCTGCTAAGTCCTAATGGTTGGAGATGAGGTCTTCAGAGCTCGAGAAACAACTTTTAAATCTTCAAAACTCGAGTAGTAGTGTAATATGAGTGTATGACTTCACTACCCAGAGGTCTTTGATGGCTCGTCAGTCATGGAATAGAGAATCTTGATGATCAGACTAAAGGCTTCATTGATTTTGAATAAAGACTTGATTGGACGTTCAGGATGGTCGGGCATGAGGGCAAGAGACAAACTGCAGAGGGGCTGACTCAGGATTGGTAAAAACTTTCCTTGGACAACAACATGACAAATGAAGAGACTTAGGCAACATGGCACTAACATAAGTTTACGAGGCAGGAGGCAATGCAAACTCTCCATATGTTTGGAAGAATAACCAAACGGAGGAGGAAACAACTCTATGTAGTGAGAAAAGCTTCGTAAAGTCGTATTAAATCCTAGAGTTTGATGAAAAAATGGACAGATGTGCTTTATCCAAGGGTGACTCATTATGTTTCCAATAAAGAAAATACTTTTCCCTTCCTCTTTTTGGGGTATATTTGAATTTTTTTTCTTTTTCAATAATTTTGGAAAAAGAATAAAAGAATGTTACATTACAAAGGAGGAATGAGTGTTGCAAACATACAAGTTCAAGGCACAGGGACAAGACTGATGTTCAGAGTAAGGACACTTGAGAAAAATCCTCCAGGGGCCAAAGGTGTCAAGACGTAGAGGCAAAGTGCTACAGGGCTTGCGTATAAGACATGCTTCAGATGGTTCAGTTTAGAGCAATATGGAGCCGACATTAGATGAAAGACGCAGGTATACAAACATGGTTAACAAAACACACAATGGTAATGTCCTTCGATGTAAGTTTAACAAGCCCAGAGAAGGAAAGCTCGACGGTTTTTCATATTTAGAGAGTCTGAAAAAATGTAAAAGGAGACTCCATTGAGGTACCTTTTTCGAAGGTAGTCTAGTCAGTTCAAAAAAGGGGTAAACTAGCACCGACAATACATCTATTCAAAACCATTTTAACGAGTGTGATAAAGACAAGATCACTCGGCCATTTTTTCAATTTTAAGGAGTCTAAAAAAAGCTTAACTATGGACTCCGTCAGGAATGTTCTTCTGGACCAATTTAACGAGTGTGAAAGAATAAGGTCACTCGACGATCTTTTCAATTTTAGGGAGTTTGAAAAGAGCTTAACTATGGACTCTATGGGGGTTCCTTTTTCGTAGATTTAGTCCCTTAGGTCTGAAAAAGGGTTAAAATTATACCTGAGGGTACGCTTCTAGAGAATTGAAGTTCCTTAGAGTATAGCTTTGTTTGTACAGTTGACCGTCCGGACCGAAAAAGGGGTAAACTACCATCGGACAGACATGACTTCAAATTTTAGTTTAACGAGCGTGAAAGGCCACAAGATCGCTCGACAATATTTTCATGTTTAGAGGGTCTGAAAAAGGCTTAAAAGAATACCCATTATGTCTTTTGGGAGTCCCGAGGGTGAGGTCAAGAATGAAAAGGAATCATGCAAATGAGGCTCAAACTCGTAATCAGGAAAAACTACAAGGACTCCCGAGCCTACAGTGATTAGAGACAACATGGACACCATAATGCAACCAGGATCTACCTAGGGCATCCATGTTTCGGTAAGCTCTACCACCAACGCGTGACACTTATAAAGAAACAATGATGGTTCTATGTCACAATCTGATGGGATTGATCCTATGGCAAAGGGATAAAGACAACGAGATACAAAAGTTAGGGTGTCACCTAAGCTTATACCTCTGGAAGATAATAACTGGCCTCGAGGTGTAAAAATTACCCAAGCTACGGAGGTAAGCCTCTGAGTGTGCCAGCTAGCACCGTCTGCGTACCCAATGAACACCTCGGATTCACTTGACATCTGCCACAGTGACGAAAGATAACATAAAAAATGACACGTCCATAATACTAAAAGAAACTAGAAAGTAATAGTACAAATACTATACATATGTTACAAAAAATTATCCATGGTGACCTACCTATGAGTAATACTTCTTGAGGTAGAGCCCATTTCTAGGCTCTACCAAAGCATTCCCTTCAAATTCAACTAGATGATAAGCACCATTTTTTAGAACCTCTTTTATGATGAAAGGTTTGAACCACATGGGTTTGAATTTTCCTGCCCCCAGGGGGTCCTTATCTTGGTCATAGACTAGGACAAGGTCGCCTTCAGAGAAAATCCAAGGATGAATGGACCTATCATACTGACACTTGAATTTATGTTTGTGATCCTCGCTGGCTAGGGCTGCATCATGACACTGCTCAAGGTATAATAACCGTTCTTCAAGTGGAGAAGTATCTGGAAATATTTGTACTGCCAACTTTAGGGACGGGATCTAACATTCGATAGGAAAGACTGCTTCCAGCCTGTAAATGAGTTGAAAAGGTGAGAAACTAGTTGCAATCTTAACAGACATTCGGTAAGCCCATAATGTCGAGTATAACATCAAATGCCAATTTGACTTGGTTGAGTTGATCGTTCACTGTACAATGGTCTTAAGAGATTTATTTACAGCTTCCACCTGGCCATTTGCTTGGGGGTAGTAGGGTGACGAATGTTCTTGCCGTAACCCAAGCTTTGATGTTAACTCGGTCATCATATGGTTCTGAAAGTGACTGCCATGGTCAGTGAAAATATCTTTCAGGACGCCGAACCTTTCTATTATCTGGTTGAATAAAAAGAGAGTCGCAGTCTCTCCGTCATATTTAAACGTTGGCATAGCTTCGACCCACTTCGTGAAGTAGTCTACAACTATGATGATATAATGGTGCCCCCTTGCTAAAGGAGGGTTGCATGTAGTGTAATCAATCCCCCACTTGGTGAAAGGACCAACTATGATGACAGGAAACATGGGAGCGGGATGTGCCCTCATATTCCGAGAGAAGTTCTGGCACGGGTGGCACTTCTTGACCGATTCGATACAATATTTGATGAGTGTCGGCCAGAAGTAACCTGCTCGTAAAATATTTTGGGTTGTTTCCAACCCAGACAAATGACCGCCAGAGGCTCCAGTATGGAAATCATTAAGCACTATAACTTCTTCTTCATGAGTGAGACATTGGCGCATGACGCAGTATACACCTCGTCGATACAACGTATCATCGAGTATGAGATAATTCTTAGCCTGATGGCCTATACGTCGATGCTCATCACGAGAAGCAAAGGTGGGGCACTTCAAAGTCTGGAGATAGATAAGTATATCTCCGTACCAGGGATCCGAAGATGTGATCAAAAACATATCTCCTCTGATACGTGACTCTTCAGGCACAACATCACCTGACACAACTTAAAGTTTTGAAATAAGTTCTGTGAAGACCAGTGAATTTTTGGATTTCGCTAAAATGAAATCTAAGTCAAACTCCTGGAGGACGACTATCCATCTACTGCTCTTTCCGCCTATTACCCGTCGTGTCAACATGTACTTGAATGGATTCATGACAGCAATGATGGTGGTCTTGCGAAACAGAACATAATGACAGAACCGTTGAACATCATGGACTGCTGCCAATGCAAGTTTTTTGATATGAGATTAATTGAGTTCCGGTCCTACGAGGCCTCGACTCAGGTAATAAATCACATATTCGGAGAACAATTCATCTTCTTGAACTAAGACCATGCTGATGGTTGACTCTATCGTAGCCAGATATAATAAGAAATCTTTGTTATAGTTAGGTGGCCGAAGAAAAGGGGCAGTCGTGAGGGCATGTTTCAACGCGTCGAAATAGCATTGAGCGGCATTGTCCCAATGAAAAGGAACGTCTTTCTTCAGTAAGTGCATAAATCCCTTTGTGATCTCGACATAGTTGGCAATGAAACGTCTTAAAAAATTCACCTTGCCTTGTAGACTCTGAAGTCGAAGGATTGTCCATGGGGGAGGCAACTGAATTATTGCATCAACCTTGAGAGGATAGACCATGATCCTTGTTGTTGATACTATGAAACCTAACAAATGTCCTAATGTTATGCAAAAGCTACACTTGTTTGGATTCAAGCGAATCCGGAAGTAGCGACAATGCACAAAGATAAGTTGGAGGTGTGTGGGATGATCCATTCTCTTGTGAGGTCGATATGCTAAATCATCTAAATAGGCCTTGGCTATATGCTTGAGGTCATGGAAAGAAAAAGACATGGCCCACTGAAAGGTCGCTCCAGCATTTTTGAGACCAAAGGGCATCTTACGATACGCGAATGTACCCCATGAACAAATGAATGCCATTTTGTGCTGGTCTTTGGGTTTGATTATATCCCGAAAAACCATCGATGAAAGAGAAGGCCTCGCAACCCACACATTCATCAATTATCTGGTCGATGAATGGTGTGGGAAAATTATCTTTTGGACAGGCCTTGTTCAAATCACGGAAGTCTATACATACACGAATCGTGCCTTGTTTTTTATTGACCAACACAATATTCGACACCCATTGGGTCAAATGGATAGGATAGATAAAACCGACTTTTAGCAATTTCTCAACTTCAACCTTAATGGCTGCTGCTTTCCTGGGATTAACTGGATGAAGCTTCTGCCAAACAGGCTTGGCATCTAGATAAGTTGTGATTTCATGTTTGACTGTTTTTGGATCGATGCCTGGCATTTCCTCATAAGACCAGGAAAAAACGTCGCATAATTCTTTAAATAGATCTGTGTAGATTTGCATCTCTTTGGGGGAGTAGTCAGCTGCGACGAAAACATTCTCCATGATGCCAAGGGTTTTGGAGATATTGATCGGTATGGTTTCAGCTATGGTTTCTATATTACCCTTAGCATAGACCTCATGTGTAGCTAAGGGATTAATAGGACAAGACCTATCTCCAGTCATAGTCAAGGTGAATTCTCTGGCTTCGATTCTGCTTAACTCTGAGAGGAAGCATGATATGTGATAAAATCATCCTAGGGTTTGTCCGGACTAGTCATTGCTTCAATTACTGCTTCGTCGGAGGGCAAGACTAAGTCTAACGAATCGGTGTCAGTGAGAGAACCTTGAGCCCAAATAGGCTCTAGAAGCGGATCTAACTCTTGTGCAGGAGTTGGATCTGTGTTGGTTGAAGCTTGCCCGACTAAAGAGTACGCCACTTCAGCTGTGGACAAGGGCATGGACATGCCTGGGTTCCCTGTCCCATCCATTTTGGTCGATGGGGAAAGAAGTATCCATGGATCGCTGAAGTAAGTCGTGCGAAATGATGAAACTTGGAAAATCTCAACCTTATAGTGGTCGGATATGAACTTGAAATCGCCTTGAGGGGGCAGGTAATCGAAGGTACCCATCAAAGATGGGCACAAACCAACCCCTACGTTGACTACACCTAGTCGAGGATTATCAATCATCGGGACCGTGGACACTCCTAATGAAGGGTCAGGTCTGGAAAAAGACAATTGATCAATGGTCACAATCCGGTCCTCATGTGGAAACAACAAGACCCAGAAAACTGTAGCAACCACTGCTTGCATGGCATAAGTCTAACTTCTTCCTAACAAGAGATTGTAGTCAAGGGACACGTCGACTACTTCTACCTCAACACACACAGTCTTCCCTCCTAACTGCATGGGGAAAGAGGGAATGATACCATGTGGTCGGAACGAATGACCGTTGAAAGCAGTGAGAAGAGTAGGTGGCAGAGACAAAACAGGCTCACCAATGGCCTTCCAACATGCCAATGACATAACGCATGTCGAGGCGCCCTCATCAACCACCGTGCAGAAAATATTTCGAGTAAAAGTTTTCATGGGGTGAGCCAATACTATCTTAAACGCTACATGGTAAGGCATATGAGGTTTTAAGTCGATTGTATCTAGCATTATGGTACCCGGATTACAAGTCTCGGTAGACCCTAAAGCGGTTAACAAAGCTTTCCTCTAGGAAGGGAAGCTTTGGAGGACCTCCAAAGTGGACATCGCACAAGGGGTTTGAGACAAATCTTCCACCACAGAATAGTTTTGGGCGGCCCTTGCATTTGGGTTGTGAGAATCTTTTTTGAATGCACCTTTTGGGATGCATGTCATTGTTTCACCCAAAGTTCTTCTCAATCTGTAGAGGAAGAGATGGGAGTTCAACTTCTTTGCCATTCTCAAAAGTGCTTGGTTTACTGTAGTCATGCGTTCTAGTTGATATAAAATAATCACCCTTCATCATATACACATTCGCGGATGCAGGATTGTTCGAAGACTGAGAGGGTCCTTGACTGCCCCCTTCCACACCTGGAGAGGCTTGGGTTAGGTTTTGCCCATGCTGAAATGGATTGGTTAACACAACAGGTTGTTGCTGTGTCACAAAATTTTGGGCCTCTGCAAGCTGAGGACATTGGTGGGTTGAGTGGTCTTCCACGCACAGGTTGCACAGATACCTCACCTTTTGTTTCTTAGTGTTTCCCCCACCAGCATTATTAGTGGGTTTCTTATCCCCCTTACCCTTCTTTCGTTGATTTTTCTTTCCTTCAGGCTGTTGGGTTGCCTTTGGATTTATCAATTGCACTGTGTGTACATCTGACATTTTACTAGGGGGAGCAGCCAAAATAGTAGTTTGGTCGCCTGCTATGTGTTGTATAGACAATTGTTGCAATTGCTTCGTCAATTGCTCAGCGGGATTTGTTTGTGTTGAACCAACAATACCATCGGCATGTGGTCCAACTCTCTGTCTGGTTTTATCAAGTATTGAGTGTGGCGCATCTGGCAAGATCTCATATAATAAACTAGACTGAGAATGGATTAGCTTAAGCTGTTGAGCTCTCATGATGGCATCTTCTTCGAAAAATACTCCTGACATCGCGACATCTTTGGATAATTGTGGGACCAAAGACTAAAGGAACCACTCGAGTAGGAATGCTGGTGGGACTGGAACCTTAATTAAACTCTTTTGGCATCTCCATTATTAGATGTGATCAAAGATATGGTCTGCTTTTGTCTGTGCGAAATTGGCCAACAATTATGTGCCAGCGTCGTATCTCACAGGTAATTGGAAATGGTTTAGGAAATTCATTGCCAATTCACTGAAGGAAGAGTATCTTGAGCGGTCGAGATCAATTTAGCATTTTGTTACACTCCCAATGAGAGTACATTGAAACAATCGCAACTATATGGAGTCGTCTTTCAATGCATTAAATGAGCACCAAAGATGGAAGGTTGTCACATGATCTCCTGGATCTTCGTTAGGCTTGGCTTCGAACTTTGGTATGTTCGAAGGTAACTTCGTCGGCATAGGGGGCCAACGCAGATCATGACAGATAGGGTCATTCAACAACCTTGTCAAGTCTGGCAAATGCAAGGTTGCCAAGAAAGGTAGTTTGGGTTGTTGGTGATAACCTGGGAAAAAGGGACCTGGAGTTTGACTGGCACCAGGTTGCCAGGAAAAGTTTGGTTGTTGGCTTGGGTTCTGGTAAAATCCATGGCCATGACCAGTGTACGGATTATGCATGTGAGGAGACATCATCAACTAATTCCCAAAATATGACGTAGATGGTTGGGCATGCATTACATTCGGAGGACTTTGGGAAGGGTTGCCCCATGCCGATACCGTGGGGATAGGCATAGTACCTTGTTTGGGATTCCATTGATTGTGAAAATAATTTCCCCAGATCAGCATTCCTGACGAGGGAACAGATCCCTGCCAAGAATTCCAAGGTCCTGATGCGGAAGAAGTTCCTAGGTTTTCCCCCTATGCAAGAATAATACCCTGCATAGGAATAGGTTGTCCGAAATTGGGATTGCCCACAGTCGGGAAAGCAGTTGATGAGAAGGCATTGTTACCAAACGCACCGAACAAAGAAAACGGTGTCGAACCTACCAGCATATTATGCGAAGGTGATCCTTGACTCCCTGCTCCAAATAAACTATGGTGTGTAGGTGGCTCGATGGATTGTTGATGCGTGCCATCGAGCGAAGGGGACGAAAGAGGTATATGACCTCCCTCGTAAGGGAAAGAATTAAAAGGAGATGAAGTTCCCCCCATGTGGCCTTGCAGAGGAGTGTTAGAGCTCCCTGCCCCTAGACCTAAAGTCTGTGAAGTGGAGTAGGAAAGTACAGGACCTGTACCTAAGCTAGGAATCCTGTATGAGAACGGAGGGCCTGTCACACTTGGTGTGAAAGGGGTTGTGGCCACTGCCATAAATGAGATCAAACCATTGTACGAGGTAGAGGTGGTTGAGACCATAGTGGCTCGGACTGGTGACAGTGGGTTAGGAGGTGGAAACTCTCCTGTGGTGACAACCGTAGTGGGAATTGAAGAATTCCTAGAAGGAGTGACAACTTTTGTTTCCATTGTTGCGTGCGACACTGTCTGGCACTCGTAAGGGTGAATCGGTATGATGATGGGTGTTGAAAGATCAGTGGTTGGAGTTTCAGGTGGAACAAGAGCTTTCGCTCCAAAGTCTAAAACATTTGTTTCCACCGGATGTTGGTCGGGCACAATTTCTTTTGACCCGGTCGCTTCAAAAGACCCTTGTTGGTCTAGCTTTCGCCTTAGTGGTGGCGGGGGTGGCTCTAGTGTAACTATTGATAGGCCTAGAAGCCTTTGTGACTAGTGTAGCTCGTGATCCTCCACTGTGTGAGAATATTAAATACACTCTAGGGTTTTCTATTCATTCAAAAAACAACACACACTAAAAAAGTCCCTACAAGATAAAACAATCAAACACTAAACTAATTGGAAGAATAGTTACAACAACCAACACTAGAGAAACTTACCAGTGCAAGTGCAACTTGAACATGAAAGCACTCTCCAGGTATACTCTGCAAAGCGTCGCCCGATGTCTATCTTAGGTACCGCGGTATACCCCCGCAGTCACCTCTATATGTCCCTAAAAAGATAGGCAACTAGGTTGCCAGCGCGTGAACAATCACCAGGCGGGTACAGTCGAAAGTTGGGTAGACCAAAATGAGTAGGGTATCGAGCCCGAAACCTGTCAAGGGTATCAAAATCAATTGGTCCTAAAGACAACTAAAGACCTCGAATGGATTCGAGACCCATGAAGCTCCATGGAAAATGCAATCGACGGAATCCCAAGACAATCCCTCTATATGTGTTCTCCACTATGATTGGTCCAACTTTGAAGGGGTTATATCCACTACCTTTCCGCGCGTGACCTCGTGTTTATTCCCTGTGTTAGAGGGGGGTATAAGATAACTTTCATGATACTATACTTTGGCACTCCCTAACTCAAACTCCAACGTTTGATTTTAATGGCCTTGAAGAGTTTCCTCTCCAACCTAATTCAAGGCCCTAACCCTAAACTAGTTGGTTGACCCTACAAACATAAAAAGTCTAATGAATTTTAGATTTAGTGTTAATTTTTATGGCTTGCCTTAAGTCAAAGGTTATGAAAGTGAAACTAGTGATGTTTGAAAGACGAAAGAAAAATAAACAGAAAGCTGGAAACAAAAACCTTTACTTAACTCAACTCGTAAACAACTTTTCAAACTTAAATTTTTTTCTAAGATCTTTGAACAACAAACTCAAAGAAAGATTTCAATTGACCACGAGCTACTTATGATCTAATTAAACTGTCAAGAACTTATGAAAGAAAATACTTTTCCCTGGTTACTAATGCAAAACAACACTTTTTAACCAAACAAAGAAATAATTTTTTTTTTTTTATTTGAATGCTCACAAAGCAAAAAGGAAAAATATCAACAATTCAAAACCAAGAAAAACTTCTGGCCTAAGCGCAGATTACAAAGAGTCACTTTAAAAATCACACACAAGCAAATTAAATTGGACTCTCTCACTTGTCTAAAAGCCCTATAAAAGAAAATTTTGAGGAAAACTTCTAAATGAAAAAGAAAGCTATTGATGTGATCAAACTTAAGTTACTAACTGCTATGACAGAGACCCAAAAAACTAAGAGGTATAACTCTTGTCAAAGGAAAGGATGACGACCTCACCTCCAACAAAAACTTCCTCCACAAGCACAGTGCTGATAGTTCAACAGCAAGCGTGTGCACGCGAGCTGTGTAAAGTCAGAGCGCGTGTATAGGCATGCTGGCCTTATACAAGCCGCGTGTATATATGAAACTCCGAGACAAATGAAAAGACAACCAATCCAACCTAGGCAGAGACCAATGATACTGAGAACCAGGATCTCTTGAAGACTAAGGCACTTAATTTAACAGAAAAAATAAAACAATTCAAGGAAAACTTCATAGAACAAACCAATCCAAGGTGAAACCTAAGCTATAGACTGCAAACAACAAAGACTAGAAAGAGTTCCAGAAAACCCCTGAGAAGGACTAATTCTGACAAGGAAGAGGATGACTACCTCATTTAAAAAAAAAAAATCTGGAATCATACACGCTACTGACACTTCCTCAGCTAGTGTGTACACAGGGGCTGTGAGAATGTAGGGTGCGGGTACATGCATGCAGACCTTATACAGACCAAGTGTACCTCTGTGGGTCTCGAAAAAAAAATACAGTCAAGCAGAGAAATAGAGATAACTGGTATGGAAGACCAGTATCTTTGTTAACTCAAACTTTTGCAGAAACTTTAAAAACAAGAAATGAAACCAGTTCTTAAAAATACCCAAAAAATATTCCCAGAAACCCTAGAGATATCCCCAGTATGGTGGCCAATTCTGTTGTGAGTGGGAAATACCTCTATGGACTAGCACTTAGGGTTTATTATGCATGCAGAAAAGACCTAAAGAATCCTACTTTCTACCATCATCCCGGACCTAATCCCCATTATTCTTAAGCAAATACATAGTTAAGAAGATCAAGTGAGCATACCTTATTTCAGGCATTTGATATCGATCCTTCTTCACGCTTGATCACTCTTTGACTGCAGCTCTCCTCCCAAGGCTGACCTACATTCACAAAAGACAAACAAAGAATGACACATGCATTTGATCTACAGATTAATGGGTTAGAGATTCAATCAATATGTATACAATAAACTATGAAAACCTCATATGGTGGGATGGGAAAAGTATTTCTTTATTATTAACTTCAAAAAATCAACTTACAATGATGAAGTTGGCCACTGCTCCATGAACCTAATACTAGGCTCCTCTTCAACTGTCCTCCAACTTCTTTTCTCTATATTTCTCTTTGCACAAGGATGGCTAAAGGGTTGGGACAAAGGGAATGTGCAAGTAGGTATAGTTTCTTTACTATGGTTCTCCTCTTCCAATGGGACCCCTAACCCTTCTTTTATAGGCTAGAAGAAGCTAGGTATTTGGTTGAACCCTCGGCCATGCATGGTCGGAAGGTATAGTTAACTCACCCAAACCTGGGTGTTCCGTCAACAACTTTTCTTTTTTCGTGCTTTTGTACGTACACGCGGGTTGTCTTGGGTCAGCTAGTGTGTACACACATGCAGTAATGGAGCAGGGTGCGTGGGCCTTTATGAAAGGTGTTCTTAAGAAGATTTGTTCAATAGTGTTTTGGAAAAGAAGGAATCTGAGATGGCCTGATGCCAGGTAAGCATGTCTGGTGCAAATTAGGGTTATAACAGACTACTTGCTGGAATTTGTTGTGCGCTTGGTGTGGATTTCAAACCTACAAATCTCACTGGAGTAATTTGAGTTGGGATTTGTGTCACAGTTCCAGGAATGGAAGGAACTATGCAATGACTTACAATTGGTGTTTGAACCACTTCATCCTCCATATCATCTTGCCCAATAACACCAATCACTTTAACTGTCCTCTCCATGCTTCCATCCCATGCTTCATTCTCCACACACTAAACATCGCGGTTGATTATAACTCTTCTTGCAATAGTATCATACAATTTGTATGCTTTTGTATCTTCAGAGTATCCAACAAATACACATTTATGTCCTTTTTTATATAACTTCTTTCTCAGCTCATTTGGAACATGTGTGTATGTGACACAACCAAAAACTTTTAAGTGCGCAACATTATGCTTCATACATGTCCATGCTTCTCGAGGAACATTGTTTTTTACACTTTTTGTCGGACATCTATTCATGATGTACATTGTAGTTGCTAATGCCTTAGCCCAATACTCATTTGATAAATTTTTGGTTGCTAACATACTGTGTGCCATTTCCATGATGGTTTGGTTCTTTCTTTCTGTGACACCATTCTGTTGTGGTGTATACCATGCAATAAATTGCTTGTAAATGCCATGAACTTTACAAAAGTTCTAAAAATATCTTGAAACATATTCACCACCTCTGTCATTTCTTAAAACCTTGATGTAATAACCACTTTTCTTCTCTAAAAGTGATTTGAACTGTTGAAAACAACCAAATGCATCAGATTTATGTTTTAGAAATTAAATTCATGTTTTTCTTGAGAAATCATCAATAAAAGTAAGAAAATAGGTACTTCCTCTTATAGATGGTGTTTTCATTGGTCAACAAATGTCTGAATGTACAATTTCCAGTGGATATTTTTCTCTATATGACTTGCCAACTGGGAATGAATCTCTATGCTTCTTTCCAAAGATGCAACCTTCACATATTCTTTATGGTTTTTCAATTAATGGCAAACCTTTCACTGTATCTTCTGTATGTCGTAGCTTTATACCTCCAAAATTTAAATGTCCAAATCTAAAATTCCATATGCAGGATTCATCCTGCACTTCATATTGGAATGCTTCCTACAACTATGTGCCACTTTATTCTTCTTTCTTGGAACTGCACATACTAATGTTGTAAATGCAGTGTCAGAGTGCACATATTTTGCTTCACAGATAGCTTGCATTATTTTTCTCTTCATAGTTTGTTTTAATGTCAATGGAAACATTATGTTGCTCGTCATCTGAATTCTTGCAATAAGCTTATTGCTTGGATATCTGTCCAAAATCACACAGTGATTATCTTCCATGTAGATTCTATACCCTTTTTGTAATAGTTGTCTCGTGCTCATCAAATTATGTTTTAGGCTAGAAACATAATATACATTAGGCATGAATTTTTTCTCCCCCTGTTTAGTTAAAATGTTATTATTTCCTTTACCTAAGACAATGACTTGGATATTGGCTCCAAGTGTAACTTTATTTTTGGATGACTTATCCAAACTAGAAAACAATTCTGGATTTCCTATCATGTGATTACTGCAACCTGAATCTAGATACCATATATCATATGGACTTTCTTGAACAACATTGCATTCAAATGTGGAAATTATAGACATTGCTTCAATGCACACCATAAACATAGGACTGGTGGGGGTATTTATGTTGTTTGACTGATCTTGACTTTGTTTGTTCTAATTATACTATATCTTCCTCCATTTATATGCATATTGTTCATACTTTTTACAGTAATGGCATTGCATCTTTAATTTATCAAATCTCTGATTACTTGGCTGACTGTTATTTGTATTTTTACCTCTTCCACCGATATTTGCAGGACTGTTACTACGTCCTCCTCTAGAAGAGCTCCTTCCTCTACCTCTAAAGTTAGTTCTCCCCCTTCCTCTTCCACAACTTATAGATGACTATGCGGAAAATGAATTTTCTAATGGCATATTTGATCTATTTAATCTGTGTTCATGATTAATGAGGGAGGCTTGCAGCTCATCTAGACTAAACTAACTCATGTCTTTGTTCTCTTCCAATGTCACAACAAGAGAATCAAATTTAAGAGGAAGACTCCTAAGTAATTTCTCAACAACCTTTCTATCCTCTATGGTTTCTCTATGTGACTTAATCTGATTTATCAGGCCAATAACATGGGTATAAAAGGAATCTATTGAATCTGAGTCTTTCATTGACAGATTTTCAAAATCTATTCTAAGAATTTGTAGTTTTGAAGTCTTGACTTTGTCCATACCTTGATAAGAGGTAGATATAATGTCTGATTCTTCATTTAATCTTTCAAGGCATCCTTCTTAGCTTGTGTGAGGGCATTATATGCTACCTGATTTGTTGGTTCCACATAGCCATTTTTTACTATCTCCCACACATCTTGACCCTGAAATAATGTTTTCATGGTTAAGGACCATAACTCATAATTCTTTCCTATAACTCACTCAGCACGTCACAGTTACAAATACTACACGGTACAATACTTCATCGTTGAACTCTCAAAACTTACTGCGCAATTCCAGACTGCACGGTAGACTTCACATTGTGATGATAACAATTAATAAAAAAAAAAATTCATAAAGTCAACCCTGTGATACTCTTAGCACATAAGCTCACAAACACAACAGGACTCAGAAATACTCATGAATATGTCAACACAAAAAATACTTAATATATATTATCAGCTTGAATGTTGTGCGCTATATATATTAACCAATTTGATTTAGCTTCGGTGTTTAGGCCGCACGAAAGCTAGCGTTGACTGCCACGAATTATAACGTGCACTCCCAAGTAGATGTGAGGTAGACCCCCCTTCCAAGTGAAGTGGAGTTAGCCTGCCAACCTTCCTAATCATCGATTGTCCCCGACCAGGTAAGTATGGAATACACCTTTCCATTTTCCTTCTTCATACCCCTCCCTTTCATTATTTCTATTCTCGCTTTGCATGTAGAATATAACCACAGTGTGTCTTAATCTAAAATTGAAATACAATCCAAAATCAAAATACCATCCATTGTTCTCTCCATAATTCCATCCTTATTATTATTATTGTGAATATTTTTAAGTGAAGTGAAATTGATTAGGTAATATGGTTTCCACCCAGGTTCAAGCCTTGTTAGTGTTATTGCTTGTGTTGGCCATTGTGGATGTGTGCCCATGCACACAATATTAGTTTGGGTAAGGTGCAATATTTGGGTGACTTGAGCCCCAAGGTTTAGATTTATTGGTTGGATCATTAGTCAAACACATGTTGATGGAGCCAACATTGTGGGCTCACCCCCTATATGCTCATTTCTTGGGTCCTCAAATGGGAGCCATCCTTGGAACCAAAATTGTGGGCTTACTACGTATATGCTTGATTCCTCAATCCTGAGCTGGGGGCCACCTTTATAACAAAAATTGTGAGTGCACTACCTATATGCACCTAATGATCTAGTCCTTTAATGGGGACTGTTATCACTTTAGGAAACTCTCCTAGGCTGTAAGTCAGAGATGCCTGGTAACTTAATATTTTGGTAACTGTTTTCTCAATAATAAGTGTGGGTTTGGATCAAGTCGGATGACTGAATCATTTCTCACTCAAAACATGCATGAACACATTTAGATTGACAAGGCTTTCAACCACAAATGTTCAGAGAGTTTACAAATAAAGGGATGTATGGAGAAATAATTATTATATCAGTAGAATCACATATAAAGCATATATGAATGGCCAATTACAATAATCACATGAATACTTGCAAAGTTTAACTTATGAATGCAATGATAAGATGACAGTTATCAGGCATAAAGAAGCATAACAACATGAATATAATATCCAGGTGCAAGTACATAATAGACAAGAAGATGAAATTTGAACAAGTTATGGAAAAAGAAGCTTGTATAACTTAATATGAAAATGAGAAGTTTGAGTACATAATATGAAAAAGGTCTCCAAAGTCGAACCTCTAGTTCCTATTCTACCTTTATCTTTATAGCTTTACAATGTAGTTTTGAGATCCTAAGAGCATGGATCAAATATGCTAAAGATAGCAAGTCAAAATTCAGTTTGCAAAAGATATGGAATGATCCCCAAAAATGAGGTCAATCCCAGATTTCATGGTCTTCATATCCTGTAGAGTCATGGTGCAGTGCAAAATAGCCTTCCAAGGCTCAGTGATGACTCTTCCAAAAGATACAAATTCGAATTTGTTGAGGTGAGAAAGCATCCTGATTTTCTGCCTTTGTCAAAGGTACCAAAAATGATTGAAACACCTCTTCTTTCCCTTATCCATCAAAAATAGTTATTCTATCTAACTTGAAAATTCAAAAAATGTCCATTCGAAGAGGTTTCAAACCATTCCAACTCAAAAAACTTCGATTTGTGCAAAAATTCGGTCATTCTGGCAGTGACAGGATTTTGGTGGTTAACCTAGAAGACTCCTAACTGAATTAACTACCGAAAGATCTGTTTTCGGTGGTTAATGAACAGTCATCCTGTTCGCCTAAACCACCGAAACTTCAGCTTTGAGAAAACTTCAAAATTTGCAAAAATGATTACCTTGATTCTTTGTTGAATGCTCAAGGTCTTTTGGACGATGCATCCCTTGTTCATGCAGATCTGCGAACTTCAACTGGTTGTGTGGAAAGATCTGGTGTATCTACCATGGTTGCAGCTAAGTTGGCTAGAGCATCCAAACTTGTTTGATCCTATGTTGGTGATTGAGAATCTTTTAATTTGAGTCTCAGAATTTTGAGCTGTCTGTATAGCTTCATGTTTTCCCTTATCAACACCCTGTTCCTATCTTTGATCTTGTCATGCTTTTCTTTGAGGGTTTGGTTTATTTTGAAAATCTCTGCATTTCTTTCAGTCAAGTCTGTATTAGCCTTTTTAATTACTCTTTCCAAGACTTCCATTTCATAGACTTGTTGTAGGAGTTTATTGATTTTCCATGCCCTATATGCTTTAGGCTTACTTGAAGAGGATTTTGCCAATGGTGGACTGTGTGCCTCTGGAGGAGTTGGTGAAGGTAAGTTGGAACAATCGTCTGCAACTTTTCCAACCTGTACATTACCTTGTGTCTCTGCTAACTCATGTTCTAGTTCTGAATCACTATAGGGTAGGTTTAAAGGGTTACTTCCTTCTGCATGGTCCTTGGACTACTCACCCTCAAACTGTAACTTTCTTTTGGTTCTTTTCTTTTTAACAGAGGATGATTCTATCAGATCTCTTGGTGGTGAGATACCCTTCTGTTTTCTATGACTGCTTTTAGGAGTAATGGTCTTCTTAGTGGCATCCTTTTTACCCTTCTCTTCCTGTTGCCAGTCAGTCTGGAATTCATTCCAGAAGAGGAAGTAGTTCCAATCTACCTGCCTTTTCTTCAATGACTCTTTGACAATGAGAGTAATAAGTCCTTGATGATACAATCTACTTGCCACCTTAGTGGGCTTAGCCTTGACCTGTCTAGCCATTTTAGTGAGGGCTTTGTGCAAGTAAAATGGTAAATTGATGGGAGATCTCCCTGTGAAGTGATTTAAAATTTTGAAATGGTAGAACACGAATCTGTTGTATCTACCTTCACAGGTGATATAGACAAATATTGCCTTTAGGAGAGATTTCCATTTAGGTTCCAGATAAGACATTGGTATGTCTTTTTTACATGTAAGATCTTGGTGCAGAGGCTATAGGTAGGACCTAAATTCAATGTTTGAAGGTACAATTGATTTGAACTAACAATCGCCTGTTCTGGGAAGACCTGTGAACTAACCTATGGTTGCCTCATCGACCACAAACTACTCCTTTCCCACTGTTGTTGTTCTTCCATCATACAAGCTAGCAAAAGTATTAGACACCTGTTGATGAAAATCTACAAGTTTTTCACAATACGTATAGAATCCAGTCTGCTTGAATAACTCAGCCACCTCAGGGTGTGCCTCAAGGTACCAAACTCCATCCAATTTGGCCCTTAGGACTGGCCCTGCTTTCGGCATTAGTAAATGATGACTGTACCTGTGATTAAGAAAAAACTTCATGCCAGGGAGAGAAAAACTTTATGATTTAGGATGACAGAGAGTATGACTCGTAGAAAATCAAACGGGACAGGGTGTCACAGAGTTCTGATCGTAAATCTCAAACACTAACCGAGTTTAGGCAACAGACTGACTGAAAACATGCCGAAAATTTTGAGTTTCGGTGGGATATACATTTAAATTAAAACAGTATGGGTTTTGAACTTACCTGATGACTCGACCTAGCTTGATTTGAATGACAATTGGCTTGAGAGAAATTCACTGTAGTCTAACTGCGCTCGACGATCACCATGAGAAATGGGATTATGATCTTTGGAAATGTGTTTGCTTGATAAAATCACGGGCTCAAGATTGTCTCAATAAATCCCGAATTCAAATTGATAATGAATGGAGATCAAATCAGAGATTAAATGGGTTCATAATGGATTGTGTACTCATGACTGGAAATGGTGAGAGGCTATGTGACTAATCATTTATGTTAGTCGAGAAACATGCATGAATTTCTGTATCTTCACTGAGTCTTAATTTTGAAAAGACAAATGCAGTTGAAAGGACAACAGTATATCAATCTTCAGAATGAAATAACAAGAACGTGCATACCTTACCACCTTCATGAGATTTCGGCGGTTATGTTTTCATCATTGCACCAATTGACAACTAGCTTGTGCGAAAGCACGGGCTTTTCATTTTTCCCGTTGAAATCTTTTCGGTAGTTAACCACGCTTTTGCTTTTCCCTCTTAACTACCAGGAACAAAGGCTTTTGGTGGTTAATGAACAGTCGTCTTGTTTGCCTAAACCATCGAAACCTGAGATTCTGTCTTTTGCTTGACCAAACCAAATCAAAATTTCTTTCTGAGCTTATTTATAGAAAATAGACTCTCTAACCTACCTACAAAAATTTAGGAATAAATTTTGGACCACAACTTATCACCTCTAAAGAAAAATTTCCACCAATTTACTTGAGGAGATAACACTGGCTCCTATTGGGGATGAACGCCTCCCTATGAGGTTTCAAGAATCACAGAACCAATGCCTTTCCTGAAAAGAAAACTAAAAACTATCTGCTAGTGTTTCCATTGGGCATGGAGTTATTCTGTATAAATAAAGACTAAAACTAAAATTACAATGTCCAGGCTTCACAGCCTTAGACAAAATAGAGTTTCAAAAATAGCCCGTTGATCGGGCCACCGAACATTTCTTCACCTCCTAGATTCTGCAGAATGAATGTGTTATTGTAATGTACTTGAGTTATGATGAAAGGGTCGGTCCACAAAGAATCAAACTTGTTATGCTTGCCTTTATCCTGTCTGAGAGCATCCCATTTTAGAACCTAGTCACCAACCTGAAAATTATCCACCTTTGCCTTTTTGTCAAAAGTATCTTTGATATTCTTTTGGTGAGCCTCTAATCGGTCCACTAACTGTTCGCGGGCCTGCTGCAGTTCCACCAAATCAAGCATTCTTCTTACCATATCATTTGACTCAGTTTGCTCTTCCTGAAAGAATCTAGCCACTGGTAAAATTAACTGAACAGGAAAAATGGCATCAGTCCCATAGACCAATTTGAATGGAGAGGTTCCTATGGAATTTTTGATAGTTACTTTGTCTGCCCATAGAGAAAATTTCAGTTTAGAATCCCAATTATTTTTTTTTTCCTCTAACAGTTTTCTGATGATTTTGATTAATCTCTTATTGGATGATTCGGTCAGGCCATTACCTTGAGGGTAGTAGGGGGTTGAATGTACCAACTGGATTCCCATTGATTCACACATGTCTACCAATGCCTCTTCTTTGAATGCTATTGCATTATCTGTTACCAGCCTTTTGGGACAACCAAATCTGCTCAAGATATTTTCATAAAGAAACTTCATGACAACCTGGTGAGTGGCATTCCTGGTGGGAATTGCCTCTATCCATTTTGTAAAATAATCAGTGGCTACTAAGATCCACTTATGTTGACCACTAGACAAAGGATTTATCTCACCTATAAAATCTAAACCCCACTGCTGAAAAGGGCCATTCACTACTATAGGTCTCAGGGGCAAAGATTTTAGCTGTTGTTTTCCTATAAATCTTTGACATTTATCAAAAGCTTTTATGAAGGCACACACATATGAGAAAAGAAAAGGCCAATAGTATCCATCCCTTAGAATTTTATGAACAATGGTCTTCTAGTAATGATGACCTCCACAAACACTTGAATGAAACTGATGTATAACTTCCACTGACTCTTCTTTGTCTAAACATGTGAGTAGCAAACCAGCAAGGTCTTTCCTATATAACAGATTATTGTAAATGCAAAATTTGATGGCTCTGAGCTTAAGGGATCGGGCTTGAGTCATACTAAGTTTAGGAGGAACTTCTAGCTTTTGTAAAAAATGTATAATACCTGAGTACCATTCACAATATGACAAGTTCTCTGCCACTTGTTGATTGTTATGTTATCCATCTTCTGCCAGCTCCATCTGCAAATTCACTGAATTTTCTCCTATGAAATTTATATCCAGCAGCTCACGATTTTCCTCCGTTAAAAGCTTAGCAAGGCCTTGGCCTTTTACCAATTTTCTGGGCTTTAATTCAATGTTGAACTCGATCAACTTTGCGATCCATTTAGCTCTCTTTCCATCAATATCAGGCTGAGTCAAAACATCTTTCATGGAGGGTGAAGGAACATATGCAATGACTTTTGAGTGGAGGATATAAATTCTGAAAGATTTTAAAGATTTTATGAGAGCATAGGCTTGTTTTTCAATAGGATCATACCTTAGTTTAGCATCTCTGAGTGTATTGCTGAAGAAAGCAACTGGGTGATCCATATTGTCATCATCTTTCTGTAGCAGGACTGCTGCCACTGTGTCATAAGAAGCAAAGGAAAAAATGTAGAAAATCTTGCTGTAATCCAGACTGATCAGAGTCTGGGATTCCATGATAGCCTGTTTGATATCCTGAAATGAATTCCTTGAATTTTCTATCCATTTTATCTCAGACCCCTTTTTCATCATACATGTTATGTGTTTTACTAACTCGGAAAAATTTGGAACAAATATTCTAACGAAATTAATCTTACCGAGCAACGATTGAATATCCTTTTTTGACCTTGGCAAGGACAGCCTCTGAATTGATTCCACCCGAGATGGATCAATTTTAACACCTTCTGCTGAGACAATGTGGCCTAAGAGCTTACCTTTCCTGAGAGAAAAATGGGACTTTTTGGGATTCAACGAGATTCTGAACTGCCTGCACTTCAAAAACACTCTTTTTAAATGCTTTAGATGCTCCTCATGACTGTTGGAATAAACAGTGATGTCATCAAGATATATGAGGACAAACTTGTCCTTTTCACCCATGAAAGCTATGTCCATGGCCCTTTGAAACGTGGCCCCAACATTCATTAATCCGAATGGAATTTTGGCGTACATAAAAATACCCCAAGGAGTAGTAAATGCAGTCTTCTCTTGGTCATCAGGATAGATAGAAATCTGGTTATAGCCGAAAAAACCATCTAGGAAAGACATAACAGTAGCCCCTGAAATTCTTTGCAGCAAATGTTCCATTTTAGGTAGGGGATAGTTGTCTTTCTTAGAGCATCTGTTTAAGTTTCTAAAGTCCACACATAACCTGACCTCACCATTTTTCTTTCTCATTATTACTAGATTTGCAATCCATTTGGAGTATCTCAAAGGGATTATGATCTTAACATCAAGAATCTTTTTTATTTCTCTTTCAATCACAGGCAAAAGAAGAGGACTGATAGGTCTAAGCTTTTGTTTGAAAGGGATGGTGTCCTTCTCAAGAGGGATCTTTTGTTGAATGATATCAGGGTCATAAGCCTTCAGATCACTATATTTCCAAGCAAAAACATCAGAAAATTCTTTCAAAATGCTGTAATATTCAGACTTCTGATCAGTAGTCAATTCAGAGGACAGATTTATGAATTTAGGCTGGCTTTCACTTCCTATGTTGTGCTCATGAACAGTAGGATCTTTCTCCTTTTTGTCTGGCTTGTAGGGGACATTATTGTGATCAAATAGCTTTTCGAGAGGCACCAAACCTCGAGGTATATAATTGTTAGGTAGCTGAACAATATCATGTTGACCCAATTTTTGTTTTAGCTTAGGCTTCTGGGATTCCTCTACATTTAGATTCTGCTGGTCAACTTGCATATCAGAAAGCTCATCTACCACTTGAAGAAATCTATTAAGTTCATCATCATCCCCAAAAACTTTCCAGTATTTAATATTGTTGGGCAAAGATGTCCTATATTTGACTTGAATTTCATAACTAAGCCTGGGGGGCATGGGAGGAATAAACATGCTGGCTAAAACAACAAGGGAATCAACAAGATGATTCATATCCCTGGGTATATAAGAAATCTCAAAAATGGAAAAGAATCTCTAATTTTCCATACCTCATCCCTGTAGGCTTTCAATCTGACATGCTTTGCTTGGAAGGTATTGTTTACTTGTTGTATGATGAGATCCGCATCTCTGAACACCTTTAAACCTTTTATCCCCATCTCCTTAGTTGAATTTAATCCCAACGACAAGTGCTCATACTCTACTATGTTGTTAGTAGTTATTAAATCAAGCTTAAAAGACAAATGTATAGTCTCCTTTGAAGGAGAAATCAAAACTACCCCTGCACCTGCTGAATCTTTGGTACTGGCCCCATCAAAATACATGGTCCAAACTAAAATGCTTTTATCATCGGTTTGTTGTTCAGTGGGATTCACAAGCTGCATAGGAGTTGATTGAGAATCATTTATTTGAAGAATGCATGAGCCAAATCTGTATCCACAGCATAAATAGGATGATTTACAGAATTTTTTGCATCATTGATGATGTAAGAAAGTTGATTCTCTTTGTAAAGTCTTTTTAGCTCTCCTCCAAACACCGGGACTGTAGCATATGGAATATCCATATGCAAGGTACCTCCTAACCTTTTGCTCCATGGACGAGACAAGAGGAGTCCGAACTTGGGTGGGATATCAATAACCAACACATCCATTACCATGCTTCTCATTGGCAATTGGGCAAGGTTTATAATAAGGTCTTTTATGAGGCCAAGGAATCTCACTTTCCTAGAGTCAAACAATAAGAGATCATGATATGGTTTGGTGACCTCAAGACCAAGCTCATCCATCACTGCTTTGGGCATAAGATTATGTGATGCTCCTGAATCAAGCAAGCAGTTGTGGAGGATCTTATCATGGACATTTAGGGATATATAGAATAGTGGACAAGAATCATCTCGGTCTTCTATCATAGGCCCTATATTTACTGTTGGCTTTTCATCTTGTAGGTTTAAAAAATCGGCAGATGAAGAGGTCTTTGGTTCAAGGGACTTCAAGATGGTAGACTTAAAGATATCATTCTTCATGAGTTCGGTTAATGGCATAGGTATCTTTACCTTCTGAATTTCTGATTTGAAATTAAAAGAGAAAGATGATTTATCAGAAGCTTTTACCTCGTTGGAAGGAGCTTTGATAATGAATTGCTCCTTGGCTAGGGGCTGTGTTTTCTTATGCTGTTGTTTTGCAGGAGTGGAGGTCTGTTTTATAGGAGCAACAGGCTACTTGGCAGCAACTTCTTTATTCTTCACAGGAGCAGCGAGCAATGGTTTAGGGGTAGCATTTTTGGATCTTAAATTGTAACCTTTCTGATCATCCATCAGGTAGATAGATTCTTCAATACTTGCCTCATGAATTTGCTGGTCCATTAGGGATTCTTCATAATCTACTTTTGTTAAAAAGGAGGAATCATTTTCATCACCAAAACAATTTATCTCATCTGCTTCTTCAACTTCATCATGAGATGGCTGTTGTTCTTATTCTAACATTGCATTTTGAAAAGGGGGTCTGATTCTCTAATCATCAGTTGCATTCTTGTCTCTCTGAAGGATCTGGACTTGTTGATTGTTCCTTCTATAAGGGAAAGCATTTGGATTTCTCGGGACAAAATAATTTGGCTATTTTGTCCTTGCTGGTTGTTGATTCTGGATCTTCAATTTTGACATTTACGATGTCAAGTTGTCCAACATCTTTGCCATCTTTTCCATTTTACTATTAGAAGAAGAATGGGGCTCAACAACAGACTTCTTTCTCTCGACCTTTCCTTTGAGCTTCTGAGATTCCATAATGTTTGATTCAACTTCGAGGGCAGCATCTTGCATTAAAGCAAGTGTGGCTGATATTCTTTCTCTGAGGATTAGACAAAAATTTGGATCAAAGGCAAGAGACAATGTGATCTTTTCCGATGCATCACTTGGTTTGATCTCTGTAGGGATCTTGCCAAACATTCTATTAAACCTTTTGATGAAGTCTGAGATCGACTCTCCATCTTCTCTTCTTAAGTTTCCGAACTCAGAAATGTAATATAGTAGATCTCTTCTTTCTCCCCAGTGTTTTAAGAATACCTCATCTAATTGTTCAATACCTGTGACTGAATTTGCCAGTAACTCTTTGAACCACTTTCAGGCTTGACCATCCAAACTCTGCACAAAAAATATAGTCCACACATCTTCTTCTGAAATGTTAATATTTTCCGCATAAGCATAAAAAGCCTCTATATGTTCTTCAACAGTATAATCCCCAGCTCCAGTAAACTTTGGCATATATTTCTGATAATCTCCGGATGGCATGGCAGATAAGGGATTGGGCAAGACAAGTGGAGCATACCTATTTGCCGAAATCTGTTCCATCTTGGTTAAAGGAGTAGCCATGGCAGTCTTGGGGGTTGATACAGAAGAAGAATTTGCAGGAGATGAAGGTTGAGATGGGATGACTGTGTTTACATAAAATGGTTGTCTCACTTCACTTTGAGCAGAATTTTCAGAAATGGGTGAAAAATAAGAGGCCTTATAAAACTGACCAAGAAACAAGGCTAAACTTTCTTCTCCCTTAGAGGACAGATCATGTAAAATATCTTCAAGAACAGGTAGATTAGTATGAGTGTAGAAAACACCTTCTGTAGGCTTGGTGGGTGAGGAATTCAAAGAAGATGAAGAAGAGGTTTCTTTTTGCTGAGGGGAACCTGTAATTATCTCTTTAAGATTGGATGAAATATCATGCTCAAGAACAAAGTAAGTAACATTAGAGGAATGTGAAGGTTCCTCTACCTTCAATATTTCAGATAAACTTTCAATCTCCTAAGAACTATGAGTTTCAGCAGCAGGGGATTCAACTAGAGGTCTTTTAGATATGAAAGAAGAAGTGTCGGTTTGAATACCTGAATTTGATGTCTTTGTAGATCCAGAAGCTTGTCTTTGTAAAGATTTTCCCTTACTGATGATCTTATCAGGGTCAAAAACTGGTGTTGTCAGTGGGCCTTCTTGGTTCACCTTGGTGTGAGCTCTTTTTTGAGCCACTTCATTTCAATGGAGTCTCCAGATAGAGAGTTACAACCCAAATGATGTCCAAGCTTTGTCTATCATCAAAGTTGGATCTATGTCGTCTCCCAAGGAAGCTGAGCTTCGATCTCCTCTCCCCGGCAATGGTGCCAATTTGTTATCACTCCAGGAAACTCTCCTAGGTTGTAAGTCAGAGATGCCTGGTAACTTAATCTTTTGGTAACTGTTTTCTCAATAATAAGTGTGGGTTTGGATCAAGTCGGATGACTGAATCATTTCTCACTCAAAACATGCATGGACACATTTAGATGGACAAGTATTTCAACCACAAATGTTTAGAGAGTTTACAAATAAAGGAATGTATGGAGAAATAATTATTATATTAGCAGAATCACATATAAAGCATATATGAATGGCTAATTACAATAATCACAGGAATACTTGCAAAGTTTAACCTATGAATGCAATGATAAGATGACAATTATCGGGCATAAAGAAGCATAAAAACATGAATATAATATCCAGATGCAAGTACAGAATAGACAAGAAGATAAAATCTGAACAAGTTATGGCAAAAGAAGCTTGTATAACTTAATATGAAAATGAGAAGTTTGAGTACATAATATGAAAAAAGTCTCCAAAGTTGAACCTCTAGTTCCTATTCTACCTTTAGCTTTATAGCTTTACAATGTAGTTTTGAGATCCTAAAAGCATGGATCAAATATGCTAAAGATAGAAAGTCAAAATTCAGTTTGCAAAAGATATGGAATGATCCCCAAAAATGAGGTCAATCCCAGATTTCATGGTATTCATATCCTGTAGAGTCATGGTGCAGTGCAGAATAGCCTTCCAAGGCTGAGTGATGACTCTTCCAAAAGATACAAATTCGAATTTGTTGAGGTGAGAAAGCATCCTGATTTTCTGCCTTTGTCAAAGGTACCAAAAATGATTGAAACGCCTCTTCTTTCCCTTATCCATCAAAAATATTTATTGGATCTGACTTGACAATTCAACAAATGTCCATTTGAAAAGGTTTCAAACCATTCCAACTCAAAAAACTTTGATCTGTGCAAAAATTCGGTCATTCTGGTAGTGACAGGCTTTCGGTGGTTAACCTAGAAGACTTCTGAGTGAATTAACTACTGAAAGATCTGTTTTCGATGGTTAATGAATAGTCATCCTGTTCGCCTGAACCACCGAAACTTCAGCTTTGAGAAAACTTCAAAATTTGCAAAAATGATTACCTTGATTCTTTGTTGAATGCTCAAGGTCTTTTGGACAATGCAACCCTTGTTCGTGAAGATCTGCAAACTTCAACTGGTTTTGTGGAAGGCTCTGGTGTATCTACCATGGTTGTAGCTAAGTTGGCTAGAGTCTCTAAACCTGTTTGCTCCTGTGTTGGCAATTGAGAATATTTTAATTTGAGTCTCAGAATTCTGAGTTGTCTGTACAGCTTCATGTTTTCCCTTATCAACACCCTATTCCTATCTTTGATCTTGTCATGCTTTTCTTTAAGGGTTTGGTTTATTTTGAAAAGCTCTGCATTTCTTTCAATCAAGTCTGTATTAGCCTTTTTAATAACTCTTTCCAAGAATTCCATTTCATAGACTTGTTGCAGGAGTTTATTGATTTTTCGTGCCCTAGATGCTTTAGGCTTACTTGAAGAGGATTTTGCCAATGGTGGACTGTGTGCCTCTGAAGGAGTTGGTGAAGGTAAGTTGGAACAATTGTCTGCAACTTGTCCAACCTGTACATTACCTTGTGTCTCTGCTAACTCATGTTCTGGTTTTGAATCAGTATAGGGTAGGTTTAAAGGGTTACTTTCTTCTGCAGGGTCCTTGGACTACTCACCCTCAAACTGTAACTTTCTTTTGGTTCTTTTCTTTTTAACAGAGGATGATTCTATCGGATCGCTTGGTGGTGATATACCCTTCCATTTTCTATGACTGCTTTTAGGAGTAATGGTCTTCTTAGTGGAAACCTTTTTACCCTTCTCCCGTTGTTGCCAGTCAGTCTGGAATTCATTCTAGAAGAGGAAGTAGTTCCAATCTACCTGCCTTTTCTTCAATGACTCTTTGACAATGAGAGTAATGAGTCCTTGATGAGACAATCTACTTGCCACCTTAGTGGGCTTAGCCTTGACCTGTCTAGCCATTTTAGTGAGGGCTTTGTGCAAGTAAAATGGTAAATTGATGGGAGCTCTCCTTGTGAAGTGATTTAAAAGTTTGAAATGGTAGAACATGACTCTGTTGTATCTACCTTCATAGGTGATATAGACAAAGATTTCCTTCAGGAGAGATTGCCATTTAGGTTCCAGATAAGACATTGGTATGTCTTTTTTCCATGTAAGATCTTTGTGCAGAGGCTGTAGGTAGGACCTAAATTCAATGTTTGAAGGTACAGTTGATTTGAACCAACAATCGCTTGTTCTGGGAAGACCTGTGAACTCAGCTATGGCTGCCTCATCAACCACAAACTGCTCCTTTCCCACTGTTTTTGTTCTTCCATCATACGAGCTAGCAAAAGTCTCGGACACCTGTTGATGAAAATCTGCAAGTTTTTCACAATACGTATAGACTCCAGTCTGCTTGAAGAACTCGGACACCTCAGGGTGTGCCTCAAGGTACTAAACTCCATCCAATTCGGCCCTTAGGACTGGCCCTGCTTTCAGCATTAGTAAATGCTGACTGTACCTGTGATTAAGGAAAAAATTCATGCCAGGAAGACAAAAACTTTATGATTTAGGATGACAGAGAGTATGAATCATAGAAAAGAAAATGGGATAGGGTGTCACAGAGTTTGGATCGCAAATCTCAAACACTAACCGAGTTTAGGCAACAGACTGACTGAAAACATGTCGAAAATTTCGAGTTTCGGTGGGATATACATTTAAATTGAAACAGTATGGGTTTTGAACTTACCTGATGACTCGACCTGGCTTGATTTGTATGACAATTGTCTTGAGAGAAATTCACTGGACTCTAACTGTGCTCAACAATCACCACGAGAAACGGGATTATGATATTTGGAAATGCATTTGCTTGATAAAATCACGGGCTCAAGACTGTCTCAATAACTCCCGAATTTGAATTGATAATGAATGGAGATCAAATCAGAGATTAAATGGGGTCATAATGGATTGTGTACTCGTGACTAGAAATGGTGAGAGGCTACGTGACTAATCATTTCTGTTAGTCGGGAAACACGCATGAATTTCTGTATCTTCGTCGAGTCTTAATTTTGAAAAGACAAATGCAGTTGAAAGGACAACGGGATATCAATCTTCAGATAGATATAACAAGAACATGCATACCTTACCACCTTCATGAGCTTTCAGCGGTTATGTTTTCATCATTGCGCCAATTGACAACTGGCTCGTGCAAAAGAACAGTCTTTTCATTTTTCCCGTTGAAATCTTTTCGGTAGTTAACTGCGCTTTTGCTTTTCCCTCTTAACTACCAGGAACAAAGGCTTTCGGTGGTTAATGAATAGTCGTCCTATTCGCCTAAACCACCGAAACCTAAGATTCTATATTTTGCTTGACCAAACCAAATCAAAAGTTCTTTCTGAGCTTATTTACAGAAAATAGACTCTCTAACCTACCTACAAAAATTTAGGAATAAATTTTGGACCACAACCTATCACCTCAAAAGCAAAATTTCCACCAATTTATTTGAGGAGATAACATGGACCACTCTTGTTTCCAAATTAAGACATTGTAGTCTAAGTTATCTTTGGAAACTCCTTGGGTTTTCTTTAAAGGCAATATGATTATTACTTTCTTTACTTCTATTTAATTTTTAATAAAAAATTATTTTCAACGCTATTTATAAAATGACACATGCACACACATAATTGGTAGTTCACTTTCTCCTTCATCCAAATATTATGATGAAGAGGGGGAAATGCCGCAAATTTTTCCTTTACACACACTCACATACACACATACACACATACTTTACATAAAAAATTGCATTGTAGAAGCAACTACCATGAACAAAACCTAGTGACCAACATTGACCCAGAGGGGTATTAAAAGTATAAAATGCAAGCACTTAGGGATTTATAAGTCTAAAATACAAATTCATATGGCCATAAGTTAAATAAGTGAGAGTAGAAACCAAATCTAATGGTCCACTGACCATAATAAATATGGAAATTAAAGCTAGGAAAAAGAAATTGTTCGCATATCCAAAGGAGGGTTAGAATCATCTAGGTTTGGGGCCCGCCCATAAATTGGTGGCTTGTTAGCATGCTCAGCAAGGTCTCATCCATCATCATTATGTTGGTAAGGATGTTTCTCCATTGAAATATCCTAGTCTAGCCAAAGGAAATTATCATTCTTGGGTCAAGGAGAGCGGGATAGTGATGCTTATGACTTTGGCTTCAACACTCATTGATATCCTTATCCTTCTTGGGCCAAGGAGAGGGGAATGGTGATGCTTATGACTTTGGCTTCAACACTCATTGAGATAATGAACCAGGTTCCTTTCTCCATGGCATTGTCTATTACCATATCTATGAGAGAAAGTTGAATTAGAGGGTAGTGAACCTTTAGGGGAACCCAACTCATTATGCATGGAACCACCCCTAAGTATTATAGAAGCCACCTAAGATTCATTAGCACAAGTTCCATCTTTCCAACATGCACTTAGAATTTCAAGTGAAGGTGGGGAAAATATTAGAGCTTTATCATACCAAGTGAACTTATCAAAATGAACATTTTTTTAAAATACATTCATATTTTTTCTTCCATATCAGAAATATAACCTCTACTAAAACAAACTATCATGTTGCATGGAAATTTGTTACCCATGAGAGCTTATTACTGAGGATAGCATACATCTAGGTTATAGACACAGGAAGGGATTTGTCAAAACATGTTTGAGGCCCATTCCCACATGGACTTAGCATAGGGATAAACTATAAAAAATGTTTGATTATTTCAAATTTGTGATAGAAAGTGCATTTGGTGTGGGAAAGTCAAGGTACTTCAAAATTTTCCAAGAGGAAGATTTCCCAAAATCATGTACTAAGGAAACATGGATTGTTTTGGCTCAATAAAACACTACCACACTACAACTAAATGGGCTCATTTTCTTACAAAGTAATGTGGGATGAAGAATTCTCTTATTGTATTTTCACACATTGCGATAAAAATTTTCCAAGAGTTTCTCTATAAAAACTTGGCAACCTACCTTGATTATATTGTGTATGAAAGTTCATGTCCATCACCTCACATTACTGCTCAAAAGTTGTAAATAAATAAGGTTATCATTGAATACCAAGAATTGTGCATTTACCACTTCAATAAGAATTATAATTGGTCATACCAAGGGGGAATATGTTTTGAAATATGACATGGATAAGATCAATATCTTCTTAAACTTTGGGACACCAACAAACCAAAAGAAAATTATAATCTTTTTGGGGAACACAAGATATTGTAGAATTCTCATAAGGTGTTGTTATAACATTACTTTATTTATGAGTGAACTTTGTTAAAAGAATGTTGAGTATTTATTTTCAGACAAATTCCAAGAAACTTTTAATTCACTCAAGAAAAAACTGATCAAAGCTCTTATTTGAAGAATTATTTATTAAAACACACAATTTAATGTGGAAGTTGATGATACAAATATTGTTGTTTATACCTCAATTTGGACAGGGAAATATTGATCATCCACATTATGATGTAAACAAAAATTTGAATAATCCTATAGAAAGGAAATATGTGATGATAGAGAGAGAAGGAATTGGAATGACACTCTCTCTACATAAGTATCAATGTTCCCTATCATGAAACTTTTTTATTATCTATATTGATCCTTGTACAATAAAGATTCTTTTGAACAAGATAGTGCATCATGATCACATTTCATATGGATCTTATTCTTCCAAGAATTCAACTTTTAGATTGTGGTGAAGTTATGTAAGTCTACCATCAAGATAGACCACTTGTTGAGGATCAACTCAAGCAAAGAACCAACGGGTATAGACGATGACCTTCCCAATGCACATCTATTCAAATTCAAAGATTCCCCAAATGATCTACTAGAGATATAGTGTTTCCATGATAGATAGTTATCCCCAAACATGTAAAATCATAAGAAATAGTGATGTTGTGAAGGTTTTATACTACACTTCTCTGATGGACACTTCTATGAATTGGGACCTGGAAATATCTTAAGGATATGAGTCCTTTCAAATGAAATATGGGACAACATGTAAGAAGAACATGATGGTGTGTCAGGTGGACAATACCAAATTGATACAACAGTAGGGGAAATCCTTCATCTAAGACTATGGTGGCCGGCTATAGAATTTTTTCTTCCAAGGAAAACCCAAGAGATGATTCCCAACATTTGTGGATGACATCCCTACTAAATTTTTCAACGTATACTATTGCACTTGATCTAGGGTCAGGATCTGAACTAGGCACTTTTTGGCACAAAACTAGCTAAATACTCAACAACATTGACAATAACAAGTCATGCTAACCCCTTGGCTTAAAATGACTATAGAAATTGTATAAATAATTGCAAATTACACAGTAAATCGCACTCCCACAAAGGCTCTTAAAAACATAACACCAGATGAAGCATGGAATAAAATTAAGCCAGATGCATGCCGCTTCCATGTATTTGGCAGTGTGGCATGGGCTTAAATTCCTGATGAGAAAAGAAAATATTTACAACCTAAAAGTGGAAAGTGTATTTTTGTTGGTTATTCTGAAGATGTCAAAGGCTACATACTTCTTCAACCTCATTATAAAGAAATTATTATTAGAAGAGATGTTAAATTTGATGAAAATCTCTTGGCCTACTAGTTGTCTTTGATGTTTGTGTCATATTTTGTTTTGGTTCTAGTTTCTTATTCTTCATATGATGAACATGAGGATGAAAATCCACCTCCACCTGCTCACCTTCCTCAAGATGATTCCATTGAAACTAAACTTGCATTAGTACCATCACTTCCTAGATAGGTTCATTCAACATAATAAACAATTGGTGATCTTTTCGGTGATCCTTCATATCAACATCAAACACATTCACAGTTTCAGTGAACCTCTTCTCTTTTGGCTCAAGTTTCGGATACTCATTATCCAGAGACATTTGCAGAAGCTTCAGGTCATCCAGATTGGGATACAACAATGAAAGAAGTGTGTTGTTCTTTAATGACAAACAATAATTGGGATCTTGTACCTCTTCTGAAAGCAAAAAAACTTGCTATATGTAAATGGGTCTACAAAAATAAGTATGCATCAGATGGAAGTGTTGAAAGACCCAAGACTCAGTTAGCTGCCAAAGGATTCTCTCAAGTTGAACGCATTAACTATAATGAAACATTTTCCCCATAGCCAAAATGAATTCCATCTTCCTTCTTCTTTCCCTTGTTGCCTCACATAAATGGGAGGTCCATCAAATGGATGTTAAATCCACCTTCTTGCATGGAGGTTTGCAAGAAGGAATCTACATGGAACAACCTCATGGCTATGTCCAAAATGACTCCACCCTTTTTTTCTCCTTAATAAATCTATTTATGGTCTTAAGAAATCTCCCAGATATTGGTATGCCAAAATGAACACTTTATTCTTGACAACGACTTTTATAGATCTTATTTTGATCCTAATGTCTATGCCAAGATAGTATGAAGCTATCTCATAATCCTTTTTCTTTATGTTGATGATATTTTTCTAATCGGTAGTGACCCTAAACTTATAAACCATGTGAAAACTATCCTTGAGAAGAAATTTGAAATGATTGACTTAGGTTATTTGCACAATTTCCTTGGCCTCCAAGTTTTGTAAACCACAGAAGGATTTTTTCTTTCCCAATCAAATATGCTTGTGATCTTCTTCATCGCTTTCACATAGAAGATTCAAAACTAGCCCATTCTCCCTGTCAGTTTGGAGTCAAACTTGTTGCCACCTATACTTCTCCCGAATTTGATGCAACTTTGTATCGTTAGTTAGTTGGTAGCCTCCTATACTTGACTCATACACGTCTTGATATTTCCTTTGTTGTTGGTCCTGTTGCTCGATATATGCAAACACCCCATGAAAGTCATTGGAAAGCAGCTAAAAGGATACTTTAGTATGTTCAGGGTACAATTCAACTCAAGATACATTACAACTCAAGGGGGACTCCTTTATTGGTTGGCTTCATTGATTCTGATTGTGCTGACAACCCTGATGACTGAAATTCTATTGTAGGATATGTTTTCTGCCTTGGTTGAGGACCTGTCACTTGGGCCTGTAAGAAACAACATGATATTTCTCTTTCTTCAGCAGAAGCGGAGTACTGAGTAATGGTTAATTCAAGTCAATAATCCTTATGGCTTTGACGGATCCTTTCAGAGTTTGGTTTCTAGCAGCAACATCCGACAACCCTCTGGTACGACAATCGAAGTGCCATCAAGCTCACCAAAGATCCAGTTAAACATCAGTGTAGAAAACACATTGATATTCACATCCACTTCATCAGAAAACTCACTCATGATCGAGTTATTGAAGTGGTCTTTTTCTCTACAGAAGATCAAGATGCAAACTTTTTCACAAAGTCTCTTAGAGAAGCGAATTTTTCCGAACTTTGATCTATGTTAGGAGTTCAGGAAGTTGTCATTAAGGGGGGATAGGCTATGATTCCTCCTTCCTTCTCCTATTGTGTCTCCTTTGTAAATCCTATCCCAAGTTGTTCATAAGGGGGTATGTTAGGATATTTAGACACTTAGGAGTAGTGACGATCAACTTGGTCTGATGTGTCGTTAGGTAAAAGTGTGTTTCTTAGTGTTTTTTTAAGTATGCATTAGTATACATGTGTAGTTAGGTAATCTGATGGTCATAATATGTTCTCAACATACAGTGATCTGATGGATCATATTCTCCTCGATATTAATAACTATATTGATTCGTGGCTTAACACCTGATTGGTCCATGATCTCTATTTAAAGAGCATAGAGGGTCATTTATCGATGATCGATTGTGAGAAACTCTCTTGTAAATATCTTTGTAATATTTTCTTTTGCATTAATAAATTGCTCCTAGTGGCCACGTTGGCTGGGGCATGGATGTTTCCCCATAGTGATTTTACCACGTGAAAACATTTATGCTTTGATATTTGATCTGGTTGTGTGAATGGTTACTGAAAGTGTTCGTCTTCTATTGAAATACTTGTGTTTTTGAACAAGACTTAATAGATAAACTATGATTTTATTAGTTATACTAACATAAAAGACCTCCATATATCTTTAGAAGTTGTAAATGTAACTTAGTCAATTATTAAGTCGTCTTAAATCATACATATATTTGAAATATTTGCTTGGACAAAAGGGACTAAGTCATAAATATATAATATGAAATCTTCTCTTAGACAAAGAGTTACTAGAATGCTTATCAAACCTTCATTTTATACTATAGGGAGAAAATTGCAAATAAAACTCAACTTGATAAGTTAATTATTGTAATTTAATTAAGAAAACAAATTACAAACAATGAATATCAAACTCATACTATAAGTCTATAGTCACCAAATATTTCTCTATGTATACACTAAAAAAAATATGTTATTTTATATTTATTTGTTAAAAAATATTCAATATAATAAGTAAGAGATAAATAACATAATTACAAATTTTCAAATCTATCTTAACTAAATTAATAAATTTAATATACAAATTAATAATCATTTAAAAATAATTAATTAATTTTTAATTAATAAGGGAGATGTTGTCACATACTTACATAACATCCGGTCAGTGTAAAAAACACCCAAAAATGGGCCCTCAAAAGCACGTCGTACTTTCTTGTAAAGCATTAATTCAAACGAGGATTTTGTGTTGAAGACAAAATGCAGGGCACTGTTTTTACATCGAAAGAAAGCATGGAACAAAGCATGTAAAGAAAATTAAGACATTGTGGGTCTGCAATGTCTGTTATACTAAAGAGCGTTGTGACCTGGATCCGTGGATCTCTTATTAATAAAATAAAACAACGTTGGGTGGCCTATTAAAAAAAAATTAGACTTTTTGTTGTGTAAAGTACTGGTAGAAAAAAAAAAAAAAAAATTGTTTGAGGTAATGAAAAAAATTCAACTAAGATTCTAATCAAATGGAATTATAAAAATCAAATGGAAATAAAAAAGATGAAAAAATGTTTATTGAGAGTACGTTAATTTGTTTATTTGTTTATATATGATTGGATACTTAGAAAGATAATCAATTTAGATTCAATTTAACTTTGGATCTTGGATTTTGTATTTTTAAAGAGATTTGTTTCTTGAAAAATTTAATTCTTTGTAAGTTAAATTGAAGTAAATATTTAAATCTAAATGAGTAAAGTTTCTTTTTCACAATAAATATCTCACAAATTCAACATCTAATTTTTTTTATTTTTATTTTTTAAGTTTTCTATTTCAAAATACATTAATTTCAAAATTTTCATTTCACAATAAATATCCCACAAATTCAAGACCTAGATTTTTTAAACTTTCACTTCCAAAACACTTTAATGTGAAAGTTTCCTTTTCAAAAAAAAAATATCATATAATTTATTTTATTGAAAATATTTTTAAAACTTTTAATTTCAAAACACCTTAATATCAAAGTTTTCATTTGAGGAAATGGTTTACTAAATGAACAATTTGAATGACCAATTGATTTTTTTTAAAGAAATTGATATTTTGTTTTGTTGACTAGAGAAATCACCAACTAGTTGGACACCTATTCTAGTGACATATGGTAGACACATAAGGTTTAGAATCGATGAATTCACATAACACAGTTCTTAGATCAAAACACGAAGCTTAGAATCACTAACTTCACATAACAAAGTACCTTAATAATACACAACCCAAAGAGCTTTAAAGCACCTTAATATGAAAATTAATGTAACCAATATTATCAAACTCTTTTCCAACTATTTTATAGATATATAAACATAAATGTAAAGACTTATGTAACAATTAATTAATAGAGTATTTGAACTTATAAATTTATTTAAATAAAGTAAGAAAATTTATGTAATTAATTGTTACAATATTTATGAATGTAATAAAAAGATGAATTTTTTAATTACGTGGATCGGCATCCCCCTATTGAAATCGTTGGATTAATCATCCTTTTAATTAAAAAATTTAATTTGATGGCCAGGAATTCAATTCAAGATGCTAGCATATTCTTTTTCTTACATTCAAATGGATGAATGAGATTTGCTTAATTAATTCTCTTGCATTTATCAATTCATCCATTTATCATGTTTACATTTTCACTTTTACAATACATGATTAAAAATTTACTAAATCGACTTATCAATTACCACGAACCATAATTTAGCAAATCCACGGAAAATTACTTTAATTTTAACATTACCTTTTTACAGTGATGATGCCATGTGTAATTATATCAAACTTTAATGCCATGTCTAGCATGCATTTCAACTAGCAAGACGGTGGTAGCTGGAGGCAACGGTGGTTAAGTTGTGCATCGTTTCAAGTAGCACGGCGGTTGTGGTTGTGTTTCAACTAGCACGACGGTGGCGTTTCAACTAGGCGATAGGCGGTTTCAACTAGGCGTGAAACCCTGTTCTTCCTACAATTCAAAGATCGGCTTCACATTGCTATTTTATGATACAGCCAGAGCCTTTTAATTTAAGTTGTAACTCTTTGTTCAAATGTTTGGATTAAATAACAAAATCGTTTCTTCGGGCTTCCCATTACATAAATGTTTGGATATTCTGATTGTATTGTTTAATTATGTGAGCAGTGTAAACATCCCAAAGTCTCCAAAGAATAGGAGCAGTGTAAACATCCTAATATCCCAAAGTCTCCAAAGAATAGGAGCAGTGTAAACATGCAAAGAACTTTATTCTATTTGCATTCTCCTTAGTTTCTAGGTATGAAAGTCTGTAGATAGTTTATGAGGATATGAAAGTCTGTAGGATAGTTTCGAGGTATGAAAATCTGTAAACGAAGAGAATGCTTAAAATAGTCAATAGCTTCCCAGATTTAGTCCATATCTCCACGCATTGTCTTTTCCAATATTTCTTCTTCTTGAATGCGCAACTAAATTGCTTCACACATCGTTTGGTAATTGAAAACCTCTTTTTTCTAAATTTCTTACTTGTTTCACCAGTTCCTTATGGCCCATGGGAGCTGCATGCAAAATACTTTCAGCTCGTTCATATGTTTTGATCTTTTTACACATACCAAGAATGAAGATGGTGAGAATCTAAAGTTTCCAGTCTTTATTTGTGAAAACAAGTGTGAAATGGTTCAATGTGTTCATTACAGAATCGCATAGTAATTACATTGTATGCCTAATATTTATGCATAGTATTAAAATGTGACTAGTAATTACACCACTCTTTATTTGTAAAAACAAACGCTAAATGGTTCAATATGTTCATTACATAATCCTGTAGTAATTACATTGTATGCTTAATATTTATGCATAATATTTACATTGTGCGTAGTATTTACACAAACAAGTGTGAAAGGGTTCAATGTGTTCATTACAGAATCACGTAGTAATTACATTGTATGCATAGTATTTACATTGTATGCGTAAATATATTATTGTTCACACTATTTACATTGTATGATTAAATATATTAATATCCACAGTATTTACATTGTATGCTTAAATATTGTATACGTAAATATAGACTTGGAACATGGTTTCTATGTCGACAGTACATTCAATGTCGTAATATATTAATCACAAAGAACATTTAGAGTGAGAACCCAATCACATTTTAACATTCTGTCTAAGTTGACAGTACTTGCAATGTGTTCAAAATCGTCATCGTCATCGTGTCTCTGTGTATGCTTAGTATTTATATTGTGCACTAAAAAATCATATTTACTCTAATATTTTAGGGTTTATTAAGATTATTTTAATTTTTTAAGGGTTTATTGAGATTTATTAAAGTTATTTTAATAATGTAAGGTTTATTAGAATTAGGATTCTATTAGTTATTTGATTGCATATATTATATTAACTAAAATATAACACATAGATTAATTATTAATATATTATTAAACTATATTAAGAGATAAAATATAATATTAATTATTAGTATTTGATAACCATGAAACTTTTTATATAAATTGATAAAATATAAT
>JZKD02S1611034.1:93067-118459 GCA_000966675.3 Picea glauca | reverse complement strand
GATGAACACATAACATTGCAATGTGATGAAAATATAGTGTTGCAATATGACGAACATAGTAACGTAGAAATGTTATGAACATAGTAACATTGCAATCTATGAAACATAGTAACGTTGCGATCTGATGAAAACAGGCATGTCGTCGCAATGTGGATATTACATTGCAATGTGTGAAACATAAATATATTTCACAATGTGACAAACACAAATACATGTCGCAATGTGTCCCACATCACCCTATCGTCACAATATGGAAAACATTTCCTCATGTTGAAAGGTGATGCACATATCCTGACATTGCAATGTGACAAACACTTCCAAACATCGCAATGTGTCGAACATAGTAAACTTGCAATCTACCAAACATCATATTGTCACGATGTGATGAACATATATGGATGTCGCAATGTGACAAACATTTCCAAACATTGTAATGTATCAAACATAGTAATGTTGCCATCTACCATGCATAGTAACATCACAATGTGACGAACATATACAGACACCCCAACGTGACAAATATTTCCAAACATCGTAATGTGTCAAACATAGTAACAATACAATATACTAAACATATTAACATCGCAATGCAACAGACATATATGGACGTCACATTATGACGAACATATACGCACGTCACAATGTGACGAACGATTACGAACATCGCAATCGGATGAACATAAATTGGAGTTGTAATGGGATAAATGCAATGTGATAGACATTTCCAAACGTCACAATGGGACAAATAAAACCTATTGTCGCATTTTGATGTGCACAACCCAATGTGTCGATGTAACAAACATTTTTCGATGTTGCAATGTGACCAACATAGCCCACTATCGAACTATGACAAACCTATTCCAATGCCATATCGTGAGAGACATAAACCTTCATCATAATATGATGACCATAAACTTACTATATCAAGTGACGAACAAAAGCTAATGTCACAATGTGATGAACAAAACCTTATGTTGACATGTGATGAACAAAAGCTCATTTCACAATGTGATGAACAAACATTGATGTTGGCATGTGATGAACAAACCATGATGTCGCAATTTGACGAACAAAATATGATCAACAGTAATGCATTAGTGCCATAGTAAACTACGTTGAACATAATAAACATGGCCCACCATAATGATATCCACATGGTCAACGAAGGCCAACCATGGGAATGTTCAACCATAATAAAATCTGATCAACCATAGTCAACCATGGTCATGGTCAACCTCACTCAACCATGATGAAAGAAAACCATGGTCAACCATAGCCAACCTTTCCTTCCCAAAGTCAACCAAGGTTTACCAAAGTAAACCATGGTCATGATCAACCATAATTATTTTCATTTTCAATTAAGGTATTATTGTATTAATACATAAATAATATATTATTAATGCATCACTACTTTAGTAATGTATTTATTAAGGGATTAATAATTTAAGAATGTATTTATTAATACACTATTAATAATTAAATAAGTTATATTATACATTAATACATTAATACTTTACTAATGTTTTTATTAATTGATTTAATGTATGAAAGGTATGAAATAATTTTTTTATTATTACTTTAATAATGCATTACGAATATTTTACTTTATTATTATATTAATAATTTAACAATCTAGTAATTAATATTATATAAATTTATTACTTAATTAATACATTACATTATTAATACATTAATTAATTAGTAATTTATATTATATATTTATGTAAATTAATACTTTAATTTATACATTATATTGATATAATAATGTAATACTACTTTAGTAATGTATTTATTAAAAATGTATTAATTTATTAATTAATTAAATTAATACATTACAATATACATCAATGTAATTCATAGGCATGATCATAAGAAACCATGATCATAAGAAACCATGATGATGGTCTACCATAATCAATCACAATCCTTTTAAATAAATGTATTAATACTTTAATAATGTTTTATTAATATATTAATTTATTATTGTATTAATACTTTAACAATGTATTGATTAAAAATATATTAATCAATTAATCAATTCATACATTACATTATTAATGTATTAATATTTAATGTGTTACATTATTGAATTTATTAATAATTTAATTTATATATTACAATAATAATGTAATAATGTATTGTTAATATATTAATAGTTTATTATGTTACATTATGCATTAGTGTAATAATGTATTATTTTATTAGTGTATTAATACTTGACCAATGTATTAATAATTTAGTAATGTATTTTTTAATGCATTTAATGTATTTATTGATATATTTAATATATTAATTTATTACTATATTATTACCTTATCAAGCAGTAATTAATTCATTAATGCATTATATTATTAATCTATAAATAATTTAATATGTTACATTACACACTAATGTAAATTAATACTTTAATTTATAAATGTTTATTATATATTATATTAATATTACATTCCACATAAATGTGTTAAAATTAATGTATTAATTATTATACTTTAATATATTAATGTATTGTGTCCCCGAGGTGTAGGACAGTCGATGACGGAGTGTGTTGTTAAGTCACTCTGTGATGTTAAAGTCACCGATGACGGAGTGTGTTGTTAAGCCACTCCGTGATGTTAAAGTCACCGGTTCGAAACCTGCGGGGACAAAAAATCCAACCATGTTAAGGGTTGGTGTGGCTCAGGCCGGGTGCGATCCCTGGGTGATTTTGACGGCTTAGATGCCCCTGAGTCGCGGTTTCTCAAGCCACAGGTTAATCGCATAGCCAACAGGTCCCGCACAATTTAACAAACAAAAAAAATATATATTAATGTATTGTACATTAATACTTTAATGTAATACAATACACATTAATGTAATGTATTACTAAATACATTAATACATTACATTATCAATGTTTCAATCTATTAATATGTTACATTAATTATGTTACATTATGTATTAAAGTAATAATGCATTATTTTAATAGTGTATTAATACTTAACCAAAATAGTTTAGTAATCTATTTTTTAATGCATTTAATGTATTTATTGATATATTTAATGTATTAATTTAATGTATGCCCCTTCCGCAGGCACGAGTAAGTCGGGGAGATTTGAACTTGGAACCTCATCGTACATAACACGCTATATCACGACACTTGCCAATTGAGCTGTCCCCCGAGGGCTTAAATCATTTAATATATTACATTAAATACTAATGTAAATTAATACTTTAATTTATAAATGTTTATTATATATTATATTAATATTACTTTCCACATAAACTTATGTATAATATTAATTTATAATATATTAATGCATTATACTTTAATATATTATATATTAATATTTTAATGTAATACATTACATATTAATGTAATGTATTACTAAATACAATAATACATTACATTATTAATGTTTCATCTATTAATTACATTAATTACATTGTCAATATTTCAATATTAATCTATTAATATGTTACTAATACTTTTAATCATCAATTAATACTTTAATTTGTATATTTTTATTATATATTAAATTAATATTTATATATTCAATTAATGCAATATTAAATTATTATATTAATTAAATGTATAAATTTATTAATGATCATTTCTAAGATATGTTGGTAGTCAACTAGCAATAACCACTTTATAAAAATGGTTGATATAGGTTGATGGTGCCATTTTTCACCTTTCCAAATTAATGGCATATATCAACCACTTTTATAAAATGGTTGTTGCTAGTTGTAGAGTATGAACTTTCTCCTTACTCTATCATCGTGGGAGGTGATAATTTAATTTACTTTATTTTTATGTAACAATTAATTAATAGAGCATTTGAATTTATAAAATTATTTAAATAAAGTAAGAAAAAATATGTAATTAATTGATAAAATAAATAAAGTAAATTAAATTATCACCTACCACTATAGCTATAGAGTAAGGAGAAAGTTCATACTCTACAATTAAAAAGATCAGTTTTTTTTACATTCATAAATATTGTAACTGAGAAGCTTAAAATTTCTATATTTTTTGGGGGGTAATTATAATCAAAATTTGATTGTGTAATTGTTGGTGAAATGACAATTTTTCATTATTTAAATTGCATTTTTGAATGCATAAATCTATTGAACCTTCTTAAAAACTTCTAAATCATTTTATTTATACAATTTCAACAACTAAAATCTACAATTTCAAGTATCTTTCTTTCTCACTTTCTAGCCAAAATTTAAGCAAAACTAATAAAATAATGCGGAAAAGATTAAAAAATTAACCCAAAATTTAAGCAAAACTAATTAATAATAGCGCGGAAAAGATTAAAAACTTAACCCATATGTTCAAACTCCTTTACATTAAAATGCTTTTGGATTTTATGAAGTCAAGTAATCCACACTAAAATCATATATACTATAACAAAATACTTAAAGATCTTAAAATTTGAATACATTTGGATTCAATAATGTCAAAGTACTTTGCCATGACATTTCTTGTTCGGCCACGGGGTGCTTAGACGCTTCTACAACTAAGAAGTTTAAGCATAGCCCTATTTGTTTCCATGGATTTGATCTTGTTATTGTTATTGTTATCGTTTCTGGCCTTCTATGGCATTCTTCCACTCGGGCAATGTCAGCCCCGCCAATTTACAAAATCAAATACCATTTTTTCTTCTTCAAGAATTAGTCATCCTTCCATGAATATATAGTTGATCAGACGCAACATAATGATGTTGTTAATGCGTTAATAGTGTTTAAGAGGAGGATCGCCAGTGACCCAAGTGGTTTTTTGGCCGGTTGGAATTCAAGCACCAACAACTGGAGAGGCGTTTCATGCAGCCATGGACAGACTTCAAGAGTGGAGAAGCATAATCCCGCAGCATCCGATCTTACAGGCACTCTAGATGGAGAGCTTGGCAACCTCAGGTATCTCATTGACCTTAACTTCTCTTTGAATACATTCTCGGGCCCAATTCCTTCTCAGATTGGCAAATTGAGGAATTTGACAGTGCTGGATCTCAGCCGGAACCAGCTACATGGCAACATACTGCTAGATATTCTAACGTCATTACAAAAGTTGATCGTGATGAGACTTGACGATAATATTATTAACGTAAGCATTCCTTCCCAACTAGGTGAGCTCAGAGAGATTTTACATCTAAATTTTGTTAAATTTTTAATTAAATAAAGTACCAAGGCAAGTGTTTCTCTTCCCTAGGTGCCTAAGGGGTGAGAAAGTGCCTAATGTGGGCCCTAGTCATTTAATCTGTGAGATGAAAATTAAAAGGTGACTTTATGACTAAAGTGAGGGTGAGTGAAGAGACATCTAATCTCAGCTACTCATCTAATCTAATCTCAGCCATTGGATTAGAGAGACTCCTCACCTACCTCATGAGGTCGATTAGGGTAGAGGGGCACACCCATTCTTGGGTAGTTGGTTGATTTTTTTGAGAGAGCAAGAGAGAGAGCGTTTTCGAGTAGCAAGAGAGAAGCCATTTTTGAAAGTTAGGGCATGCATTCCAAGGCAACAAACTAGCATAGAAATCGAGGCAGTAAGGACAATATTGAAGGAAGATCGTACTGTATGGATTGACCAGGCCGTACAACAAGAAGAGTAGGCACAGAAATCAAGGCAAGGTACAGTCTAGCAGAAAAGGCTGTACTGTATGGATTTTTGAATTTCGTACAGCAAGAAAAAAGGGCACAAAAACTGAGGCATAAAGTACAGTCCGTACTATACGAATTTCGTACAGTCCATACGACTATTCTTTTAGCAAAGATTTCGAGAGGAAGGAGTTGTGTTGTTTTCTGGAAGTTTTGGCACATTTCCCAAGGTGTCTGTACAACATTTATTGCTCTGTTTTGGGCTGAGGCAGTTGGCACGAATTTCAAGGTGAACGTACAATAGTTTGGAGGCACATAAATCGAGGAGCAGACCTGCAATTTATTGTAGAAAATTATGGGAAGAATTTTGAGGAGTTTGGCTCATTTTCCTATGTGAATATTTGGCACAGTTGTCGAGATACATTTTTCATTTAAATTTCTGAAGATGAATATGTCGTAACAGAATTCTTTGAAGCTCCTAAATAATAAAATCTCCCTCTCTCACTAGTTTTCCCCTTGTGGTTTTTTCCAGGGTCAAAGTTAGACCAAAAAATTCTATGTCTATAATTTTCTGAGTTTTATATGCTATTGATATTTTATTTTTGGGTTATAAACGATATTCAGAATCCTCATGTTTCAGTTCTGAAGTTTATTTTCTGCTAAGTTTTTATATGCTGATATAAAACTGGGTTGGGGTCTGAAAATTTTACATGGTATCAGCGCTGAGTTGAAGGGAAGAAGAGATTTCAACAGACAGAAAGTTGGGACAACAATCACTTTACAGGGTAGATTTTTGAATTTTTTATTTTCAGTAGAAAAAGGGTCAATGGCTACTGGTATGAGAGTTGAGGACAGAATTGATGGGGCAACAAATTTTGGTGCTTGGAAGGAGAGGATGATCTTGCTTTTGCAAGAAAATGAGTTGTGGGACATTGTGGAGAATACCACTACTCATCTTGTTGTGGTACCTACTGATGCTACTCTTCTTGCAGCCTATACTAAGAAGAGTATCAAGGCTAAGAGATTTATTCTTGATGCCATCAAGGATCATTTGATTCCTCACTTGACAAATAAGACACATGCCTATGAGATGTGAGATTCTTTGACTAAATTGTACCAGAGTACAAATGAGAATAGGAAAATGGTTTTGAGGGAAAAACTAAAAAGCATAAAAATGACCAAGGCTAAAAATGTGGTCACATACCTTACTAGATTGACACAGGTGATGGATGAGCTTGGAGTTGTGGGGGAAGCCATAGTTGATAGTCATCTTGTGAGAACAACATTGAATGGAGTTTCCAAACAATGGGTTGTTTTTGTGGAGGGCATTGTTGCTAGGGAGAAGCTTCTCGGTTGGGAACGTCTTTGTGATGACTTTTTTCAGGAGGAGACCCAGAGAGGTTATGTACATGGTAGTTCATCTACAGGTCATGAGGAGGAGAATGTGGCTCTTGCTACCACTAGCAAGAAGAAGTTCAAAAGGGGTTCAAAGTGAGGACAAAAGCCCAAGGGTGAAGGGAAGAAAGACATGAGCAAAGTCAAGTGATTTTCATGCCATAAGTTTGGGCACTATGTAGGTCAGTGTTCGAACAAGAAGATGAAACAAATAACAACTTCAACATAGGTGGAAGATTTTTCCACCAAGTTTGACAAGGAATTTTCCTTGACTGTGTGTCTATCCTTGAGGACCACTACTTCAGATACTTGGTATATTGACAGTGGTGCCTCTCACCATATGAAAACAATTCGTGAGCACTTGACAGATTTTACTCAGAGTGGAGATGCAGAGGTAGTGCTTGGAGATGACCAGGAGGTCAAGGTGGCTGGTTGTGGGACCGTATCATTTCGGAGGGAGTCTTTGCCTCCCATGATTTTGACAGAGGTTATATATGTTCCAGGCTTGAAGAAGAACTTAGTGTCAGTATCTACTATTGAGGAGAAGGGTTATGAGGTCTTGTTCCATGATGGGCAAGTGATTATTTTCCCCAGAGGGTCTAGCATCACTTCGACCAAAGTGATTGGTACTAGACATGAGAGGTTGTACAAGATTTTGTTCCAGCCAGTGAGAGCATTGATTCATTCTACCAGTAGCAACAGTGACGTATGTGAGCTATGGCATAGGAGGATGGCACATTTTCACCATGGGGCTTTGAGAGTTTTGAGGGAGATGGTGACAGGAGTTCCAGATTTCAGTTCAGAGCACGATGAGTTGTGCAAGGGGTGTGCTTTGGGAAAGTACGACAAGACTAATTTTTCAAGTGGTGACAATAGAGCAATAGGGATAATTGATCTTATACATTCGGATGTATGTGTCCCTATGTATTCGACATCGTTGAATAGTTCCTTATACTATGTTGTATTCATTGATGACTTCTCTTGGAAGTCCTAGATTTTCTTCATGAAGACCAAAGGACAGGTCTTCAGTTGGTTCCAAGAGTTCAAAAATCTTGTGGAGAACCAGACAGGGAAGAAAATCAGAGTCCTGAGATCAGACAATGGGGGTGAGTATACCTCCAAGGAGTTCATGGAATTTTGTGTAGGAGAGGGCATCAAGAGGGATTTGATTGTTCCTTACAACCTGCAGCAAAATGGGGTTGCAGAGAGGAAGAACAGGGCCATTGTTGGGGCTGCGAGAGCCATGTTACATGATTAGGGGTTGCCACTATTTCTATGGGCTGGGGCATGCTACACTGTAGTTTATATGCAGAACAGGAGTCCTCACAAGGCTGTGGGGAGAATGACTCTTGAGGAGGATTTCTCTGGGAAGAAGCCTGAGGTGGGGCACCTTCGTATTTTTGGGTGCATCACATTTTCATATGTCCCTTCTGAGAAGAGGAAAAAGATGGAGCCCACGACAGAGAGAGGGATCTTTGTTGGGTACAGTGAGACTTCAAAGGATTTCCATATTTACCTTCCTTCCTTGAGGAAGACTGTCTTGAGGAGGGATGTTAGATTAGAGGAGGACAGAGCCTTTAAGAAGTCTAGAGGGACAGAGAGAGGTGAGAAGTCTTCATCTCAAATTCAGGTGAGCCCGCAACAGACTACAATGACACAGAGTTCGGGGCCACCAGCTTTGGTGACGATAGGTTCACAGGTGACAGGACCACAGGATTCAGGTTCACAGGCTACTGGTCCATAGGTTTCAGAATCAGGTACTTCAGAGTCTACTACAGGATCATTGTCTTCAGGAGATGGGGTTGAGCAGGGAGAGTCCCCTCCACGGGAGACTACTTCAGAGAGGAGGAAGCCCAAGTAGCTTCAAGACACTTTGAGGGAGGCACAAGGTTCAGTGGGGAATACTAGACAGGAAATGAGGGAGAGTAAACCTCCCGAGAGGTTTTACAGCTACATCGTGATGGTGAGCAGTATTCGGGAGTCTGAGCCTTCCACTTTTGAGGAGGCCACTAGTAGACATGTATGGAGATATGCCATGATGGAAGAGTACAATTCCATCATGAAGAACGATGTCTGGGAAGTTGTTCCTAGACCTGAGGGGAAGTCAGTGGTGACTTCTAGGTGGCTCTACAAGCTAAGGCATGCTGCGGATGACCGCCTTGAGAAGTACAAAGATTGCTTTGTGGCTCGGGGGTTTTCATAGGTTGAGGGAGTTGATTATGATGAGACCTATGCACTGGGTTCTAGAGACACTTTGATCAGGGTAGTGATCTCCATTGCAGTAGGGATGGGTTGGAATATCCACCAGATGGATGTGAAGGCCTCATTTCTGAATGGTCTGATTGAGGAGGAGGTGTATATTGAGCAGCCATTGGGCTTTGAGGTGCATGGGAGAGAATCTCATGTGTGTAGATTGAAGAAGGCATTGTATGGGATGAAACAAGCTCGCAGAGCTTGGTATTCGAGGATAGATGCCTATTTGCAATAGTTGGGTTGAGAGAAGAGTGAGGCGGATCCCAACCTATACTTCATTGTGGTTGGAGAGAATCCTATCATTCTTCTGCTATATGTGGATGATCTTTTCATTACAGGGGTAGAGAGACATGTCAACAGCTGCAAGGAGAGCCTTGCTTCAGAGTTCAAGATGACTGACATTGGACTGATGCATTACTTTTTTGGATTGGAGGTTTGGCAAGAGCCTGGACACATCTTCCTGGGACAGGGGAAGTATGTATGTGACATTCTGAGCAGATTTTAGATGGTCTATAGCAGACCCATGACCACTCCCATGATTTCCAACTGGAAGAATCTTCATGCTTCTGAGTCACAATTGGTGGATTCCACTTTGTATCATCAGTTGATCAGGTCATTGATGTATTTGGTCAATACCATGCCAGATATTTGTTTTGTTGTCAACAATCTCAGTCAGTTCATGGTGGAGCCTAGGAGAGTGCAGTGGGTGGCAGAAAAACATGTGCTAAGGTATCTTTGTGGTATGGTAGATTATGGTCTGGAATATTAGAGAGGAGATGGAGTTCATCTGGTTGGCTATACAAATTTGGATTGGGCAGGATGTGTCAGTGATAGGAAAAACACTTCAAGGTGTTGTTTCAGATTGGGATCAACAGTTGTGTCTTGGTTTAGTCAGAAGAAAAAGTCATGGCTTTGAGTTCTGCAGAGGCTAAGTATATGGCAGCCAGCCAGGCCAGTTGTGAGGCCCTTTGTCTTCGAAAGATGTTGGTGGGACTGTTCGGTGTGCAGTTGAGGCATACTTTAATTTACTGTGATAATCATAGTTGCATTAAAGTCTCGGAGAATCCATCTTTTCATGACCGGTCTAAGCATATCGAGATTCGTTATCACTTCATCCATGACTATGTTTAGATAGGAGTTGTGGAGCTACAGTACATATCTACAGAGGAGCAGGTTGCAGACATACTCAGAAAGGCATTGGGCAGAGACAAGTTTGTATTTTTCAGGGACAAGCTTGGAGTGGTGAGTAACACTTTCCTCGGTATGAGGGAGTGTTAAATTTTTAATTAAATAAAGTACCAAGGCAAGTGTTTCTCTTCCCTAGGTGCCTAAGGGGTGAGAAAGTGCCTAATGTGGTCCCTAGTCATTTACTTTGTGAGATGCAAATTAAAAGGTGACTTTATGACTAAAGTGAGGGTGAGTGAAGAGACATCTAATCTTAGCCACTCATCTAATCTAATCTCAGCCATTGGATTAGAGAGACTCCTCACCTACCTCATGAGGTCGGTTAGGGTAGAGGGGCGCACCCATTCTTGGGTAGTTGGTTGATTTTTTTGAGAGAGAAAGAGACAGAGCATTTTCGAGAAACAAGAGAGTAGTAATTTCTGAGAGCTAGGGCATGCATTCCAAGGCATCAAACTAGAAAAAAAATCAAGGCAACAAGGATAGCCTTTAAGGTAGGTCGTATTGTACGGATTGAGCAGGTCATACATCAAGAAGAGCAGGCACAAAAATCGAGGCAAGGTACAGTCCAGCAGAAAAGGTCGTACTATAAAGATTTTCAAATTTCGTATAGCAAGAAAAAGGGCACGAAAACTGAGGTAGAAAGTAAAGTCTGTACTATACGGATTTTGTACGATCCATATGACTGTTCTTTTGGCATGGATTTCGAGAGGAAGGAGTTATGTTATTTTCTGGAAGTTTTGAACATTTCCCAAGGTAGTCGTACAACATTTATTGCTCTATTTTGGGCTGAGGTAGTTGGCATGAATTTCAAGGTGACCATACAACAGTTTGGAGGCACAGAAATCGAGGAGCAGACCTGCAATTTATTGCAGAAAATTCTGAGAAGAATTCTTAGAAGTTTGGATCACTTTCTTGTGTGAAGATTTGGAACGGTTGTCGAGATAAGTTTGTCATTTAAATTTCTAAAGATGAATATGCTGTAACAGAATTCTATGAAGCTCCTAAATAATAAAATCTCCCTCTCTCACTGGTTTTCCCCTTGTGGGTTTTTCCAGGGTCAAAGTTAGAGTGAAAATTTCTGTGTCTATAATTTTCTGAGTTTTATATGTTGTTGATATTTTATTTCTGCATTATAAACGATGTTCAGAATCCTCATGTTTCAGTTGTGAATTTTATTTTCTGCTAAGTTTGTATATGTTGATATAAAACTGGGATTGGGCATTTAACATTGGCTGAAAAATCAGTGAGACTGAAACTGGGTTGGGGTCTGAAAATTTTACAAATTTATCAGCAAATTGGTTGTCTGAAAAAAATCCTATAGGGTTAGGTCAGCTGTTGAATCCGGAAGTTCTAGATTTGTCTCAAAATAGGCTGGTAGGAACCATTCCTTCTAAATTGGGACACTTAAGAAAGCTACGTAAGTTGTCTCTATTTTCCAACAATCTCACACCTCAAGAAATAGGCCATATTGAAAGCCTGCAAGATTTTTTAGCTTACAACAACCCTATCAATGGAAGCATATTTTCTCAGGTCGGTCAACTCAAACGCCTTCAGAATTTAAATCTGGGAAATAATTGTATCTATAGAGAGTTGCCTGCTGAAATCGGTGGGCTTGTGAATCTCGACTTCCTGGATCTCAGTCTGAACAGAATAGGAGGCAATATTCCTTCCTCTCTGGCCAATCTGACCCGCTTAACATACTTAGACCTGTGTAGCAACCAATTTTCCGGTCCTGTCATGCCCTTTCTAACATACTTAGACCTGTGTAGCAACCGATTTTCCGGTCCTGTCATGCCCTTTCTAGGAAATTGTTCAATGTTGAGATATCTAAAGCTAGATGGCAATTTTTTGGTGGGAGAGCTTCCTGCAGAAATAGGGTGGTTAATGAACCTGAATAGATCGTCTCTTTCCATGAACAAGCTCACTCGAGTGTATCCTTCTCTAACATTCAAGAATCGTAACAATTTTGTATTTATAGATATGTGTTCTAATTGTTTGAGTGGCATACTACCAGAAAGCTTGGATTAGAACAAGAACCTGCGCATGATAAGTGTAGGCTATAACAGATTAGAAGGAAATTTACCCAATTGGCTTTGGGATCTCAACAGTCTATAACTTCTAGATTTCTCAAACAATAAATTCTTTGGTAAGATCCCTGCAGGGATTGGTATGTTCCAAGGAATGAGAAAACAGGATGCAGGAAAGCCTCAACCATAGACGACGTGGCAAGACAAACTCATCTTGAATACCAAGGGACAACAGCTCTTCTACGAGTATTTATTTTCGAAGCAGGAATTTTTGGATCTATCAGGAAATTGACTAAGTAGGTGGATTCCTTCTGAATTGGGATTGTTGAATTGCCTTAGAAATTTGAACCTTTCCAGCGATAATCTCAGTGGCAATATCCCACCTACGCTTGGTCATTTAACCGAGCTGGAATCTCTGGACTTATCTAAAAACCTTCTGGATGGCCAAATACCGATGGAGTTGACATAAATAACCTCCCTAGAAGTACTGCATTTGTCATACAATAATTTATCTAGTACGATTCCAACAGGTAATGAACTAATGTGTTGTGATATACATATTTTATTTTTTTAACTATTTGAACTATGTTTAACTGTATGCAGCCTTCCCAATTAGAATTAAGCTGAATGTTTGGATTTCGTCCAATCTCTTCACGTTGTATTTTGAAATTACTGCACAGAACTACTATTAGCACTGAATATTGCAATATGTGAATGCAGGCCTTCAGTTCAATACATTCCCTAATTCTTCCTATCTGGGCAATAAATTTCTCTGTGGATTTCCACTAAACGAATCTTGCTACCTCAACGGGCATGGGGATCAAGCAGAAAGTAATACTGAAGACGGTGGTCAGAGGACATGGGTGGAAATAATAGCGGGAATACCTGCAGGAACATTGTTTCTGTGCTCAATATTCTGGTATTATTGATGCTACAGATCAACCTCTCGTTCATCTGTTTATGAGTAAACCAAAATTTTCTCTTTTGGAAAGGCTTTAAAGTTAAAGTTATCAGATCTGTCAGATGCTACCAATGGTTTCAATGAAGCTGCCATCATTTGGACAGATGCAATGAACAAAGTATACAAGGGAATTCTAAGGAATGGTAAGTGGTTGCTATCAAAATCCTCGAATTGGCCTACAATGAATCCCTGTGTAGTTTTCTGAAGGAATGCGAGGTCCTGGGTAAGATTCGACATCGTGAAAATTCTAGGGGCATTCTCAAACTCAAACACAAGGACTCTAGTGCTCTATTTTATGCCCAATGGAAGCCTGGAAAAGTATCTTCATCACTCTCAAGTATGTCAAGTCACATGGGAAACCAGGTACAAATGGAGGAAAGGAAATCAATGGAGGAAATAATTTTGAGTGCTTCCTGAATTAATGTATTTCGAAATCGAAAGGGAAATTACATGTACTACAAAAGTTCGAAAAAAGGGATCTAATTTGGAAATCAAGACCAATTTAAGAATTGGAACCCAGCCACACAAATGTTCGAGTAGCAAGGCCTTAATTAGTTGTTGGACAATTGAGAGGGGGGGTGAATCAGTTGTTACCGTGCTTAAACACTTATGCTTATTTAAAATTCATTACAGACCTCTCAATGATAATCACAGTAATGCAGGGAAGTAAACAATATAACATTCAACATCATTCACACATATGGATATGCAAAGACAAATATTTCCTGAGGAAACCCATAAAGGGTAAAAACCTCTTCTTCTTTATATGATAAGTAATCTTTACATTCTGTACATTATCATACTTATGAGAACCAACTCTTTGGATTCTCTAGCACCAACTAGAAGGGAGCACCAACTCCCTGGTTTCTCTAGCACCAACTAGAAGGAAGCACCAACTCCCTGGTTTCTCTAGCACCAACTAGAAGGAAGCACCAACTCCTTGGTTGCTCTAGCACCAACTAGAAGGAATCACCAACTCCCCAAGTGTTCCAGCACCAACTAGATGGAAGCACCAACTTCCAGTCATACAGGCACCAACCTATATAACAGAGAACAACAATTCTCCCTTGCACCGCCCTACCACCCTGGTTTTTCTGGATGAAACCAGATGGAAGCTACAACTCCTTGTGTTCAAGCACCCACTTGAACCTATGAGGACAACAGTCCTCCCTAACACCTCCCTACAACCCTAAAATATAAATCTTTGCTACTGAAACTTATTACAGTGATATAATGTTCATCAATGGCTTACCAGTTTCATCATTGTTCTGCTACGCTGCCCTACTCTGTCTGCCTCACTGTCTTCCTACACACATCCCTTGCGCTTTCTGTTCTTCTGCCTTTTATGCTCGGTGCAGCATGTCCCTTTAATGTGCCATTCCTCTTTTGTGTATTTCAACTGCAACACACTGCCTCATTCTTCACACATCAATCACTCTGTTGACGGGCGAAATTGACCATCCGTCGGCTGAGAGAGTGGAACCGGTCCGGGGTTGTCTAAATAACCCAAGTCGTTTGGAATGGACCACCCTGACGGGTTTAGCAGCTCCATTGGCCGCTCTAAGGTCTTTAAGAGAACCAAAAAGAAAACTAATCTAAACTAACTAATCTAACTAAAACTAAATAAAACAAACTAAACTAACTAACAATAAATAAAACAAACTAAACTAACTAAACAAATTAAAATAAAACTAAACTAAACTACTAACTATAAGTAAAACAAACTACTAATTAATATTATAATAACTCAAATCAACTATCTAATTACTATCTGCAATATCACTTATTCACAAATGTACACTATAAACAACCTACAGATTTAATTAAAACCTGCAAAACTCATTATATTCTGTCCTAAGACAACAAGATATGTTTTTGTTGATTTTTTATAAATAAGAAATAAAACTTACTGAAATTAAACAATCTAATATATCTAACTAAAAATACTAATAAATATACTAAACAAATAAATGAAAACTGACCTAGAAACGCTCCCAATTTGTCCTGTGTATGATGACTTCGAAGCTGGTCGGAGGAAGTAAACTCCCACCGGTTGGTCCACAAGCTTTTCGTAAACGATAGGCTACGTTGCTCTTTGAGTTTATTTACAGGACAAACAAGACATAAAAGATCATAACAATTATACGATTTATAAATCTCTGCAATAAGGGAAACCTGTTATGCAAAAACTTATACTTAATGATCCAATCAATCAAGAAGAGAAATCTGTGCTTCACAAATGGAATCAAGAAATTGCTATGTCTTTCAAATACTAGAAGAAATCAGATATGGATTATAGTGATTGAACTATATCATTTGCACAAGATTAAGATAGCTAAAGTATTCATTAACCCAATACAAATTGATACACATAACATGAAACAAAATATTGATATCATGAGAAGCTAAAGCTGTAACAGAACATCAACATCTGCCTCAGTCTGTATTAAAATTTCATATCCTTGTTCTCCCAAGAATGAGGATGAATATTATTACAAAAATAATAAGTATATATAAGTTTCTCCACAGGGTAAAACTTCCCTGTGGATAATATAAAATTGTTTACATAATCTGGGAAGATATTCCCAAAATCAACTAAACTAGGAAATCAAAATGCAAGTAAAATATTTCAAATATCCTCTAACTGCTCATCAAATCCACTAAAATTTTGAATTCATCTGCAATAGACCAAAAATAACAAGTTAGAGAGATATTTAATTAACAAAACAATAAAAATCTAATTCTGCAGACTTAGCTACAGAATCATTTGATTCTGTAGCTAGTCTAAAATAACATACAGGATCAGAATAGAAATCAAATCAAATATTTTAAATAAAATTAAATCCAATTTTCTTCCAATGATCATTTAAAACGAATCACTCAAGATTTAATTGATTTTATCATTCAACATTTAAACAGAATCAAAAGTGATTCAATCGAAAATAGGGATAGGAGTACTCTGTTTTCTGTTACCATAAAATTGGGCCAAACAGTAACAAGACTATTTCATATCTAATTGAAATCGAATAGGATCAAAATCCAATAACCAAATAGAGAGACAAGCATGCTCTGTTTCGATTGTCATCATAGTCGGGTAGACAGAATCAAATCCAAAGAGTTTTACAAATCGTTTCACATCCAATTCGAAAGTAATGCAATCAAGCAAATCATATGCAACGTTGTGTTTTTCCAAAATAGGAGATACAATTAGATCAAAATAGAATCATTTTTAAATGGCTATAAATGTTATGACATCAAACGGTTCGCGCCACAGGTAGATCAATTCAAACAGGTACAAGAATCAATTCATACAAAATCATAACCAAATCGATTGGGCTTTGACCTCAATCACAATAGAATCGTTATAAGTGATAATTGGTTATTGTAAAATGGGCAAATAAGCTTGATTGGATTAGAGTGGAATCATTTATTTCAAAACGAATCATAACTCAGTGTAATATAGAAATAGATCGTGAATCCCATCCCGTTTTACAAATCAAATTGAAACAGAAAATTCATTGCAATATGAATCCAACTGATAACACGGTCGAGCTAACAGTAAACCAATGCGTATTAACTGGCCGGGTTTTTCACATAACTGTTATGATGTGATTTGGATGTATTTTAACAGGATCATATTGAAAAAAATTCAAATTGTATTCCCGTTGGTCGAAATTCATACTGGACATAAAACCGTAACAGTTAACCATATCAAATTTTTTTGCCAATCATAGCGCATGCATTATAACAAAATCAAAACGAAATGTGATTGCATTTTAAATTGGATATGAGAAACATTTCCTGTCTTGAATAGGTATAAAAAAATTCGATTGACAACAGTGCATCCATTTTAACTCAATCAAACAAATCAAATCCATACCAAAATCAATCAAATCGATTGAAATATAACCAAAGCTAAACTGGGAAAATGAAATTCCACTCAGTCAAAATAAGGCTAAGTATAGAACACACACAATGTAACAAAACCAATCAATGTAATGAACAGATCTGTTGAACTCAGATCGTTATATAAACAAGCGATATTTACAAAAATGATCGATATTAAACATACCTGTGTGAGGCTGCTCAATTTATGCCAACTTAGAATTCACGATCACTGTAGCTGATTCCACATTTTTAAACAAGATAGAGCCTGTCGTCCTTTTTCTCTTATCAGTGGCTTGTAGCTTAGCCTTTTGACTGGTAAGCAGTGCAACTTGGTCCTCCAAAGATTGAATCTTTGACTGAATCATCGGCACATCATTATAATACCTCTCTAACCATGCATTACATTGATCACAGGGTGACAGTGTAGATTTAGACAGAGAAGGAGAGGGTTTGGGTGAATGACCAGGGGCTTCACAAGGCAGCTTAATGCCTGGGTAGTTAGGTTCATCCTGTAGGCAGGGGGGAAAGTTTGTCACGAAGTCATATGAGGGTTCGGCACACAGACCCTGCGAATAGGGGTATTCGCTAGCCAAGAAACACTCCACCTCTGAATCAGAGTCCTCACTCACTACGATAGGGTTTGGATCAACAGAAGGTTTCGGCTTGTTCCTTGCCATTCGATAAATCAAATGGGCATTATTTTTGTCTTTGGTGTTTACAGTGGGTTTCGCTTTCAGCTTTTTGTCGAACGGATTAACAGTTTCAACACCCTTAGTCACAGAGTGGGGTAGGTCGATGGGTGAGTCGGCCAAGGGTTTAGGTAGCAGGATTCCATAGGGTACTGGGGGTACAGACTTGTCCTCACTCACCATAGGTTTGTCAACCCGTGAAGGGTTTGAATCCTCAAAATCATTCTGAGCAAGGAAATTGCTCCAACAATCTCCGCGTAGACTCAAATGATAGACCACAATAATCTTAACCATCCCATAATGAAAAAGGATACTATCAGCCTGGTTCCTTTTGTACTTCTTTGAAATTTTAAACAAGCTTCTATGCAAATAATAGGGCATATTGAGCTGATAACCCATAAAAATAATAAGCAAACAAAGGTGGTGTAAGAAAACAAACCCATACCGACCCTCGTAGGTGATAAATTGTTTGATTATCATCAATAAATCATGCCAACGTTGTTTGAGCGTAGTTACTGGTAAACCTTTATCATAGAAGATAACTTTACACGACTGGAAGAGAAGTGTCCAAGGGACCTCCTCTACTTTGCAGTTCTTGGACCATCGTTGTCCAGTGGTAGGCAAACCCGTAGCAAGGCTGATAAAATGTTTGTCAATTTTCAATTGAACATCTTCGACCTTGGCTCGACATCCATCAAAGTTTAGAGCAAATAGTCGAACTACGCAGAGGTTAAAACCCTCAAATTTTTGTATAAATGGAAGCCACCCACTGTCCTCGAGGTCACTGCGGGCACTGTCGAACATCAACAGAGCCTGGCTTCCATTAGGTTCATCTCGGACGACAGGGGCCATGGTGCGAGTACATGGTAAGGGTTTGGGTTGAATTTACCAATGCACAAGAGAAAAGTTGTTCAGTCCAACAACAATGAACGATCAAAGGGGAAGCATTAATATGCACATGCGAGGGTGGTGGAGTTATTCACTGCCATGCATAACAGTTATGACAAAGTACAACCGGCGAATTAATCCTCTGTTCAATCAATCATAACATAGTTCAAAACCAAATCATTCGGCCAACCAAAGAATCAAAAGGTCAGTGTTATACCAACGTGCCGACACAACTATTGTTTTTAAATCATTGACATTCAACGTGAGACCAAGCCCAAATGTTATCAATGCGCCATTTTATAAATGTTTTAATCAAAAGTTTCGAACCATTGTGCCAATTGATATTTATAAAATTGACAAGCCAAGAGCTATAAAAAGATTAGCAATAAGGATCACATCATATATATAAACAAAAATAATCATGACCACTATGCAATTCATAAATAGATTAGGCAAGTCATAAAACGAAAAACTAAATGCTCAATGTCTTACAAGTTCAGTAACATCAAGTTAAGCAATCAATATAAAAAAAAGTTCCAATGAGCATAGTTTAAAAGTCCTTTCAGTCATATGATGATAAACCAAAGGTAAGTGCCATAGAAAATATCGATAAAACGATCACGACATTTCAGATAGTGATCACAAATGAGACCTCAAAAGGAGCAGTTTTCACGCTTACAGTCGTGAAAATTTGACGAAAAATAAATGTGTAAATGTCGCAAGCAATGAAAGTGTCGTTTATTCGAAATTGCAACAAAACTTCTATGTTTAAAAGACATAGGTGTAGGCAGCTTATAGACGATAGGAAAAAGTGGGTTGGCTGCCAACAATGGTGACACACTGGCAGAAGAAATTATCTCTGTCAAAAGAAACAAATTCAAATTAGGACAACAAAGAAACATTCAAACTCAAAAATAACAACTGGAAAATCGTACTAACATCGTCATTAATCATTTTTTCCAGCAGTGTTTTAAAAGATGAAAACCAATGACAGTCTTAAGATCAGCAAGTCACGATATTAAAGATAAAATCTCCAATACTATTGGCATGGCCACTGCTGCCAGCAGGTGTCCACAGCCTCGGCAGGGTTGCCATTTAACCCACTCAGATATTCGTATCCTGTTAAGAAGTTCTGTATCATAATAAAGGACATTAAAGAGGTTTCTTTTTTTTTTTACAAATTTTCATATACCCGACATTGCTTCGTTGCCAGCGAGCCTGTTCAGTACCCTGACGAAGTTGTCTTGGCATCATCCATGCATTTACTCGCTGCCAGCGGACCTATTCAGCATCCCGGCGGGTTTAGAAGCACTTCCCACAGCTCTTATTCATATTTTATTTTGTTTTTCTTTTGTAGATACATAGCTGAGCGGGGTGTCGCTCAAAATTTTACTATTTTAACATATTTTTTCAGACCTCATCAAAAAATTTTAGCACTGTCCTTTATTCATCTCCAGAGATGTTTTATTTCTAAAACAACTTCCTATGACAGGGGGACGTCTTTTTGAGTCATTCCTTTACAGAAAAGGGACAGCGTAAAAAGATAATACATGATCATGACAAACTTTGCTTAGAGATTGAAATCAGTAAACTTCTTTCAAACAACAGAATTTTCCAACACAGATTATCGATTTCAACAATCTATCATTGATGTTTGTACAGATTTTTTAGAAGTTATTTAAGTGAAGAAAATATCTAATCGTCTTTGTCTGAATAGCTCAGTATACAGGTATGTGAATTGTTCAAAAAAAGCACGAAAACTGATAAATCCAAATCAAAATCAAACATAAAGAAAACGAAAGAGAAAAATAAAAGTAAAAATATATACATAATATACAAGAGTAGTTATCATGCAAAGTATCTTTTCACGGCTTGGCCATTCATCGGATAGGTGTCAAGTTGCCCTTCGAGATTCTGCAATTGAAAAGAACTAGGACCCAACTTTTCAGCAATTAGAAATGGTCCAAGCTATAAGTTTTGAAATTTGGTGTGCTCACCCTTTCCCTCGTGCGGTTTATCCCACTTCAAGACAAGATCGCCTACCTCAAAATTCCTATTAGAAGCAGAATTAGAATCGAACCAGCTTTTAATCAATTGTTGATGTTGATCTAACTTGTGCTTAGCTTGGGCTCTTACTTCCTCCAACTTCATCAAAGCGTTGATGCGGTTTTCTAAAGGGGGACAATCTTCTTCTTGGAATTTTTGTGACAACTGAAGTGAAGGAAGAAGAATGTGAGGTGGGAGAATAGCTTCTCTGCCATAAACAAGAAAAAAGGGGGAGTTACCTATAGCGGTTTTGGGCGTTACCCTATCAGCCCATAGTGCATTCAGCAGTGCATTGTGCCAATTCTTGTGATTTTCAGACACAGTTCTCTTGATTATTTTGATCAAGTTCTTGTTTGTTGATTCTGCTAAGCTGTTGCCCTGGGGATAGTAACTAGAAGAATACTTCAACTTAATTCCTTTTTCCAAAGTGAACTCGGTCATCTCGAGAGAAGAAAATTATGAAGTGTTATCAAAGACCAGATAATCAGGGATACCGAAACGAGTGATGACCTTCGAATTTAGGAAGGCAATTACCTGACTGGTGTTGACAGTTCTTAGAGCAACAGCTTCAGACCATCGTGTAAAGTAATCTATGGCTGTCACAATATACTTGTGTTGTTGCAAGGATGGAGGGTTAGTAGGACCTATGATATCAAGGCCCCATTGCTAGAAAGGAGAATCCATTGAGACGGGTTGCAAGGGAAAGGCTGGCTTTTGCAACCACCCTAATGCCTTCTGACAGATGATGCATTTTCGACACAAGGCATGGGCGTCCCTAAAAAGTGTGGGCCAGTAGTAACCAGCCCTCAAAATTTTATGAGCAGTGGTGTCACCACTGAAGTGACCACCAGCTTCTCCTACGTGCAACTCGGGCAAGACTTTTTCTGCTTCGTCCTTTTCAAGACAACGCATCAGTACACCGTCAAAACTCTGACGAAACAGGATACTGTTAACCAGATGAAAGGAGGCAGACTTCAGTCTCAGCTCTCTTCTTTTAGCGGGGTCAAGGTGGCGGGGGGCTAATCCATGTTCAAGACAGAATCTTATATCGTCGTACCAAGGACTAACAAGGTTTTGCGTGCAACAGATTAGGCTTTGATCGCTTTGTCCTAGGTTTGGCTTATCACTATCTTCTTGTTGTCCAGTTTCTAAGTCAACAAACAGCTTACACAACCCTTGGCCTCTCACGATCTGAGCTGGGGTGATTTCCAAGTCATACTCCTACAAGGAGGTGACCCAGTTGGCTCTCTTCTCTCCTAACTCCTTCTGCACTAACAAATTCCTCACGGCAGGGTAGGGAACAATGACTTCGTCCTTGAGTTCAAAAGATAGGATCAGAAATGCTTTACTGCTTTGAAAACAGTGTAGGCTTGTCGATCAACCGCTGGGTAGTTAAGTTCAGCACCTTTGAAAGTAGATCTCATAAAGGCGATGGGTACTTTGTTGTTCTCAGTATTCTTCTGAGTTAAGATGGTGGCATAGGAACGATCAGAGGCAAAAGTATAGAGTGTAAAATCTTGAGAGAAGTCAGGGCTCATGAGAGACAGAGCGTCAATTATGGCCTTCTTCATGGCATTAAAAGCTTGGTTTTCTGGGGATCCCCAGTGATATTGGGTTTCTTTCTTAATTAGGTTCTGCAAGGGTCTGACCATTTCAGAGAAACTGGGGACAAATCTTCTCACGAAGTTAATTTGGCCTAAGAAAGACTGCATGGATTTCTTGGATGTAGGTGGGAGAAGTTTGGCGATGACTTGAGTCCTTTCAATAATCATCCCATCACTAGACACAATGAATCCTAGAAGTTTACCCTGTTCTACTTTAAAGATGGACTTCTTGGGGTTTAAGGAGATGTTGTATTCACGACATTGTAGTAGAACGGCTCGTAAGTGAGTTAGATGATCGTCTTTGTTTTTTGAAAATACAGTCACATCATCTAAATAAACTACTATGGATTGATTGATTAAGCCTCGAAAAGCAATCTCCATTGCTCTTTGAAAGGTAGCACCAGCATTAATCAATCCAAAGGGCATTTTGCGATAAGCGTAAGTGCCCCACGGGGTATGGAAGGTAGTTTTTAGTTGGTCTGGCGGAGACATCAGGACTTGGTTGTATCCAGAGAAACCATCCAATAAAGATAGCCTCTCGGAACTAGATACCTATTGAAGGATCTGCTCCATGGGTGGGACAGGATAGTTATCTTTGTCAGACGCTCTATTGAGGTTTCAGAAATCGACACAAAGTCGGATTTCCCCATTTTTCTTCCTCACTGGGACAAGGTTGGACACCCATTGAGTGTGTCTAATAGGAAAGATTATTTTATCACTTAGGAGTTTATTCAATTCTTTTTGAACAGTCGGTTCAAGTTTAGGATGCATTTTCCTCAATTTATGTTGGAAGGGTAAGGTTTGGGGTTTCATCGGGATGACATGTTGTATGATATTAGGATCGAAAGTTTTGAGATCATCATACGTCCACGCAAAGACATCTCTAAATTCTTTGAATAATTTTATGAATGCAACCTTTTCTTGTCTAGAACATCCTAGTCCTAAATTAATGCATTGAGGATTTTCACTAGTTCCTAAATTGACTTTTTCATAAGACAACGAAGAACTATTGGTTTTACAATTGACCGTCTTTTTAAATTTATCTTCAAAATCATAAAAATTTTCTAATTTAACAATGGATTTGGGTATCGAGTTCACCATATCCGATAGAAGTTCGGGAGATTTCGAATCATGTATTACCGTAAAGTCGTGCAAATTGTCGTCGTGTGTGCGTTCATCTATCACCGTGCCTTGAAAGGTTTCTTCCATATGCAGAAAGTCAATGATTTGTTGATCATCATCAAATACTCTCCAGTTAGTGATATTGTCAGGAACAGATGGTCGAAACAATATCTCCACGGAGAATGCGTTTGGGGATAAGCCTTCTGCAAGAAGAAGTTTAGAAGCAACATTAGCTAATAAATCTGCTTCAGCATTACTTGATCTAGGAATGGAATTTATATTGAACGCAGAGAATTTATTCATCAAACTCCATACCTCAGACTTGTATCTTTTGAGATGCAGGGAAAGACAGTGTATAGAATCTCTTACCTGTCTAACCACTATTTCAAAGTTGCCAAATACAACCAGATTTTGAATGTTCATGTCCAAAGCTTTTCTGAGACCTTGCAGTAAAGCCTCATATTCTGCAGTATTGTTAGTACATTCAAATTCTAGTCTACCAGCCATTAATGTCTTGTTACTTTCCATATCGATAATGATGTAGCCTGCACCAGCTCCTTCTTTAGACTTAGAACCGTCGAAATATAGAGACCAAATTTGATTTCCATCGGGCTAGGGGACTGTTGCATAGAAGTTGTTGGTTGCACATATGCTATGATCTCGGACTGCTGTTCTGGATTGATGATAGGTGAAGCTTCGGCCATGAAATTTCCAAAGAAGGTGTCCATCCCTTGGACTTCGGGTGAATCGGCAGAAGGTGTATATGGTTCATTTGGATCATTTAAATCCGTGACCGTGAACTTAAGGTAATTCTCATGATTCACTTTAATATTGTTGGGCTTACCGTTCTCTGGGAGCCATAAGTGAGACCAATCCATTGCGAAGTAACCATGTAGCTGCTCTGACTAGTCCCTGCTCAAAAACAGACCATACACTTCTGGAATATCCACAACGATTATATCAATAACTTGATGAACCTTTGGGTTAGACGATAATCTAATCAATACATTCTTTAGTTCGCCTATTACTTTAACATTTGTCCGATCAAGTTGTATGATTTTCAAAGTAGATGGTTCCACTTCAGCGTTAATCTTTTGGCAGACAGACCAGGGCATCTGTTGGAATATATAATTCCTACTTATCTAATGTTCTTGCTAATGTATTGAGAGGTAGAGTTCATCTCTAAGTGAGTTGTGTGATCCTATTATTAAGAGGTTGTTAGAGAGTTGGATTGGTGAGATCCTAGTTTGGTGTGTGGTTGAGATATTCTCTCAACCTCTTCAGTTATCTTTAGAATAAGTTAGATCTGATAACAACCTGTACACTCTATATAATAGAGTCCATTGTATTGATAACATAAGTAATAGAATATTTGTTTATGTCTCTACTCTCCCATTTTAACATGGTATCAGAGCGTCAGCGCTGGGCGTGACTCCCTCACGGGAGTGCCCAGGCACATGTGGATAGTAGTGGAGTCATCGGAGTTGTTTACTACAAACGCTGTTAAATTTGTATGCCGGTGATGTTAGTTCCGCAAGGATCTGACACGCTTAATTGCTGAAATAGCCTCTTGAGGGTTTTACTTGGGATCGGACGCACTGGGATTTAGTTTCAAATCTCTAAATTTTTGCTTATTCCTAGAAGGTTGTTGAAGAGATCGATGGGAAGATATTGATGGTGGATATTCATTTGGTTTGGTTATTGCACTGGGATTGATTCAACAATGTACTAGTCCGAATCTGCAGTTTTGAGTGTAT
>JZKD02S1611034.1:56782-92169 GCA_000966675.3 Picea glauca | reverse complement strand
TGAAGGGGGAGCTATGAGGAAGAATGGTTGAATGAACCATGTAGCTGAAAAGGATTCCTATAGAACTAGCGGTTACAGCGGCTGATGACCCATGTATTCCGGTAGATGGATTTCTTTTTATATGGACATCAATAATCAGATGATGCAGGTACAAGAGGAAGCACACGAAGATATGACCACATAAATATTTAGATAAGTAGTCATTAAGGGAGAGTGTTGGAATATATAATTCCTACTTATCTAATGTTCTTGCTAATGTATTGAGAGGTAGAGTTCATCTCTANNTGAGTTGTGTGATCCTATTATTAAGAGGTTGTTAGAGAGTTGGATTGGTGAGATCCTAGTTTGGTGTGTGGTTGAGATATTCTCTCAACCTCTTCAGTTATCTTTAGAATAAGTTAGATCTGATAACAACCTATACACTCTATATAATAGAGTCCATTGTATTGATAACATAAGTAATAGAATATTTGTTTATGGCTCTACTCTCCCATTTTAACAGCATCACATTGGATGACGCCCCTGAATCCACCATACAATTATGCACATTTTTGTTGAAAATCTTGAAAGTTAGAAGAAAAGGAGGTACATTCTTGCGAGTGCTAGGGGTAATAACTTGTGGTTTCTTACTCGCATTTTCTAATGCTACTTTATCTACGTTATTTACATTATTTACATTATTTGCAGGGACTACAGGAAGGCTTCCTTTCTCTTGAGGATCAGGATTATTTTTAATGGAAGACTTCTGGGGGACTTTGCTTTGCACAACCTTGTTACCATTTGAATTGCCATTCTTGCCATTCTCTGAAATATTTTGCAACATCTTTTGTAACAAAAATGGAAACTTCAATAACTCATAAATAGAAATGTTAGCCCTTAACTTTTTAAGATCTTCAACAACATCATAATCTAATTTAGGGTTCACATTACTCTGTTTAGTCTCAGCTGATTTAGAAGGCTTTGGAGGCAAAGTTGTAGGGTTCTCGGTAGAAGGCTTGTTTGTTGTCTTACTCCTAGTGTTATAAGGGTGAACAGTCTCAAAGTTAGCTTGAAATAGGCTATCCGAGAATTGTCCAAAAATGTTTGGAGAAGACTCTTCTTCTTGAACCGTTTCTTGTTCAACTACTTCATGAGGAATATCAGGGGGTATCAAGTTATCTTGAGCTTCTAGAATTGTTTGAAGAGCACATTGCAGGATTTCTAGATTAAGGCCCTCGGTGGTTGGGTTAGGTCAGTTGGTAGGAAAAGGTTTCCGCAAAGGAGGTTTGTAGGGTCCTTTACTTGAGGAAGCCTCTTCAGTTGACCTTTTTAAGTCTGTAACTTGATTTGATAGTTTTTGAACAAATTTAGTTAAATTTTCCAAATCAGAGTTTTCAGGTTGTGTTTTACTTTGGTGGGGTCTGGAGAGAATCTCAATCTTCTTTTTGGGAGCAGAACTAGCCTCTGTTTCGTTGCTGGAAGAGTTCTTAAGGCTAAGTATGTCTTTTTCAATCTGGGTGGCCTCTTCGAAGGCTTCTAACAACGTAGCTTTCTTAGATCGTTTAACCCATATAGCTATACTTTGATGTAGAGCTTTAGTGTAATAAGCTATTATAAGACTTTCAACAGGCATAGAATCTGTAGGGATTCGGTTTTTAAGTGTTAAGGATCTTTGATCAAAGTCTTTAACTTTTTCCTTTGGGTTCATTCTTAAGCTAGAAAGATCCATGACCAGGACTTCCGGAGGTTTACCGTCTCTGAATTTTTCCAAAAAGCATGACTCAAACTTTTCCCAAGACATGATGATGTGTGGATGTTGGGCAAAGTACCATGTGGATGCATTACCCTCGAAAGTGTAAGGGAACAACCTACAGACAACATCTTCATGTTCAACATTGCAGAGTCTAATGGCTAACATAAATTTTTTGATATGATCTTCAGCTATTTGTTTTGAATCAGGATCAAACTTGGGAAGCCATTTCTCTGGGTGCTTAGGTAAAGGGTGTTGGGCTCTAGGTACAGCTACTGCATCCTAATCAAGCTAGGGTCTAGCAGGGTTGTTCTGATTTGTCATAGGGCTAGTGGGTGTGGAAGGCTGCGAAGGTGAATTGCCTTCGTCAGAAGAATCTCCTCCAGAAGAGGAAGGAGATGAGGGAGGTGGTGAAGGAGGTATCCCAGATCCTCCTGCAGCAGCATTTAAGATTGGATCTGTGGGATTCACAGTGAGGTTAGTGTCACCTATTTGTTCTCTGATATTATAGAAGTCCAAAGGTTGACCCCACGGACGGTTTGGTTGCCTAAGACGAGCTAAAGCACTATGTGTTTTGATAAGATATTGGCGTACAATCTCTTGTAGGTCACCACGTGTAGGATTAGGGGTTGCTGGCTCAACTGTGATCTGAGGATCGTCGGTTGAAGTAGTTACTGTTTGAAGGGGAATATTTTCAAGTGAACGGCTTCTAGTCACTATAGGTGAGTGATTAGGGGGTGGAGGAGTCTTGCGACCGCCTCGTGCTATTAATTAAGTTCAGGCCCTCCTTCTAGCGCCATTTGTTGACGGGCAAAATTGATCATCCGTCAGCTGAGAGAGTGGAACCGGTCCGGGGTTGTCTAAATAACCCAAGTCGTTTGGAATGGACCACCCTGACAGGTTTAGCGGCTCCGTTGGCCGCTCTAAGGTCTTTAAGAGAACCAAAGAGAAAACTAATCTAAACTAACTAATCTAACTAAAACTAAATAAAACAAACTAAACTAACTAACAATAAATAAAACAAACTAAACTAACTAAACAAATTAAAATAAAACTAAACTAAACTACTAACTATAAGTAAAACAAACTACTAATTAATATTATAATAACTCAAATCAACTATGTAATTACTAGCTGCAATATTACTTATTCACAAATGTACACTATAAGCAACCTACAGATTTAATTAAAACCTGCAAAACTCATTATATTCTGTCCTAAGACAACGAGATATGTTTTTGTTGATTTTTTATAAATAATAAATAAAACTTATTGAAATCAAACAATCTAATATATCTAACTAAAAATACTAACAAATATACTAAACAAATAAATGAAAAACTGACCTGGAAACGCTCCCAATTTGTCCTGTGTATGATGATTTGAAGCTGGTCGGAGGAAGTAAACTCGCACCGGTTGGTCCAGAAGCTTTTCGTAAACGATAGGTTGTGTTGCTCTTTGAGTTTATTTACAGGACAAACAAGACATAAAAGATCATAACAATTATACGATTTATAAATCTCTGCAATAAGGGAAACCTGTTATGCAAAAACTTATACTTAATGATCCAATCAATGAACAAGAGAAATATGTGCTTCACAAATGGAATCAATAAATTGCTATGTCTTTCAAATACTAGAAGAAATCAGATATGGATTATAGTGATTGAACTATATCATTTGCACAAGATTAAGATAGCTAAAGTAGTCGTTAACCCAATACAAATTGATACACATAACATGAAACAAAATATTGATATCATGAGAAGCTAAAGCTGTAACAGAACATCAAATTCTGCCTCAGTCTGTATTAAAATTCCATATCCTTGTTCTCCCATGAATGAGGATGAATATTATTACAAAAATAATAAGTATATATAAGTTTCTCCATAGGGTAAAACTTCCCTGTGGATAATATAAAACTGTTTACATAATCTGGGAAGATATTCCCAAAATCAACTAAACTAGGAAATCAAAATGCAAGTAAAATATTTCAAATATCCTCTAACTGCTCATCAAATCCACTGAAATTTCGAATTCATCTGCAATAGACCAAAAATAACAAGTTAGAAATATATTTCATTAACAAAACAATAAATATCTAATTCTGCAGACTTAGCTACAGAATCATTTGATTCTGTAGCTAGTCTAAAATAACATACAGAATCATAATAGAAATCAAATCAAATCTTTTAAATAAAATTAAATCCAATTTTCTTCCAATGATCATTTAAAACGAATCACTCAAGATTTAATTGATTTTATCATTCAACATTTAAACAGAATCAAAAGTGATTCAATCGAAAACAGGGATAAGAGTACTCTGTTTTCTGTTACCATAAAATCGGGTCAAACAGTAACAAGACTGTTTCATATCTAATTGAAATCGAATAGGATCAAAATCCAATAACCAAATAGAGAGACAAGCATGCTCTGTTTCGATTTTCATCATAGTCGGGTAGACAGAATCAAATCCAAATAGTTTTACAAATCATTTCACATCCAATTCGAAAGTAATGCAATCAAGCAAATCATATGCAACGTTGTGTTTTTCGAAAATAGGAGATATGATCAGATCGAAATAGAATCATTTTAAAATGGCTATAACTGTTATGACATCAAATGGTTCGCGCCACAGGTAGATTAATTCAAATAGGTATGAGAATCAATTCATACAAAATCATAACCAGATCGATTCGGCTTTGACCTCAATCACAATAGAATCGTTATAAGTGATAATTGGTTATTGTAAAATGGGCAAATAAGCTTGATTGGATTAGAATGGAATCATTTATTTCAAAACGAATCATAACTCAATGTAATATAGAAATAGATCGTGAATCCCATCCTGTTTTACAAATCAAATTGAAACAGAAAATTCATTGCAATATGAATCCAACTGATAACACGGTCGAGCTAACAGTAAACCGATGCGTATTAACCAGCTGGGTTTTTCACATAACCGTTATGAATTGATTTGGATGTATTTTAATAGGATCATATTGAAAATAATCCAAATTGTATTCCTGTTGGTCGAAAGTCATACTGGACATAAAACCGTAACAGTTAACCATATCAAAAAAAATTTCCAATCATAGCGCATGCATTATAACAAAATCAAAATGAAATGTGATTGCATTTTAAATTGGATATGAGAAACATTTCCTGTCTTGAATAGGTATAAACAAATTCGATTGACAACAGAGCATCTGTTTTAACTCAATCAAACAAATCAAATCCATACCAAAATCAATCAAATCGATTAAAATCTAACCGAAGCTAAACTGGGAAAACAAAATTCCACTCAGTAAAATCAAGGCTAACTATAGAACACACACAATGTAACGAAACCAATCAATGTAATGAACAGAGCTGTTGAAATCAAATCGTTATATAAACAAGCGATATTTACAAAAATGATCGATATTAAACATACCTGTGTGAGGCTGCTCAATTTATGCCAACTTAGAATTCACGATCGCTGTAGTTGATTCCACATTTTTAAACAAGATAGAGCCTGTCGTCCTTTGTCTCTTACCAGTGGCTTGTAGCTTAGCCTTTTGACTGGTAAGCAGTGAAACTTGGTCCTCCAAAGATTGAATCTTTCACTGGATCATCGGCACATCATTATAATACCTCTCTAAGCATGCATTACATTGATCACAGGGTGACAGTGTAGATTTAGACAGAGAAGGAGAGGGTTTGGGTGAATGACCGGGGGCTTCACAAGGCAGCTTAATGCCTGGGTAGTTAGGGTCGTCCTGTAGGCAGGGGGGTAAGTTTTTCACAAAGTCATACGAGGGTTCGGCACACAGACCCTGCGAATAGGGGTATTCGCTAGCCAAGAAACGCTCCACCTCTGAATCAGAGTCCTCACTCACTACGTTAGGGTTTCGATTGACAGGAGGTTTCGGCTTGTTCCTTGCCATTCGAGAAATAAAATGGGCATTCTTTATGTCTTTGGTGTTTACAGTGGGTTTCGCTTTCGGCTTTTTGCCCAATGGCTTAACAGTTTCAACACCCTTAGTCACAGAGTGGGGTAGGTCGATGGGTGAGTCGGGCAAGGGTTTAGGTAGTAGGATGTCGTAGGGTACTGGGGGTATAGACTTGTCCTCACTCACCACAGGTTTGTCAACCTGTGAAGGGTTTGAATCCTCAAAATCATTCTGAGCAAGGAAATTGCTCCAACAATCTCCGCGTAGACTCAAATGACAGACCACAATAATCTTAACCAGCCCATAATGATAAAGGCTTCTATCAGCCTGGTTCCTTTTTTACTTCTTTGACATTTTAAACAAGCTTCTATGAAAATAATAGGGCATATTGAGCTGATAACCCATAAAAATCATAAGCAGATGAAGGTGGTGTAAGAAAACAAACCCATATCGACCCTCGCAGGTGATAAATTGTTTGATTATCATCAATAAATCATGCCAACACTATTTGATGATAACTTTACGCGTCTGGAAGAGCAGTGTCCAAGGGACCTCCTCTAATTTGCAATTTTTGGACCATCGTTGTCCAGTGGTAGGCAAACCCGTAGCAAGGTTGATAAACTATTCGTCAATTTCCAATTGAACATCTCTGACCTTGGCTCGACATCCATCAAAGGTTAGAGCAAATTGTCGAACTACGTAGAGGTTAAAACCCTTGAATTTTTGTATAAATGGAAGCCACCCATTGTCCTCGAGGTCAATGCGGGCACTGTCGAACATCAACAGAGCCTGGTTGCCAGTAGGTTCAGCTCGGACGACAGGGGCCATGGTGCGAGCACATGGTAAGGGTTTGGGTTGAATTTACCAATGCACAGGAGCGAAGCTGTTCAGGCCAACAACAATGAACGATCAAAGGGGAAGCATTAATGTGCGCATGCGAGGGTGGTGGAGTTATTCACCGCCATGCATAACAGTTATGACAAAGTACAATCGGTGAATTAATCCTCTGTTCAATCAATCATAACATAGTTCAAAATCAAATCATTCGGCGAACCAAAGAATCAAAAGGTCAATGTTATACCAATGCGCCAACACAACTATAGTTTTTAAACCATTGACATTCAACGTGGGACCAAGCCCAAATGTTATCAATGCGCCATTTTATAAATGTTTTAATCAAAAGTTTCTAACCATTGTGCCAATCGATATTTATAAAATTGACAAGCCAAGAGCTATAAAAAGATTAGCAATAAGGATCACATTATATATAAAAACAAAAATAATCATGACCCCTATGCAATTCATAAATAGATTAGGCAAGTCATAAAACGCAAAACTAAATGCTCAATGTCTTACAAGTTCAGTAACATCAAGTTAAGCAATCAATATAAAAAAAAGTCCAATGAGCATAGTTTTAAATTCCTTTCAGTCATATGATGATAAACCAAAGGTAAGTGCCATAGAAAATATTGATAAAAGGATGACGACATTTCAGATAGTGATCGCAAATGAGACCTCGAAAGGAGCAGTTTTCACGCTTACAGTTGTGAAAATTTGACGAAAAATAAATGTGTAAATGTCGCAAGCAATGAAAGTGTCGTTTATTCAAAATTGCGACAAGACTTCTATGTTTGAAATACATAGGTGTAGGCAGCTTATAGACGATAGGAAAAAGTGGGTTGGTTTCCAACACACTCTCAACAACAACACCCATCTCTTCTTTGTTCTGCATTCTTATAGTTTCTATGCACATTGTGCATGCAATGTGCACAATGCATCTGCATTCTCACCTGACGCCAATTTCCTCCACATCAGGGTAGAGTATTCCACCATGCCACCCTTCACTTCCTTGAGCCTCAACTCTTTCTCTCCGTTCTGCATGTTCTACTCATGTCGAGTGATTTGCCTGATCATCATTGCAACTCTTCAGCTTCTTTGGCACTTCATCACACGCGTCCATCATCCCTAGGTGTTATACTAAGATTCCTTCTCCTATCTGGGAGTTGAGACTCTTTGTCTTCTCTATCATAGTCAATCTCATCCTCTCTGTTGCAGTTATAGGCTTCAATGCTCTTCCATCTGTCAATCGCCTCTAACAGTAGTCTTCATTCCACTAGCAGATTCCTTGAGACTCTTCATCTCCTCTAGCAATCACACTGAGGCCTCTTTGATTCCTCTGGCAGAAACCATCAGTTGTTTCTAGCAGTTACACTATGAAGTGCAACAGTAGCCCTCCGATCATATTCGAATTCACCCGCACCATTGGATTGAATCCATAGGGTCTTGCACTTATTTCGTCATTTCTCATTTCGACATTTCAGCATTCCTGTGGTGAAGGTTTCTTTATGCTTCACGTCCCGATCCCTAAAACTTCGAAATGGAACTTGTTTGCACTAGCTCCTTCCTCCATCTTCTACTGATGTGACCATAGGCTGTGACCACATCCTACACCAAAATGTGTTTTCGCATTTCGACAATTCCTGTTGTGAGGCATCTCGACTCTCTAAGTCACGATATCTAAAATGGAGATTAGCTTCGTGATAGCTCCTCCCTTAAGTCTTCATTGATGTGACCATGGGTTATGACTAGGGGCCAATTCTGAACACTCATTTCACATTTCATGTTTCAGAGATTTTGTGACAAGTCATCTCGACTCTCCATGTCCCAAACTCTGAAATGGAGCTTGTCTCTTCGAGCTCTTCTCTACATCTCTTCGACGATGTGACCACCAAAGGTGACCAAGTGCTTATCCATAAAGCGCTTTCATGAATTTGCATTTCAGCATCCTTGATGTGAGTGTTCTTGACACCTCCAAGTCCAGGTATCTGAAACTCTAAAATAGAGTTGGATCAACAGTATTTCAGAGTTTCACATTTTGCCACTTTGGGACTCCTGTGATGAGGAGACTCGACACTTGACTCCTCCAACTCCCGGTATCTGAAGCTCTGAAATGGAGTCGGATCAACGGTCCACACTTTTGATGATTCGATTCTCCAGATCTCTTCATGATTTCTCATATCGCGATTTCACGAGTTGAAAGTTTGGAGCAATTCATTCCTTTGACTTTTCAGTCAGCAAAATGTTAATCTATGATCACGTGTCCTACCCGAAGATGGACGGTCCTCCTTCTTTCGATATTTTGTAAGCCCACTTCTCCTAGAACTTTAAAGAATGTGCAGGTTCTCCTAGATCCAATGATGGTCAGGCCCTACGCTCGGATCTAACACCCGAGATTTTTCCTCCATCTTTGCGCTCCTCCTCTCTAGATTCAAATTTGATGGTCGTCGGGAATTCTGAATGGGATCCAATGATCACTGTCACTTCTCTGCTCGAGCTTATGCATCCTCCTAACTTGGAATAATTTCTAAGTGTCAAAGGCCTCGACCTTTGATCCTCCTGAGATCTTGAGTACGCTATCTCTCTTGAGCTTTGGCAATGAGTTAACCTCGTCCCTAGTGCACACCTACGTATTGCATTCGAATCTGCGTTAATTCCTCCTGACGTTACTTTTTTCTTGTTTTTCCATCGATGCATACTCTGATATTGCCATGAATGACAAACACACTCTACCTGTAAAACATTTTCCAACAATCTCCCCCTTTGGAATTGATGGCAACAAAGGCACCCAGACTCTTTTCTCCCCCTTTGACATCAATTTCAAAGAGAATTTTGTTCCAGAGTCTATACTTAAGTCTTAGAAAGTATAGTGTCTAGACATCCGAAAGTGAGTAAAGGATAAAAAGGGGGAGAAACCAACCTTCAGAAAAGAAAGCTAAGGATGATTTCTAAGTTGTCTTTGCCTATCTTCCCAAAGTTCCTGGATGCTTATATCTCATTCAATTGCAGCCCATGAATGTTCGAGTTCTGCCCGGCTGGTGGTTGTTTTAAGTATAGTGTCGAAAAGGTTTAAAGATATGTTGGTTTGATTAGATAATTCGGGTTCAATATTAAGCTATCTTTCTACAGGAACAATCATGGAGGAATAGGAAAAATTAAAGAAGAGTTCAAGGTTGTTGATGTTGTCTCAATTTGATCGTATAAGAGAGAACTTTTTAAATCCGATATCAAATATAGAATGAAAACCAAAGGCCTTTTCCCGTAACTGAGTTATCTTTTAAATAATTTGTGTGTGAAATGTGAGAAAAACATTGAGTTGTCTATAATACGAGGCTCATATCAAGGTAGAATCTCACCTTATAAACAGAAGAAGAAAAAGATACGAAGGAATCTGACGAAACATAAAATATGAAGATCTAAAAAATTCACAGGTCTTGTACCTGCTGATAGCCGATATAGAGGAAAAACTACGAACGATTAGACGACTAAAATTGATCACCACAGTAGTAGTTGTACTAAATCGTAGCTAAACATTCATCAGACGCGCATATGAAAAATAGAAATTAAGACAAGATAACAGAGAAAAAACTTATAACTCAGTCTTCATGGAATTAGGAATCTTCGGATTGTTTTGTATTAATTTTCACAGGAAATATTTTCTATTACAATCGACCAAGAAAGGTACATCCTTTTTTCTTTCTTCAAAGTGCATATTTATACAAATTTATATATGCTACAATCTCAATCGTTCTAGAAGTTTTCGGTTACAAAATAGGAGATTAAGCATTTCAATCCTTTGTCTTTGTCCTCTTTCGTGTGGATGGAGCACCTTCCTTTCTTTGCTCTTCGGGTTCTAAAAAAAAAATAGAATAGGCAGCCATATGTCATTATTTGGTACCGGAAACCTTCCCCTTTGCTTTCCCGGTGCAAGTGACGCACCTCTCCATCAATTGAGCTATCAACCTGGAAGGCTCTTCTTGGCTATTTGCCTCAAAAGTGTAACAATATTTCGCTAGTTGTGGAAACTTTCCTCCTACCTGTTGGTCTTCAGAGATGATAGAACATAACTGTACACTTGGTCTTATTAGCCATTTATCCACTTGGACTATATCTATCTAGGTTACCTATGATATTTCAGCCTGCTCTCTTTCCTCGTTCTCCTTGATATTGAGCAGGTGCTTTGCTATATCGATCTGGCCTAGTGTCCCATTATTGTTTTTACTATCAAGACCCAACAAAATTTCATCTATCAAACTGAAATTTTCTTCACAAGAGTTTCTTAACTCTTTAGCTCGTTCTCTGCCTTCTGATATATCATGCTCCCATGCTTTCAACAGGATGTTACCTCTGGTTTTCTCTAGGATGGAGAGCTTGGAACTACTGCCCATTCCTTTTTTCATAATGGCTATGAAAACCTCTTGGAAAGCAACCCGAGCTACCCCAACTTCTCTTTCTCTCAAAGAGATGTCTTCCAATACTCGATCAATGATTTGGCAGTGGTTTTGAATGGTTTCCACTTTAGCAAGTAAATCTTGTTGAGTTGTCGACACTCTTTTTCATATTTATATGGCTTGGGATTGGAACATCCCAATATCTATCACCTGGATTTTGGCGAAGAGTAATTTGGCCTATAGCTGCCCTATCAATTCTCGTTGTTGGCTTATCTGTAATTGGCTAGTCTAGGCCACCTGTTGTGTCGCTCGATTTCCTTTTGATCAACTACTCTAGCATGCTCTATACCTGTGTTTGCCTGATCTCTGGCAGCTGCTTCTTATCTATCCATCTTGGTCTCCAAAGTTTTGATCAAGCAGATTTTCCACTTCAACAGTTCTTTTAGGGACCCAATAGAATATTGTTTGGCTGTAGAGAAAGCCCCCAACATCCCTGCTATCTGAGTTGAAAATTCCTCTTTTTTCATGTATTTTCCATTGACTAGGATTTTGAATCTTTTGGTTACCATGCTCGCTTCTCGATAAATCTCTTGCTTCACAACGGCCTTCCTCTTCTTATCGAAGAAAAATTTGTTCGGAGGCAATTCTTCCATAGTAATGGGCTTTAGTTATTCACTGAAAATCCATCCTGCATTTGGGATCCCCTTTGTATATTGTAGGGGAGTGACAGAAGCGATGGGGTTGTTGATTTGCTTGGATGATTTCCCCGGGATAACAACCGAGGATGGCTTGCTTGAAGGATTTGGGATTTCAGCTTCTGATTTCGGGTCCTTGGTTTGCTTTTTCTCCTCCCGATTTTCCTCCTAGTCAGGTCCTGAAACCTTGGAACCCTTGGCATCTATTTGTTGTACATCTGCAGCCAGTGAGATCTTACCCTGTAAGGCTGGGGGAAATCAGCTTTGTCAGTGTTCCTGAAATTTGAAGAAGTCGGCCATCTCTTCTAGTGACAAGGCTTGTATTCAACTCATCATGAGGTGAATGCTCACGTTCATATATTTTTAGGCCACAATTTTCCAGGTGATTTCCCATGACCTTGTGTGGGTCATGCTTCTTAAACTCAATATTTACCAATCTAATATAATCCAATGCCACAGCCTCGACTTTAGCGTGTCCAAAATCTAATAAAGAATATGTGTTAAAATGAATGGAAAAGGGTGGCCATACCTTCTTTGAAAAACCTTTGAGCTCTTTGCTTATGCCATCAATCATGGTTTTCCTAGTGATTTCGCGACAAACCAGCCTATCTAGTATGAATAGTGGTAGTGCATATGGGGGGACAGAGGCACCAAAAACCCTGATGTATGAAAACTCGGCCTCTACATACCAGTCGGCCACACTGCTCAAGTTGGTGGCGATGTTATCTGAAATCTTGCGCGGTGGGTTACCAGAGATGGAGACATGCATTGGTACCATTACCCAATTGAAAATTTCATATATGAATTATGTGGCCCTATCCTCCAAAAGTTTTGAGTGGTAGACATGGATAGGCTCAGCCTCATATGGAGTCCATCTCCAGCTCATTAGATTTAAAGGCGTCATGAAACAAACAACATCCATGATGTAGGCGGACATAAAAATGAAGCAGCCTTCTCGTTCGCCTGCTGCGTTCGATATTTGATAATACGACCGGTTAGATTATCAGAGGAACATCCTTCAACGATGTGCAGTGTCTTCCTTCCCATACAACCTACAGGTCACCATTGCTATATATCTGAATTGTGGCTCCAAGGAAGAGATCAAATAAATTTTGTTAATATCTGCCCTGAATTTCACAATGTGTGAGACCCAATCTTTGATCAGATCAGACAACTTTATGCCATATTTCTCACTTCTTTCTGCTGAAACCTTCCAGAAATTCTGCATTGTATGCAAAATTGGGCGTAGGTGACAGTTGATACATTGTCTGCAAATGTTTGTGTCGAAAACTGACAATTGTCACCTTCTGCTCGCTGATAATGGTCCTGGCTGGGATATCCACATGGTCTAGCACCCATCTGATCATATCATAATAAGGAAGGATTCGTCCTCTTGCCTCTATTTTATGCATCTCCAGTCAAACGACAATTTTATATTTGGTGGCCAAGTCATCCTTCTCATTATCGCTGGAATCATCTAAGCAGTCTACCAAATTAGACTGAAGAATGTCTAAGACGTATGACCAGGTTTTGATGGTATCAATATTTTGGGGTGAAGTATCAGAAACAACATCTAAGCCTTGCCCTAGACTCTCAAAAATTGTCTTAGACACTTTTCGTGGAGCCATGATAAGGGATTCTTTATTTATCTTTTCTGTAGTAAAAATGTAGATACAGACAGAAGTTAGCCTGGTGAAAAAAGTTTCTTTGCGCAAGATAGAAATGAAATTTGAAACAATGAGAGGAAGAACTCTTTATCTTTACTATTTAAAACCCCGGTGTCCTTGTGAACAGAACGGTCAAATCATTTTTAGGGAAATATTTAGCAGTAAAAGCAATATTCTAACCTATCACTTCGTCGTATTTCAAATAAATGCCATAAATGTTTTATGGGTCGTGACACAAATTAGCGCAAAAAACATTTAAATTTACTCCGTAGACGGTGCGTGTTAATATTTGCATTAATGCACTGATTAATCTAGCTTAGCTCATTTAATTAGGTTTTCTTTAAACTTTAATCACCCTTTTCGACTTTCGCTGTATCGAGAGATTTCACTCATATCCTTCGAGCCCCTAAAACTCGAGATCGCGATGATGTGAACTAGTTAAACAAAAACATGATCCAAATTAAGAGTTTAATTAATCCATGCTTAATTAATATCACGACTTCACGACTCGGGGCTACAAAGGTATAGTTTCTTGGAAGAGAGAAAGCCAAGTCACGAAACCCCGACAATGTTTAACTGTGGTTTAAAACAACTTACCCCTGACACCTTGGGTGACTTTTGAAACGGTCTCACGACTTCGCCTATCGGAGTTATGACGTTAAGGTTTTTAGGGAGAGAAATCATCGATACGCAAAACCCCAACAAACTAGGGTTTAATGGAACCTTACTCTTGGCGTTAACTCAGGTAAGATTTCAAAATTGTTCCGTGACTTCGTGCATCGGGGCTTGGAAACCGTGTGACTTGTAACTCCCGAAGCGCAATATCCCGAGGTATATAAAGGTGCAAATATCGCTTAATAGTTAAAAGGTAGTGCCTTAGGAGTGTAACGGCCATCGCCACTTCGCATGTCGGGACTACTGATATTTTCAATGGGTAAAGGTCATGAAGTAAAAGACAGCTTAAAACCCAACATCTGATTTTAAGAATTTCATTTAAACTAGTTAAAAAAAAAGGCGGCTCCAACATAGGATCCAACTAGGGATCCCGTCTTCCTGCGAGATGGGAAGAACAGTAGACCACATGCCTGTATTGGGTAAATGGAGTCATTGGTTTTCTTTCTGCGAAACTTTCTTAAGGAAGGCGATACAGAGGGAAGAAGAGATTTCGTCTTTTATTTCTGAAAATATTTTCAAAACTCAAATGCGTTTCAAACTCATCTGCAACTCCTTTCGTGACTTTCTCCTTCTCGTTACTAAATTCAGATCTGCATTAAGACAATCAAAACAGTCCTAGGAAATCCAACAGATCTTGTAGCTTTCGGCTTTCATCAAACGAAGTAAATTACATGTTTTTAATCAGGGAGCCCTATTTGAACTTGGGATGCAGATCCGGTTTTGAAAAAATTGGTTACCAGAGTAGAGTGAGTTTCACGTACAACAGCCTTATAAATATCTCAGATATTGCTCACTGTCAGCGAGCCTGTTCAGTACCCTGGTGAAGTTATCTGGCCCTTTTTACTGAATTTCCTTTCACCACTTCGAAATATATTTATGCATTTAAATGTTGATACGAGGAAAATCATTTCTGAATTTCCTTTCATCGTCTCTTTAGACTAGATGGGGGCAATCAAATATGAATTTCCTTTCACCATCTGTCTTATAATTTACTTTTTAGAACATGAAGTGGGGGCAATCAGTTTGTATGAGGGATGACATCTGTGTAATATTTGCAGTGGAGGTTTGTCAACTTACTTTGATTACTCGGTACCAACCTTCTCTTGACTTTCAAAACACCTTAGCCCGCAGGGAAAATGGGAAAGATTACTTCCAGGTGCCTTCCTTCGAGCAAGACTCAATCCTTAGAAAACTGTTTAAGAACCTAGAAGAGTCAGGATCAACCTATGCATGACTTTGTTTAGTAGGAGACTGAGGAGTTATGAGGACTGGCTTACATTTTAAAATCTGTTTTACAGCTTCCAAAACTAAAATGTAATCTCTTCTCCCTATGTATGAAACCCGAAAAGATGCTTGGTTTTTTAAGAAGGTAAATCTGAAGACAGAAAAAGGGTGACGGAGAGAGGTTTGTAAATTGAAAAATAGGGGTCATAGATTAAAACTAACTCTTGGAACCCTTTTTCAGAGATGCTTTTCTTTCTTTGCTTATTTTAATTACCTTCTATCTTTATTTGGGTGAAATTCTTAGGACCCAGAGTAAGGAGTTGTTCTTTTAATAACCAGTCAAGAGAAAACACCACGTGTATGAGACCATCACGGTGCTTTAGAAACCTTCGTTTAAAAAATAAAATTCTCAGGAATTTGTACCTTTGCCTTACCATTTCATTTTCTTTTAAAATAACGAAAAACCTTTTCTGTCATCTATTTTCGGTGAATTTATTCTCAGATATATGATTTTTTGTCTACTCCTTTCGCTCGTTTGGTCTACAAGCCAGAATCTTGTAAACATGAAGAGTATCAGGGATTTTTTTAAAAGAGCTGAATGCATTGAAAATTTTGTATCTCTACTTCTACAAAAATCATTGTCCTGATTAATTAGTGGTGAAAGTAAACTTACCAAATAGATTATGAAATAGAAAGAAAATACAAACCGTTATATACAATGGAATTTTTTGGGAACCAATTATTGCATATAGTGTTTTAAATAATGCCCATTGACAAGGGCATTGAGGATTTTGCCATCCATATTTTCTAATAGAAACAAATTTTTTCCTTCGAGAGCTGCGACTTTGAATGGTCTGTACCAGATATGATCAAATTTATCGTTTTTTGCCGAGTCTTCCTTCCTAGCATCCCATTTCAATACCAAATCTTCAGGGAGAAACTCTCTGTCCTTTGCTTATGGTCGAATAACGTTTTCATGTCATCTTGGTATTTCTACAACCTTTTGTCCACTTTGACCCTCTCTTGTTGGACCTTGATCAACTAGTTTATCCTTCTTGTGACATGATTTGGTTCTTCTTTCTCATCTTGCCAAAGCTTCATCACGAGAAGTGCTAGATTTATGGGTAATACCACATTGGTCCCATACACCATTTGGAAAGGAGAAGTACCGATAGATTTTTTCGTGCCTATGCGATTTGCCCATAAAGCGTATTTCAAATGCACATGCCAAGATATTTTGTTCTCATTGAACACTTTCTTAATTACATTGATCAGACTCTTGTTTGAAGACTTAGCTAGTCCATTTCCTTGGGGGTAATATGTCATGGAATGACTGAGCACGATATTGTATTTTTGGAAAAAGTTGATCATGGCCATAGATTTAAAAGCCTGAGCGTTATCTGTGACTATTTTTCGGGGGCAGCCGAATCTAGACAAAATGTTATCTTCTAGGAAATCTATTACCACCGAATCTGTTGCCCTTCTGGTTGGAATAGCTTCTACCCATTTAGTGAAGTAATTTGTGGTAGTCAGGATCCATTTGTGTTGAGCGCTAGAATGGGGGTTGATTTCGCCTATAAAATCTAATCTCCATTGCTAAAAAGGGGCTACCGTTTTGACCACAACCAATGGTAGTGCTAGGAGTTTATGCTTGCCTGTGAACAGTTGGCAAGGGTTACAGGCTTTGACTTTGGAATTGACGTTTGAGAAAAGTTCTGGCCAATAATACCCTTCCCTCAGGATCTTATAAGCTGTCGCCCTCCAAGCGTGATGTCCCCCGCACACTCCTTCGTGAAATTTTCTTATGACCCTCTTTGTTTCTGATTTGACTAAACAAGCCAACAGGAAACCAAGTGGTTCCTTCTAATACAATTGAATTTCGGATATATAGTACTTGACCGCATGCAGTTTTAGAGTCCTAGCTTTGGATGGGGATAAGTCACTTGGGCACTTCAAGGTCAATAGGTAGGACACTATGTTTTTGTACCAATCTAATGAGGAAAACTTCTCCTCGATTTTGATTTCAATTGTTTGCTCATCGACCTCGTTCATGTCCACATCCTCTTCACATTCTTGTAGGCCATTTATACGGAGGGATCTAAAATTTGATTCGGCTAAGAGTTTAGCCAAACCTTGACCCTTTACTAGTCTCGTTGGTTTTATCTCTAGGTCGAATTCTTGAATTTTGGCAAGCCGCCGTCCCCTTTTGCCATCACTATAGGACTAAACCAAAATATATTTTATGAAACTGGTAGGTATGTACACAATTATCTTGGAATGAAACACATAGGTTCTGAAAGCCTTCAACACCTTCACCATAGCATACACTTTTTTTTCCAATATATCGTATCTAAGTTCCGTGTCTCTAAGACTTTTACTAAAAAAGGCTATTGGTTGCTCAAAACCTTCTTCATTTTTCTGTAGGAGTACCGTGGTGAGTGTGTGTTCAGAGGCAAACGAGAAAATAAGAATATCCTTTAGATAATCAGGGCTTGCCAGTACAGGTGCCTCGCTTATAATTTTCTTGATGTGCGCAAATGATTCTTTGGCTTCTGCTTTCCATTTCACTTCGTTGTTTTTCTTTAGCATATCTGTGATCGATTTCACGATTTCATCAAAGTTTGGGATAAATTTCCTCAAAAAAATTATTTTTCCTAAGAATGACTAAATTTCTTTTACATTCCTAGGAATATTTATAGTGTCTATAGCCTCAACCCTTTTAGGATCAATTTTAATACCGTCTCGAGACACAATATGGCCAAAGAGTTTACCTTCTTGCATGGAAAAGTGAGACATTTTTGGGTTTAAAGACAAACCAAACCTACGACATTTTTCAAAAGTCTGCTTGAGATGTATCAAATGATCTTCGTCAGATTTAGGAAAAATGGTTAGATCATTGAGATATATAACCACAAACTTGTCTCTTTCGTAGATGAAGGTGATATCCATAGCACATTGGAAGGTGGCACGTGCATTCATTAGACCAAAATGCATCTTATCATACATAAATGTACCCCAAGGGGTAGTGAAGGCTGTTTTTTCTTTATCATGTTCATTTACGGCAATTTGATTGTACTCGGAAAACCCGTCGATCATCGACATCCTATTTGCCCCAACTACCTTTTCTAAAATGTGAACCATTTTGGGTAGAGGGTAGTTATCTTTGAGGGAGGACCTATTTAGATTTTTAAAATCGACACACAGTCTGATCTCCCCACTCTTCTTTCTAACCGGGACCAGGTTTTCTACCCAATCGGAGTATCTCAGTGGTACAATCATTTTTTCATCCAAGATATTTTTAACTTCCTTTTCAACCACGAGCAATAAGATAGGGTTGATTTGTCTGAGTTTTTGTCTAAAGGGTTTGACACCAGGCTTCAAGGGTATGTTATGTTCAATCACCGTGGTGTCGTAGGTTCTTAGCTCTTCGTAAGACCAAGCGAAAATGTCTTTATACTATCTGAGTAAGCCTTTATACTTGTTTTTTAGCTTGGGAGGAAGGTACTTTGATATTTTTACCATTCTGGGCTCCTCTTTGGTCCCTACATCACAGTCTCCAACCTCTTCTGGTTTGAGTTGCAGAGTGGATTTTAAGGGCATATCATTCTGATTGAATAGTCTCTCTAGGGGGATTAGTCCCTTTGAGATATGATTGTTCTTTAAAACCAACATGCGATGGTTAGCAATTTTTTCTCAGAACTCCTGAGGTTCCTCTCCCTCCTGCACAATCCAGGTATCATCGTTTTGGTCCTCCTGGTCCATGTGGGCTTTGGAGAAATCACCCACTATTTCCAGGAACTTTCGGATTTGTTCGTCACCCTCGAAAACCTACCAGTGTTGTATGTTCTTGGGTATGGATGGTTTGTGCCTTACCTTTATGTGGTACTTTAATTTGAAAGTGGTAGGGGATACAAAAGTTGAAGCCGTTTTGGCCAGTGAATCGGCTTGTTGGTTTGCGGTTCATGGGATGAAATGAACCTTTACCGATGAAAAGAAATTTTCCATAAGATCCCAGGCGCAATTTCTGTAAGATCTCAATCTTGGGTGCTTGGCCTGGTATTGTCGATTTATCTGTTTTACTATCAACTCTACATCTCCATAAACTTCCAGGTTCTTTATGTTCAACTTATTGGCAGCTTCCAATCCTAAGACTAAGGCTTCATACTCACATATGTTATTGGTATAGTCTATATCCCACTGAAGCCTGTAAGAGAAAGGGATAACAAATTCGTTTTCAGGTGCCACAAAAAGTACTCCTGCACCTGCTCCTTCACATGACGAGGCACCGTCAAAAAACATTTTCCAAATCCCAGTGCTATGCATATTCTCGTATATATTTCATGATTCATTATTATCTAAGTAATCCTCTTCTGCATAGCTATTTATACCATCATCAAAAGACAAAATACAATTTTCTAGATCTTGATCAGCAATATAAATAGGAAAATTGTTAGGATTCTGAGGATCGCTCACTATGTAGGCTAACCTCATTTCCCTATATAACCGAGCAAGTTGTCCACCAAACACAGGAATTTTGGCGTAGTTCATTTCCAGTTGAAGGGACCCCCCAAGTTTGGCTCCCCATGACCTAGATAGTAGTAAGCCATACTTCGGGGGTATATCGACAATAACTACATCCATCAGAACACTTTTAACCGAGACCTGTGCAAGGGTGACTACTAAATATTTTATCATGCCCATGCACTTAAATCTTCTTGAATCAAAAGAGTAGAGATCTCCATAAGGCTTGGTGATCTCGAGGCCTAGTCTATCCATAATAGTTTTGGGCATCACATTATGTGAGGCCCCATAGTCTAGCATGAAGTTATGTAGCAGTCGATCGTGCACATTCAGGGTGATGTAGAAAGGACTGACGGTGTCTCTGGCACCCTCAAAATGTGGACCAAAAGTGACGTTAGGCTTATCATCTTTCAATTTTATCACGTCAGATTGACATTCTAGATATTAACAACCTATCACTTTGGTTATCTGCTTTCGATATATAGGATTCTTTGCTAATTCAACCAGAAGGATCGGTATTTTGATTCTATTTATCTCATTTTCAAGGCTGAAACCTCCACTACCTTTGTTTATTTCTCTTATTGAAACCTCAGACTCCTTCTTCTCTAATTTATTTGTTTGAGCTTATTTATTACACGTGAGTTTATTTACCGGTATATGTGTTTTAGCTGTCTTGATTTCCTTTATTTAGGTCTCAACCTCCTTCACTTTGGGATCCAGCGAGTCTACCCCTTTTATATTGTTATTAGATATCTCGGTTTATATTGGGGCGGGCTCGTATGTTTCACCTCTAGGGAGAATTTTCTTGGGTTGAGTAGTCGGCACAGGCTTGTTTTTAGGTCTTAGGTTTTACCTAGGTTGGACCTCAGCCATTATAGAATCGGTTAATTCTTGATAGACAGAAACATCAGCGTTGTTTATGTCCTCATCTTTATTTGACGGTTGCTGAGTGTTCAAATATTTCTCGTAATCGTCTTTAGTTAAGTAAGGTTGTGTGCAGTCGTCACCCAAATTTGGCACATCTTCTTCCAAATCCTCGAAATCTTGCAGGTCATTTCCTCCTATAAAATTTTCATTTTTTAGAGGAGTCTGAATTTTCTGATCTTCATTTTCAATTCGTCTTTGTTGATTTTGAGGATTGGGATTTCTTCTGAATTCCCTTTTAACCAAAGTATTGGCCTTGGATTGATCTAGCTCCATTCTAGAAATATTATTCGATAACTCCTTAATTATGCTAGCCATATCATCCATTTTGTTGTTTGTGGATCTACTAGACCCTGAGGGTCCCGCTTGTTCCCTAAAATGTTTGGTTTCTTGGTTTCCCGTTTCTACCTTGGTTTTCAACTTGCCAGAAGCCATCATGTTAGATTCGATTTTCACAGCATCATCCTTCATTCGAGTTAAGGTAGCCCCTCTCCTTTCTCTCAAAAGAAGGGAAAAATTGGGTTCGAAGACTTCCATGAAGGTTACCTTGGCTACAGGTTGGGATGGTTTAACTTCGGTTGGGATCTTATTATACAATTTGTTAAATCTTTGTATGAATTCCATAACTGTTTCCAAATTCTTTTTCTTTAAAGACCCGAACTCGGTCAAATAATACAAATGGTATTTCCTTTCGCCCCATTGTCTCAAAAAGGAGTCCTCTAGGGCATCATAAGATAATATCGATCTTCCAGGTAGGCTTCGAATCCAGGTTCGTACCTGTCCTTAGAAAGTCTGAACAAACAACCTCTAATAAGCGTCTTCGTGCTCAAGCCCTAGGATATCTGTGAACTGATCAAAGAAGTTTATATGTTCGGCTGCGGTCAAGTCTCCTTCCCCTCTAAATTTAGGTAAGTTTTTTATGTAATTTTCAGGAAGGTCATGAAGAGTGACGGGTAAGACCAAAGGCGCATATCTTGCAGCCACTTTAGCAAAAACTCTGGGAGGCAAGGGAGGACCTTGGCCCCCCACTCATCCTCCTAGAGCCCCTCCACCTCCTAAAAACCCTTCACCTCCTCCTCTAAAAACCCCTCCACCTCCTCCTCTGGAGGCTGCCATCAGTGCTACTGGATAGGGAAACGGTGTGTTTTATAGAGGGTTTTGAAACACTAAAGCGAATATTTATCTTCTTCATGAGACGAGAAAACCAAAGATGGGTGATAAGGGATGCGAGGACTTGGATCTTCAGATCTACATGAGATATAATCGGGGGAACCCACGGGTGTGGAATCTGAGTATATGGTATACTTCTCGAGACTCAACAAGGTCTTGAAATCTAACTGAAGGGTCGGCGGGATATTGATCACTGATAAATTTACTACAGGGTTATCACCTTCATGTATGTCAGAGGTTGTCAGATGAGTTTCACTTTTAACTTCAATTAGAACTGTAGTTGGGTTGATGGTTTCAGGGGGGAAATTGTGCGAAGTTGAAGGTTCACAAGAAAAATTAGCCTTGGGTTGTGGGTACTTAAGTTGGTAGGCTGCAGTTGTTGGCTTAAGGGAACCTCTTTCTTTCAATGTTTTTTTAGGATCGGAAACATGCATGGTCTGTTTACCCTCCAGGTTTTGTCTGGTATTCCTTCAACTGGATGCTAGCTTATTTAAACGTGGAGTCACCAAGTGAAAGATAAGAAAATCCTTTAGAAGGTGTTCACTCTTTTGCTCACTATCAAAGGGTGAATCTTGAAATAATGTCTTTCTCCTAGGGAAAAGGTTTCATAACTTCATCTGCGGTAGCGATGCCAAAAAGATGTTGTTCCGAAGTCTGTACTTAAGGCTTAGAAAGTACAATGTCTAGGCATCTGAAAGTGAGTAAAGGATAAAAAGGGGGAGAAACCAACCTTTGGAAAAGAAAGCTAAGGCTGATTTCTAAGTTGTCTTTTCCTAGCTTCCCAAAGTTCCTGGATGCTTATATCCTGTTCAATTGCAACCAATGAATGCTCGAGTTCTGCCTAGTTGGTGGTTGTTTTAAGTATAGTGTTGAAAAGGTTTAAAGATATGTTGGTTTGATTAGACAATCTAGGTTCAATATTAGGTTGTCTTGTTACAAGAACAGTCATAGAGGAAAAGGAAAAATTAAAGGAGAGTTCAAGGTTTTTGATGCTATCTCAATTTGATCGTATAAGAGAGAAATTTTTAAATCCGATATCAAACATAGAATGCAAACCAAAGGAATTTTCCCATAACTGAGTTATCTTTTAAATAAATTGTGTGTGAAATGTGAGAAAAACATTGAGCTATATATAATGCGAGGCTCCTATCAAGGGAGAATCTCACCCTGTAAACAAAAGAAGAAAAAGATAAGAAGGAATCTAACAAAACATAAAATATGAAGATCTAAAAAATTCACAGGTGTTGTACCTGCTGATAGCTGATACAGAGGAAAAACTGTGAATGATTAGACGAATAAAATTGATCACCACAGTAGTAGTTGTACTAAATTGTAGCTAAACATTTATCAGACGCGCATATGCGAAATGGAAATTACGACAAGATAACAGAGAAAAAACTTATAACTCACTCTTCACGGAATTAGGAATCTTTGGATTTCTTTGTATTAATTTTCACACGAAAAAGTTTCTATTACAATCGACCAAGAAAGGTCTAGCCTTTTTTCTTTCTTCAAAGTGCATATTTATAAAACTTTCTATACACTAGAATCTCAATCGTTCTAGAAGCTTTCGGTTACAAAATAGGATATTAAGTGTTTCAATCCTTTGTCTTTGTCCTCTTTCATGCGGATGGAGAACCTTCCTTTATTTTCTCTTCGAGTTCTAAAAAAAAAAAAGAACAGGCAACCATCTATCATTATTTGGTACTGGAAACCTTCCCCTTCGCCTGCCTGGGGCAAGTGACACACCTCTCCATCAATTGAGCTATCAACCTGGAAGGCTTTGCTTGGATATTTGCCTCAAAAGTGTAACAATATTTCGCTAATTGTGGCAGATTTCCTCCTACTTGTCGGTCTTCGGAGATGATAGAACATAACTGTACACTTGGTCTTATTAGCCATTTATCCACTTGGACTATATCTGTCTGGGTTACCTGTGCTATTTCAGCCTGCTCTCTTTCCTCGTTCTCCTTGATATTGAGCAGGTGCTTGGCTAAATTGATCTAGGCCAGTGTCCCATTAATGTTTTCATTATCAAGACCCAACAAACTTTCATCTATCAAACTAAAAGTTTCTTCACAAGAGTTTCTTACCTCTTTAGTATATTCTCTGCCTTTTGATATATCAAGCTCCCATGCTTTCAACAGGATGTTACCTCTGGTCTGCTCTGGGATGGACAGCTTGTAACTAATGCCCATTCCTTTTTTTGTCATGGCTATGAAAGCCTCTTGGAAAGAAACCTGAGCTGCCCCAACTTCTCTTTCTCTCAAAGAGATATCTTCCAATACTCGATCAATGATTTGGCAGTGGTTTTAAATGGTTTCCACTTTAGCAAGTAAATCTTGCTAAGCTACCGAAACACTTTTTCGGATTTCTATGGCTAGGGATTGGAACATCCTGATATCTATCACCTAGCTTTCAGCGAAGTTTAATTTGTCCTGTAGCTATCCTATCAATTCTCCTTGCTGGCTTATTTGTAATTGGCTGGTCTGGGCCACCTGCTCTGTCTATTCGAGATCGGATTTGATCCGCTCGATTTCCTTTTGATCGGCTACTCTAGCTTGCTCTATACCTGTGTTCGCCTGATCTCTCGCAGTTGCTTCTGTTGTAGCTAGCTTGGCCTCCAAAGTTTTGATCAAGTGGATTTTCTGCTTCAACTGTTCTTTTAGGGACCCAACATAATATTGGTTGACTGTAGAGAAAGCCCCCAACATCCCTACTATTTGAGTTGCAAATTCCTCTTTTTTCATGGCTTTTCCATTGGCTAGGATTTTGAATCTCTTGGTTACCATGCCCACTTCTCGATAGATATCTTGCTTCACAATGACCTTCCTCTTCTTATCGAAGAAAAATTCGTTCGGAGGCAATTCTTCCACAGTAATGGGCTTTGGTTCTTCACCGAAAATCCATCCTGCATCTGCGATCCCCTTTGTAGATTGTAGGGGAGTGACAGAAGCATTGGGGCTACCGATTTTCTTGGATGATTTCCCCAGGGTAACAACCGAGGCTGGCCTGCTTGAAGGATTTTGGATTTCGGCTTCTGATTCCCTGGTTTGCTTTTTCTCCTCCCGATTTTCCTCCTAGTCAGGTCTTGGATCCTTGGAACCCTTGGAATATGTTTTCTGTACATCTGCAGATGGTGAGTTCTTACCCTGCAAGACTGGGGGAAGGCAACTATGCCGGTGTTCCTGAAATTTGAAGAAATCAACCAACTCCTTGGGCAACAGGGCTTGTATCCGACTCAATACCTTGGCGTACGATCTCGTGCCTCGTAAAATGTCGTCATGAAGTGAATGCTCATGTTCATATATTTTTAGGCCACAATTTACTAGGTGATTTCCCACGACCTTGTGTGGGTCATGCTTCTTAAACTCAATATTGACCAATATAATATCCTCCAATGCCGCAGCCTCAGCTTTGGCGTGTCTGAAATCTAATAAACAATATGTGTTAAAATGAATGGGGAAGGGTGGCCATACCTTCTTTGAAAAACCTTTGAGTTCTTTTCTTATGCCCCTGATCATGGTTTGCCTAGCGATTTCGCGACAAACCAACCTATCTGGTATGAATAGTGGTAGTGCATATGGGGAACAGAGGCACCAAAAACCCTGATGTATGAAAACTCATCCTCTACATACTAGTCAACCACACTGCTCAAGTTGGTGGTTATGCTATCTGAAATCCTGGGCGGTAGGTTACCAAAGATGGAGACATGCATTGGTACCATTACCCAATTGAAAATTTTGTATATGAATTATGTGGCCCTATCCTCCCAAAGTTTTGAGTGGTAGACATGGATAGGCTCAACCTCAGATGGAGTCCATCTCCAGCTGATTAGAGGGAAAGACGTAATGAAACAAACAGCATCCATGATGTAGACGAACATAAAAAATAAAGAAGGCTTCCCATTCGTCTTTTGTGTTCAATATTCAATAATGCGACTGGTTAGATTATCTGATAACAGTTTGGCCCAGTCAAAGGAACAACCTTCAACAACTGTATGAATCAAAGGCACCCACGAGAGGAAAAAGTGTGCGGTGTGTTCCTTCCCATACAACCTACAGGTCATCATTGCTATATATATGAACTGTGGCTCCAAGGAAGAGATCAAATAAATTTCATTACTATCTGCCCTGAATTCCGCAGGGTGTGAGACCCAATATTTGATCAAATCAAACAAGTTGATGCCATATTGCTTGCATTCTTTCTGCTTGAAACCTTTCAGAAATTCTGCATTGTACGCGAAATTGGGCGTAAGTGACAGTTGATACATTGTCTGCAAATGTTCGGGTCGAAAAGTGCCAATTGTCACCTTCTGCTCGTTGATAATGGTCTTGGTTGGGATATACACGTGGTCTAGCACCCATCTGATCATATCATAATAAGGAAGGATTCGTGGCCTTGCTGCTATTTTATGCATCTCCGCTTGAACAATGATTTTATATTTGGTGGCCAACTTGTCCTTCTCATTATCGCTGGAATCATCTGAGGAGTCTACCAAATTGGACTAAGGAATGTCTGAGATGTATGACCAGGTTTTGACGGTATCAATACCTCGAGGTGAAGTATCGGAAACATCATCTGAGTCTTTCCCTGGACTCTCAGTAATTGCCTTAGACGCTTTTCGTGGAGCCATGATAAGGGATTCTTTATTTAGCTTTCCTATAGTAAAAATGTAGATACAGACAGAAGTTAGCCTGGTGAAAAAAGCTTCTTTGCGCAAGATAGAAATGAAATTTGAAAGAATGAGAGGAAGAACTCTTTATCTTTACTATTTAAAACCCCGGTGTCCTTGTGAACAGAACGATCAAATAGTTTTTAGGGAAATATTTAGCAGTAAAATCAATATCCTAACCTATAACTATGCCATATTTCAAATAAATGCCATAAATTTTTTACGGGTTGTGACACAAATTAGCACAAAAAACATTTAAATTTACTCTGTAGACGGTGCGTGTTAAGATTTGAATTAATGCACTGATTAATCTGGCTTAACTCCTTTAATTAGGTTTTCTTTAAACTTTAATCACCCTTTTCGGCGTTTGCCGTATCAGAAGATTTTACTCATATCCTTTAAGCCCCTAAAACCTGAGATCATGATGATGCGATCTAGTTAAACAAAAACATGATCCAGATTAAGAGTTTAATCAATCCTTGCTTAAATAATATCGTGACTTCGCGACTCGGGGCTACAAAGATATGGTTTCTTGGAAGAGAGAAAGCCGAGTCGCGAAACCCCAATAGTGTTTAACTATGGTTTAAAACAACTTACCCCTAACACTAACCCGGGTGAATTTTGAAATTGTCTCGCGACTTTGCCTATCGGAGTTATGATGATATGGTTTTTGGGGAGAGCAATCGTCGAGGCGCGAAGCCCCGATAGTGTTAAATAGTGTTTAACGGAACCTTACTCTCAGAGTTAACTCAGGTAAGCTTTCAAAATTGTTTCGCGATTTCGTGCATCGAGGCTTGGAAACCGTGTGACTTGTAACTCCCGAAGCGCTATATCCTGAGGTATATAAAGGTGCAAATCTCACTTAAAGGTTAAAAGGAAGTGACTTAGGAGTGTAATGGCCATATCCACTTCGCATGTCAAGACTACTGAGATTTTCAGTGGGTAAAGGTCATGAAGTAAAAGACATCTTAAAAGCCAACCTCTCATTTTAAGAATTTCATTTAAACTAGTTAAAAAAAAAAGGCGACTCCAATAGAGAACATGCCCCCCCTGAGTTGTTGCAATATGTTTAGGAGGTATCAGATATTAAACCAACACAAACTCCCCCTAACAGGATGGACTCTCTTATTTGAGTCCTGCATAATATTTGTATCTAAACCAGAGTCTTCTCTTTCTGATTCTTGGACATGTTCATCTTCAGCTTCCGCTGTATCCTCTGTAGAATACTCAAAATTGCTCACCTCTTTTACTAGGACTCCTTCATCAACCTTTTCTTCTCATAACTGGATGAATCCCCCTGTCACTATTATCTCTTTGCTTCTGATTATTTTCCCCTTTGTTGCTAAAAGGTTATCTTTCCTTAACAAGGTCTTTCCTCTTGTTATCTCTACAAGATGTCATTTATATCATTTTGTAAAACAAAATGTTGTTGTTGAAGATGTTGCTTTCCTACTGACACACTGCATAATTGTAGCTCATACTATTCAAACAACCCTTGGATCTCCCCATTGATTCTCATCGATCTCTATCACTGAAATTTTCATTTTTCTTCCATGATGCATACAATCCAAGGCTTTTATGACCATATTCAATCACAAGAAAAAAGTGCTACACCCACTTTCATACCTACTTTTGTTTCTCACAAATGAAGGACCTGTATTAGGTTTCTTAGGATCACTAATTTCTACCTTGTTGATTCCAATACCAGATTTGTCATTTGGTGATATCTAGCTATCCAAGATCTTTTCCAGGGTCATGGAACTGTTCAAGGACTTGATTTGGGTATTTGACTTCTCAACCTTCAAAACTTCTTCTTCCAGCTTATGACATGATTCTTCTCCTACTTCTTCCATGGGATAAATGATAACTGAACATTCTTTTATTGTATCTGAATCTTCTTCTTTACTTGCAGGGGAGGATTCAACATCAACATTATTGTTTGTCCTTATACTTTTATTCACCACTTGTCCTGAGTTTACATTTACCTTACACTCTTTGGACGTGAGCACCTCTTCACTTCCTCTGTCACACTTTTGACTTGTATTGGGCGAATTATGTTTCAGACCATCCACAAGTAGAACTTACTAGGCATCTCCTTTGTCATTACTCAAACTCACCATCCATCTATCCTTGATTTTACCTGGTTCGTCATTTTCAAGGATCACATTTCCTGTTTTTCTTTTACTTATGGATAGAACCTTATCCTTGTCTTCGGTCATGTGCTTGCAACATCCACTGTCTATATTCCCGGAGGCCTTTTGTTTTTGCATTGAAAGTGCTAGACCACATTTTTCACTATCTTTCCTTTTCCATGTGTTGGCCTTTCTATCTAAGAACTTTATCCTTGGATCTGCTTTGTAATTCTTCAGATGGCAGCTTGCAGCTCTGTGGCCAAATTTGTGACAATTATAGCATTCAATCTCATTGTTCAATAGGTCAAAGTTATTGTTGTGGTGTTGTCTACTCATTGATTGTTTATTATTTCTTGACCTCCTCAGTTGCATGTCTCTAGACTTAATTTGGCAATTTGCAATCTGTGATGGTTTGTTACTTTGCTTTATCATTCTTTGTTGTGGTGGATATTTATTCCTTGGAAATCTTAATTGCTCATGTCTAAGTCTAAAGGAACAATTTACGACTTTGTGACCAAAGTTAGAACAGTAGAAACAATATCCATAGAAAAATTCTTTGTACCTGGAAAATGGTTGTCTTCTTTGAGCAAATCGATTTCTTCCATGTTGATGATTTTCTTGAGCAGGGAGTGAATTATTTCCTTGTTCTACAAATTCAGTTCTGGCACCTTTTTCTTTACTCCTTCTGGGTAGTTGATTGTCTTCCTTTGTTTCTGTAGGTTTTTTGTTGTCATTGGTTGAAGATTTGACAAACTTGATGGATTCTTTGTTTCTCGGTAGACCACTACTTGATCCTTATTCATAGCCCAAGCCAACTTTCAACTTTGGATTCCTTTGATGATATAGAATGAAAGTTAATTCTTCTGAGGCTTTAATACTTGGCAGATTTTGGTGATACAAGGCTTGAAACTTCTCTAGCTCTTTCCTAACTTTCACTACTTCTTCCAGAGCTTTACATCTTTCCTTCTTTTTTGATAAATTTTGTTTCAGAATGTCCTCGATTTTCTTTGCCTCTTCTAATTCCACTTTTAGCAGGGTAAAGTCTTCATCGGGTTGTTTACTGTCTTTCTCGAACTATATCAACAATTTTTTTTTCTTTATGTTCTTAATTTTGAGTCTGTCAATCTCTTCCAGTGCACTGATTAGTTCTCCTTCCATATCAACCACATCTTCTTCATAATTCTCATCACTGCCTGTGATTTCATTATCATAATCCTCTTTGGCCATAAGCATGAAGTCATTTACCTTATCTTCACACGAAGAGTCACTATTGATGTCTTCTGAGGAGTCATCATTGTTTACACATAAATTTTTCTTTTTATCAAATCTTCTAGATTTGTTCTTCTCTTCACCTTCAGATTCTTGATCATGTTTCTTGTGTGGACATTTATTTGAAAAATGACCTATCTTACCACAGTTAAAACATTTGAAGGGAATATTACCTTGGTACTTGCCTGATCCTTTCTTTAGCCTTCTCACGAATGTTTCTTCAATTTCATCAGGCTCAGAATCTTCATTCTTATCTGCTTTAAATGAAGCTTCTCTAGAGGTGGGTTTATCTGTAACTATCCTCATTTCATATGCAGTCAATGTTATTAGAATTTGATCAAAAGCCAAAGTTTTTATATCATTAAATTCTTCTATAGCTGAGACCTTTGGATTGCACCTATATGGAAGAGATCTCAAAAAATTTTGAACTAAAGAGGGTTCCTCAATTTTTTCACCAAGTGTTTTCATTGCATTTACTAGTTATTCAACTCTCATAAAATACTTCCCAATGGTTTCATCTTCTTTCATCTGTATATTTTCAAACTGTACTCTGTAGGTTTGAATCTTGGCATCTTTTACCTTCTCATTACCTTCATAACTACTAATGAGTTTTTCCCACATTTCTTTGGGATTTTGAAGAGGCATCACCTTTACAAACTTGGCTTCTGCAAGTCCATTCAAGATATAATTAATTCCCTTAGCATTAAAGATAAATTATAACTTATCATCCTTGGAATCTAGCACAACAGGATTTATGTATCCAGTCTCTACTACATCCCAAACATCAACACCTAAGGCCATTAGGTATGTTCTCATTCTAACCTTCCAGAAGGCAAAATTCATTCCATCAAACAGAGGTGGCCTAGTGACTGAAGTCCCTTCATGACTTGTCATGATTAATCTTACAAATATACCTTTAAATAAAATGCACCCGCTCTGATACCAATTGTTGGACAACTGAGAGGGGGGGGTGAATCAGTTGTTACCATGCTTAAACAATTATGCTTTTTTAAAATTCATTACAAACCTCTCAATGATAATCACAGTAATACAAGGAAGTAAGAAATATAACATTCAACATCATTCACACATATGAGATATACAGAGACAGATATTTCCTAAGGAAACCCATAAAGGGTAAAAAAATCTTCTTCTTTATATCATAAGTAATATTTACATTCTGAACATTATCATACTTATGAGCACCAACTCATAATGAGGCTACAACCTCTGTTTTGCAAGATGGTACTTGTTGAGAGCACCAACTCTCTGGATTCTCTAGCACCAGCTAGAAGGAAGCACCAACTCTGTGGTTTCTCTAGAACCAACTAGAAGGAAGCACCAACTCCCCAAGTGTTCCAGCACCAACTGGATGGAAGCACCAACTTCTAGTCATACATGCACCAACCTGTATAACAGAGAAAAACAGTTCTCCCTTGCACCACCCTGCGACCCTGGTTTTTCTGCCTACAACTAGATGGAAGCTACAACTCCCTATGTTCAAGCACCCACTTGAACCTCTGAGGACAACATTCCTCCCTAGCACCTCCCTACCACCCTGAAATATAAATCTTTGCTACTAAAAATTATTACAATGATATAATGTTCATCAATGGCTTACCAGTTTCATCATTGTTCTGTTACATTGCCCTGCGTTGTCTGCCTCACTGTCTTCCTGCACACATCCCTTGCGCTTTCTGTTCGTCTACATTTTATGCTTGGTGCGGAATGTCCCTTTAATGTGCCATTCCTCTTCTGTGTATTTCAGCTACAGCACACTGCCTCATTCTTCACACATCAATCACTCTCAACAGAAACACCCATCTCTTCTTTGTTATGCGTTATTATAGTCTCTGTGCACCTTGTGCATGCAATGTGCACAATCCATCTGCCTGCTCACCCGACTCCAATGTTCTCCACATCGGGGTATACACCGCCACTCCACCATGCCACCCTTCACTTCCTCAAGCCTCAACTCTTTCTCTCTGTTCTGCATGTTCTACTCATGTCGAGTGCTCTGCCTGATCATCATTGCAACTCTTCAGCTTCTCTGGCGGTTCAACCCACATGCCCATCATCACTGGGTGTTATACTAAGATTCCTTCACCTATATGGAAGTTGAGACTCTTCGTCTTCTCTATCATAGTCGAGCTCATCCTCTCTATTGCAGTTACAGGCTTCAATGTTCTTCCATCTATCAATCGCCTCTAAGAGTAGTCTTCATTCCACTAGCAGATGCCTTGAGACTCTTCAGCTCCTATGGAAATCACATTGAGGCCTCTTTGATTCCTCTGGAAGAAACCATCAGTTGTTTCTAGAAGTTACACTATGAAGTGCAACATTATCCCTCCGATAATATTTGAATTCACTTGCACCGTTGGATTGAATCCATAGGGTCTTGCGCTTATTTCATCATTTTGCATTTTGGCATTTCGGCATTCATGTGGTGAAGGTTTCTTTACACTTCACGTCCCAATCCCCTAAGCTCCGAAATGGAGCTTGGTTGAACTAGCTCCTTCCTCCATATTCTGCTGATGTGACCATTGGTTGTGACCACAGCCTACACCAAAAGGTGTTTTCGCATTTTGGCAATTCCTGTTGTGAGGCATCTTGAATTTCTAAGTCATGATCTCCGAAATGGAGATTATATTCGTGCTAGCTCCTCCCTTGAGCCTTCATTGATGTGACCATGGGATATGACCAGGGGCCAATTCTGAACACTCATTTTTCATTTCGTGTTTCGAAGATTCTGTGATGAGTCGTCTCGACTCTCCATGTCCCAAACTCCGAAATGGAGCTTGTCTCTTCGAGCTCTTCTCTACAACTCTTAGATGATGTGACCATTGACGGTCACCAAGTGCTTATCCATAAAGCACTTTCAGGAATTCGCATTTCAGAATTTCGGCATCCTTGATGTGAGTGTTCTTGACACCTCTAAGTCTCGGTATCGAAAACTCCGAAATGTAGTCGAATCAACGGTATTTCAGCGTTTCTCATTTCGCCACTTCAGGACTCTTGTCATGAGGATTCTTGACACTTGACTCCTCCAACTCCTGGTATCCGAAGCTTCGAAATGGAGTCAGATCAACGATCCACACTCTTGATGATTCGATGGTCCAGATCTCTTTGTGATTTCCCATATCGCGATTTCACGAGTTGAAAGGTTGGAGCATTTCATTCCTTTGACTTTTCAGTCAGTGAAATGTTAATCTATGACCACGTGTCTTGCCCGAAGATGGAAATTCCTCTTGCTTTCGGGATTTTGTAAGCCCGCTTCTCCTAGCACTTAAAAGAACGTGCAGGTTCTCCTGGATCCAATGATGGTCGGACCCTGCACTCGGATCTAACGCCCAATATCTATCCTCCATATTTGTGCTCCTCCTCTATGGATTCAGATATGACGATCATAAGGAATTCTGAATGGGATCCAATGATCACTATCACTTCTCCGCCCGAGCTTACACATCCTCCTGACTTGGAAGAATTTCTAATTTTCAAAGGCCTCGACCTTTAATCCGCCTGAGATCCTGAGTACGTTATCTCTCTTGAGATTTGGTAATGAGTTAACCTCATCCCTGGTGCACAACTACGCACTGCATTCGACTCTGCGCTAATTCCTCCTGAGCTTACTTTGTTCCTATTTTTCCATCGATGCATACTCTGATCTTTCCATCAATGACAAGCACACTCTGCCTGTAAAAAATTTGCCAACATTAGTTAGTCGTGGTCAATTATAAAATCGCAACTAAGGAAGAGGTGAACTAAAGAAGAGAGGTTTCGATTTGAGAATCATGTCAATCATGAAGTTAGGCTCAAAAAATGTTTCTAGAAAAACTTCGTTAAATTTGGGAGCAGGTTCAAATTTCAAACCGTGGGTTAACAAGAGGCTCGATTCGAAAATCGAATTCAATTCAGAAATCGAGAGGGATTTCGACTGCCAAAACTAGATGAATGTCTCAATCAATAGATCGAGCTAGATTTCAAAGTCAGGGAGAAATTTGAAAAGTTGAAAGGAGCAAGGCCCAATAACAACATCGAATTTTGGCTTTCAAAAGTTAGAATTCAAATTCGAACTCATAACAATTAGGATCATTTCATAAAAGTGTTCGAGTAGGAAAGCTCGATTTGGCAGTTGGGCCCAATCATGAAGATGAGGAAAAAGGATATATGAACTTGTGAAGGGAGACCCCAATTTCATATGTTATCTTCATATTTTTATATTTCCAACGATATAAAATTTGTCCAAATCCGTCGCTTGGATCTCAAGATATGAGCTCGTGAAGTTGAGTTGTCACACAGGCCCATTAAAAAATGCAGCTGATTGAAATTTTAATTTATGATAAAAATTTATCAACTTTCAGCACTAGAAACATGTAACACCATATTCTACGTTGAAATACCTTTCCAACGGTATAAATTTTGTTGAAAACAGAGGTCGAGAACTCAAGATATAGCCTTTGTAAGATCGTGACTCAGCCACCGTCAATCAAGTTTGATTGGTAAATGTGGACCATTGATTTAATTTCGACCTCCTTTGTTGAATTTCGCCTTTTATTCATTATTCTTATCCAACATGTACGAGAATAAAAAATTCTTAGTGGTATATAATGTTAAGTGTAACATACACTTACAAGAAATAAATAAGAGAGGGGACTATGGAGCTTGGAGGATTCAACCCTTGTAAGTGTAACATACACTTACAAGAAAATTGTTGAATATAATAATAATTTTTCATTCCCAGTCAACCACCAATATGCCAAGTCATGAATGATGAGTCACCCAACCAAATGTTGCCACATGTCATCACTCGGTAGGTCAACAATTTGACAATAAGAATATGCCATATGTCATCCAATAAAATCATGCCATGTGTCACTTTTTGTATGCTATAAAATGAGAGAATGAATAGAAGTGAAGGGAAAGGAGAGGAGAGAACATGTCACTTAGAACATTTCTCATATTTCTTCTTCTAATACCTTCATTGGACTTCTGGACAAAAGTATGCGTATCTTGGTCATGGAGATTCTGATTTTGATTCCGCGAAATGCATGGTGAATATGATACCGAGGTTTATGTAATGAACATATAATAGTTCAAAAATATTCATCTTTCAATATCAATTATTTTATTATTCCAGGAGCGGGAACATATAGGTGACCAAAATTTGGTCAAAAGGAGGGACGGGGGAATTAAAAAAAACAAATAACTTATAAGAGTTTGTTCATGCTCTTAGGAATGCATGCATGTTCCTATAGCGCGTGCATACTATTAGGAACAAGTGCGCTTTCCTACAGTGCATGTGTGTTCTTTTGAATTCATTTTGTTTTGGATGAGATTAACAACGTGCATGCCAACTTGGTTGCCTCAAATTTAGGTTTGGGGTGACAAACCTAGTGGTTTGGTCTGCAAATTGATAAAAACCTCCTTTTTTTTTAATACCTCTCTATATCTCTTTGTTTGAAATTATTTTTCTATATGATAAACAATTCAATTGTTGACAAAACTATAGACATAGATAGAGTTAGCTATGTAGATTCCAAACAT
>JZKD02S1611034.1:44474-56730 GCA_000966675.3 Picea glauca | reverse complement strand
TATTTTTAATCTATTTTTGTCTTCGCATATATCAAAATCCTAGAATACCTACCTCTCTTATTTCTTCTATAACTATTTGTTTGCTTAACCATTTCTCGAACGAGTTATATGCGGCACTAAAGGACACCGATATCTACAATCTAAAAAAAATAAAATTGTTTTGATCATGTCAAGACCCTCTTAACCTGCACGAACAAAAGACGTTGTAATTTTAGGGATATGTTGACTTTGATAATTTAAGAAAAATATAAAATTAATATTTTAAATTTCCAAAAAATACATGGCACAAAAAAATCAAGTTCTCTACAAGTTTGCATTTTTTGGAACAAAATTTCATCGTTAAGGTTCTCAACACTTTCACAAACAAAAACACATACCTTATATTTTGTTGGAAAAATAAAATGTACCATTGTTAGAAAAAATCAAATTTGAGATAGTTATTCACAATTTCTATGAATAAAATTTGTATATTCAAAAAGATAATTCAATTTCCTATGTTTCATATTCCTACATCGTATTCAAATTCATTGTAAAAGTACCTTGACTAATCCCTCCAAGTTAATACATTGTTGTTTTTCCAAGTTTGCATTTCCACTAACGCGTCATGAGAGACCATCATTAGCTTGCACTCACCCCTTAGTCTTAGTCTATTAAATAAGATTGTTCTAAAGTGGCATGATTCTCAATGGATTCAAAATTTGCCTTATGAATATATAGTTTTTTGATGCAAGACCTACAAACAGATAGGGCACTTGTAGGATTCTTTTCAAGTATCATTGGTCTCTATGGTGAATAAAGTTAAAAACAATTGATCCAAAGGTTATTCATCAAAGAAAAAACCTCTTGAAGTAGCATCAAAACAATATGCAAAATGATGAATGCCAACGACATTAACCCAATTGCCCAACACTCCCTGAAAATGTAGTGATGTGGTTCTGGCCCCGATGCCTTCCCCTTCAATGAAGAATTTTATGATTGGGCATTCCTCTAGTGGCATGAAGAAGATGGAAGGATTAGATAATTTGGATATGAAAAAAAAACAATTTATCCATCCCATTGAAATCAATTCGTAAGATGTCCAAGGTCAATTAATCTCCCATTAGTTGTATTGCCCTTATATCTCAAAAGAAAAAACAAATTTAAAGAGTAACTCCAATGTGCGTTCATGTTTGTAACCAATTATTTTGAAAGACATGTATATATCTTTAGAAGTTGTAAATGTAACTCAGAAAAAAGAGTTATTAGAATTCTTATGAAATATTGATTCTACACTATACAAAAGAACTTGCAAAAAAAACTCAATTTTACCAAGTTAATCATTATAATTTGATTAGGGAAAATAAATACAAACAATGAATATCAAACTCATATGATGAATCTGTAGTTACAAAATATTTATATATTTATATATATATATATATATATATATATATATATATATATATATATATATACTAAAAAAATATTATTTGATATTTATTTGTAAAAAAATATTAAATATAATAACTAAGAAATTAACATGATTAAAAATTTCCATAAACCATTTTTTGAAATCCATCTTACTAAATTGATAAATTTTAAATAAAAATTAATAACAATTTAAAAATAAATATTTAATTTTTAATTAAAAATTAATTAATAATAATATAATTAAATTATTTAACTTTATAATTTATTTAAATCCGCTTAACTAATTCAGACTTCATACTTAAATTGGATATAATTCTTTTTATTAAAACACAAATACAGATCCTATTAAGAAATGATACCCCATTTATAAGAAATGATACCCAATTTAGATCCTATTAAGAAATGATAGGGCTTATTTGATCAAATAGAATGCATATAAAAAAAATATTAAAAAAGAAAAATATCCTATTAAGAAATGATACCGATTTATTTGATCAAATTTTCTCTTTTGACCAAATATATTTTAAAGTGAAAAAACATGTTTTTTTTTTTTAACTTCTTATTAATGTTAAAAGTTTCTTTTCCAAAAAAAATATTAAGTAAATAGTTCATTTTTATTTTTTAAAGTTTTTTATTTCACTTAAAATGAAAGTTTCCCTTTCAAAAATACTAAGTAAATATTTTATAAAATGAACATTTTTTTTTTTAACCAATAATATCAAATCAACATTGATTTGATAAAATGTTTTACAAAATTAACAATTGATTTTTTTTTTAAACTATTAATATCAAAATAATTTTTTTAAAACCATTAAAAGCAAAATATTTTATGTCAAGATTGATTTGACAAAATATTTTACAAAATGAACAATTTTTTTTTTTTAAATCATTAATATCAAAATGTCTTGTAAAGATTGATTTGACAAAATGTTTTACAAAATGAACAATTGTTTTTTTAAATCATTAATATCAAAATATCTTAATGTCAAGATTGATTTGACAAAATGTTCTACAAAATAAACAATTAATTATTATTTTTTAACTATTAATATCAAAATATCTTAATGTCAAGATTGATTTGACAAAATGTTCTACAAAATGAACAAACAATTTTTTTTTTTAAATCATTAATATCAAAATACCTTAATGTCAAGATTTGACAAAATGGTCTACAAAATAATTAATTAATTTTTTTTAAACCACTAATATCAAAATATCTTAATATCAAAATTGATTTAACAAAATGTTCTACAAAATGAACAAACAATTTTTTTTTAAAACCATTAATATCAAAATACCTTATGTCAAGATTGATGTAACCAATGTCGTCAAATGCTTTCTAACTATTTCATAGATCTATAAGCATAAATGTCAATATTTATGTAATGATACAAATTAAGTAATTTTTTTTAAAACCATTAATATCAAAATATCTTAATATCAAGATTGATGTAACCAATGCCATCAAATGCTTTCCAACTATTTCATGGATCTATAAACATAAATGTCAATATTTATGTAATATAAAAAAACATAAATGTCAATATTTATGTAATATAAAAATTAAAGTAAATTTATTTAATAGATCAATAAAATAAACTTATAAATAAAGTAATAAATATATAATTTTTTTATAAAATTATATATATATATATATATATATATATATATATATATATATATATATATATATATATATATATATATATTAATTTTCATAATTTTTAAAATAATAAAATTTAATAAAGTTATATTCAACTTTATTTTAAAATAAAATTATTAAAATTTTATTTCAATGTAAAAAAAATAATCTTTCAACCCATTAAATTTGTCTATTTATGTAACATTCCTCTTTGGTGCACTGCGTAAACTTATCCTTGAGGACACTTGCTCGCAAGTGATTCAGATTATTATGCTATTAAAACTCTTGATTTTGATTATGAGGCGTTATGGGTTGACGATATGTTGTCTTACTACATTGGCATAGACATGTGCTATTGACTCAATTTTACTGAGTGTGCAGGGTTTAGGACCTTGAGGATGCAGAGGCATCGATGGAACCCCTTGGACTCCAGATCGAGTCAAGGAGTGTGCCTTTGGGGTTTGATTGTTTTATTGTGATATTAGTGCATCTGACTGGGTGATATGATATGGATATGTTCTGACATGATTTGTTGATGATGCAGGCGAACGATAGCTTGCCGAAAATACTTACATATGAAGTAAAGGGGTCACACACAACTACCAGAGATGTTGAGGGAGAGGTTTGGACAACAACCCTGCCACAACCTACTAGCACTCTCGCCATGACTCGAACTGTAGGTTAACGATTACCTAGTTCGAGAGGACCCACGATGTCGTGAGGGCAGACTGCGACAGTCTCTCAAGATGATTTTAACGGGTGCACAATAAGGCGGGGACCTTATTCCTTAGAAACCCTTAGTCTCTCACAAGTTCACCTGGGAGAGTGTTGACTCCAGGGGTTATTGATGTCAACCAAATCAGTCAAGAGGTGAGTGACACCCTTAGAGCACATAGTGCATCTTGAAGGGCATGTCGCACAAGAAAAATTGAGAATGGCGAGTGGCACCCTTGGAGCACGTAGTGCATCCTGAAGGGCACATTGCGCAAGGGAATAGATGAGGTGAGTGGCACCCTTGGAGCAACTAGTGCATCTTGAAGGGAACATCACGTTGTTTATGATATAGGGATGAACCTAGATGGTCCTAAGACAATTAACATGTTAAGAAATTTTAAAACAATTTTTCCCTAATTAAATGTTGCTCAGTACAAAATCTAAGTTCTAAGTCTAAAATTTTGCTACGGGTAAAATTTTGTCCACCTTTAAATAATAATAATAATAATAATAATAATAATAATAACTAAATAAATAGATAAATTAAAATAAATTAATAAAATTTAAAATAAACACCGCTTAAATAACAATTAAGATCTTCATAAAATTTTGTAACATGAAGGGAGTAAGAAATTAAATTATTCATAAGAAATAAAATCTGTGGATATAAATGTAAAGAGGGAATTAATTATTTTATCTTTTGATAAATTAAAAAGGTACTAAATTATTGATAAAAGGGAAAAGGGGTTAAATTCGTCACCTACCTTTTTGAGTTCTAAGAAAAAGGGGAAAGAGGAAAAAAAATAAAAAAATAGAAAACTAGGGAAAAGAGGTAACATAAAAAAGAAAAAGGGGAACTTAAGGGAAAAAGTGGGAAGTCAACTTAGTAAAGAATCTACATTTAAGAGCTTTCTAATTTTAAACTGAATTAGTAATTTCTTAATATGGAAAGCCTTTAAAACCTGTAAGGGAATTTAGGGACACCCAGGAGTGATTCTAAGAGTAACTCTAGGTGGGTGAGGTAAATAAAAATAATTACTTAATTAAAGAAATCAAATTATGGAGGAATGTAGGGGATGGGGGACACTTGTATGGAGAGGAATTTTAGGATTTTATTTTTAAAAACTTTAATTAAATAAGATTTTAGGAAAGAAAGGAAGTGGAAAATTCTATATAATGAAGGAAGGAGAAGGAGATGGGGATCTTCTGTTTTGTGTAACGTTACACTACAGAATTATCGACTTGACTCATTTACTTGTGGGAGTTGGGATACCCAGCTCGGAGAGGAGTGGTAGGTCTACCTTGCGAGGCGAGCTGGGAGCTAGATGAAACCTTTGGATAGTGTGTGTGGCCCCCTTACGGCTCGGGGGGCTAAGGGGAAAGAAGAGTACCCCTAGAATTGGCTGGGAGGTACTGGTGAGGTCTCGACGGTCGGCGAGCAGGCGTTGCACGGAGCGCGGGACATCATTCGAAGTGGGTGATTAGGCAACGGTACGCTCTTTTATTTTGTAGAGTAGAATGCATTAGGACGTATGATTGGAACTGCATTTTGATTTGTAAATGGATTGGATGTTTAGATTGTTAGCGGACCTCTTTTTCTTAGCCTAGCGGATTGTCTGGTTGATTGTTTTCCCATGGCCTTCGTCTTCTCGCATGTCATGACCGCCCTGTGTGTTGATTGAGACCTTGAGGTTGTTTATCCTTCGTCCCTATCTCACCAGTCCTCGCTTGAGCAGTTGTCCAGGAGCCTGATCTATGGTCATTGCCTTAGCGTTAAAATACCTATGGATCTCAGCGCCTTGCTTTTCTATGCGAGGATGGTGAAGCAAAGGCGAACCTGCTAGTCACCTACCTTTGTTGTTTTCCTTGGCTTATTGTCGTCTTGCACCCTGATACGTTTATTAACCCTACAACATTTGATTGTTGGAAAAGTTTTTTCATGAACTCGGCATGTTTATATCTACAGCTATCTCATTTTACTTCACCTTTTTATCTCACTGGACATTCCTGCGTTTTTACATTATTGACTGTGTTTTTATGCATGCATGGATAAATTTACTCTGTGTCTATGCTTAGATGAGCAACTTAACTCTGCGTTATTGAGCATTGTTGAATACATCTATCTTTTCATTTTATGTTGATGGATATTTGGCTTGCGCTTGTAATTCGGTTGGCCAGCGATTAACTGTCCTTTGCAATAATCATGTTATCTTTAAGCAAATAAACATTAGCAATCGTTCGATGGACAATGTCACTGCGATAATCATTTTCCCTTTAAGCTATTAAACATTATCAAATTGTATGATGGACAGTAACTCTGCAAAAATCGTTTTCTTTTTAGTAAACTAAACAATCATTATATTTAAATTGCTTATTCCCGTAACTAGACAGCGTTGGATTATATTTAATTTGCTTATTCCTGTAACTAGACAACACTGGATTATATTTAATTTGCTTATTCCTGTAACTAGACAGCGTTGGATTATATCTAAATTTTCTTATTCCTTTAACTAGACAGCGCTGGTACCTTTAAACTCAATGAAAGTTAGCTAATTGTTAGTAGTCAATTTACATTAATGGATAGCGATAGCTTGTAATGTTTTTGCGGCAATGGTGGTGTCTGGTGGGCGAATTGTTGAGTTTAATCATGTAAAAGGGCGTTTTCGCCGCACGAATGATGTGGTTGTTGGCTTGGTGGTGTTTTATAAACAACCACAATTTTTTTTCCTTTTGTTGAGTCTTGGATTCGGCGTTTCTGCTGGTTGAAATCTTGACAATGTTGACGCCCCTTGAATCACTTTTATTACTCTAATCCTTAACAACTTTGTGGCTGGAGTGACCCCGAATTCCTCCTTGAGTTAGACACCTGTGATTTTCTCTTAACCATTTGAACCTGAGATGGCAGTTACTGCCTAGCGAACTACTCGGAGATGAATGCGTTCTGCTTTTAAACTGCTGCTAATGTGCTTTGGTTTCAGGGAAAATTTGCCAATCTATTTCTTATAGAACAGAATCATGCATTTGTTGACTGTGGAATTACTATGTTATGTCAACGTTAATGACATGGACTATGTCTGATGTTCAAGTCTGTTAGCAATAATTATTGTGGAAAGGTAGAGATTTTTACGGCATGACGACAGTTGCTGAAAGTCTTAAACTGTGAGTTTTTCCCTTAGCAATGATACCCCTTTTGTAAAATTTAGTCTACCATCGCCTCAATCGGTATTTTACCCTTGGCTGCGAGTCACGACCAGTTACCAGCCCTTGGACAACGCTGAGCTTGTCAGCACTGAGAGCAACCAGATAACCATTAAGTGCTCAATGCCTGTGGGCCAACAGATCCCCAATACGATGTGATGGTTAACTTTTAATTGTTCAAATATTTATTGATAATCTAATAGAGTTGCCATCCTTTATTGTTTAAAGTGTAACTTCAGGATTATTTTGGTATTGGGTTGCTTAGTGATAGATTATAATTTATTTTCCTATTTCTTTCTCTCACTAATTGTGTCGCTCAATTATTGGTTGAGTTGAACGATGGGCATAAGGTAGTATTCTCTCCAAAACTATCTAATTTTCGTGTAGCCTTCTATTCTTAAACTATTATTTATGCGATAATTTTAAGATGCGTTTCACCGAATTTGTTTTTCCCTTAAATTTTCTTTAAAATTTACTTGGGACAATTTTTAGGTGTTGTATTATCCTTTAAATTCCTTTCATCTCACATTTTACCTTGATTCGTGTAGGTGGGATACAACTCAAACCCAAGGTAGTTATCCTTTAATCCACTATTGAGTGTTACATAGAGGTGCATAAATTTTATAGACCCTTCTCTAATAAAGAATTTAGGGTTGTTTAACAGGTGGGTTATTGATAACTTTTCCTGTATGGGTAGAGGGCCATTACAAGTAAAGTGTTATCAGTTATATAAATGTTGGGTTAATTATTTCTAGAGGGATTACAAGGTTGGTAAAAACCTTATCCAGTGGCAAGAAAGGCGATCATCCTAAGCTCCTCATGCTTCTCTTGGATTCACATGCGCTATGCAACATGCAATCACCTATCGTTGTTAGCATAAGTAGTTGACCTACTTATCACCATTTTTAGATTATAGTTGACCCTTAGACTTAATAGAGAGTGGGGTGGTTGACGAAGACAGTATCGACTTACGTACTCCCTGGGTTGTCCTTCTCTTGCATCTCTTAGACCTGTTACTTATAGTACAGGGTATCCTTCCGGCTAGTAGTCAGCCTTAGCGGTCAGAATCATCCAAGTCCTTGGTCTAGATGGGCGGTGTCGCCCCAATTTATTGCCGCTCCCTTCTTCGGGGGATGACATGATTCCTGGCGTAGGGATCATGGCACATCCTATTGGGTTAGCGGCGATTGATATCTTGGTCAGAGTCGGCTCCTGCCATGTGAGAGTGGTTGAGCGTTGTATGTTGACCTCAATGTAAGGGTTGAATGCCTTTAGGAATTAGGTCCACGCACCTTGAGGTTCTATTCTTGTTCGTCTGGGCTGAGAGGTTGGGATGGGGATGTTGTCCCTAGCTGGTAGGCCTGGTCGCATTGAGTCTGGCGGGTAGTTGCCCCCCTTGTTAATTTTGCGCATGTTTACCAGTTGTATTAACCCTGTGTGTGTCATATCAAGTAACTTGTTGCCCAGACTGTGTGCTAGTGTTCGATGTCAATGGATGAGTGATTGGTTTTCGTCATCGTCTTCTTACCTCTTAATTTTTGGAAAACAAAAAAAAAAAAACTTCTTCATTGGTTTCATAATGGTGGGGTCGTTACATATGGTATCAAAGCGGGTTAAACCCTACGACTGTGGATCTGCAGGCTTTCCACTGCAGTAAACCCGTGATTTTTAACCCTTGCGTTAAGTGAAAACCTTAAAGTGTCCTTGTGGAGATTGCATTTAGAAGGCGCTCCTGAGGGTCCACAACACGCAAATGCTAGTACTACTAACATCCTATGAAATCTCAAGAGAGATGAGTTCTAGTGTCCATGAGTGTCACGGATGGTGGTGTTGTCAGATCATAGTTGTAGAGCAACGCGTGTGCTTCACACTTTTCATTTACGACCTCTAGCATGAAGGTCCACATGGCGGTCTTTCAACTAAAGGGGAGCACTCTTCTATGGGGAAGATGCTCCTACCACAGCTGAACATGGCCGTCAAAGACGTGTCATGGGAACTGTTCGAGGAATGGTTCCAAGAGAGGTACCTTTCAGAAAAATTCATTGAGCATCAGCTCAATGAGTTCAACGCCTTACAACAGGGAGGTCTTACGGTGCCCGAGTACGAGGCTCATTTAATGAAGCTACTTTAGTATGCTTTGCACCTTAACACTAAAAAACTTAAGGTCAACAGGTTTGTGTTCAACCCTAACGGAAGCCTGAAAAGGTTAGGATTTGATGCCTCAAACCTTGCATGATGTCATCCAGAAGGCCCTCATAGCGGAGGAGGAGCTTATCAGTGGGGGTCAGACCAGGACTCTAGCAAGACCAACAGAGTAAGTTTTATCTAGAGCACAACAGCATCAGCAGCAGCATCGACTGCAGTAGCAGCAATTCAGGCCTGTTAAGCAAAATAAACTAGGGTTCCAGGCCGGTGGGCCGTCATCTTCTACTTTGGGTACCAGGACTACTAGACCGAAGAAGAGGTGTTGGACTTGTGGGGAGCCACACTACCAGTGTGATTTCCTGGTGGAGAGGACTAGAGCATCTGGATCAGCTAGACCCACTACCGTGGGAGATATGGGCAAGCCCCATCGGATTCTTGCAGCGGTGAATAACTGCCAGGCAAAGCATCAGTCAACTATGCTCGAGACGATAGGTACCGTCGCTGACCAGACCCTTAGTAATTGATAGATCTTGGTGCTACTGAGAGTTTTATTTCTGATGCAGCACTAAAAAGGATTAAGGTAAAGGCAGTCGAACAGGACGAGTTTAGCTTCATGGAGATGGCTTAAGGAGCCAAAAAAAAGGTTGGAGGAAAGGTTATTGGCTGTGTCCTTAACCTGGGAGAGTTTGTCACAAGGGCCAACCTGTACGTCACGATCCTAGGATCTTATGACATCGTGATTGGTATGGACTGGTTGGAATCACATGAGGCGATACTAAACTGTAAGACAAAATGACTGAGCTTGGTCGATGACGAGGGATAGAAACGTGTGATTGTAGGACGGAACCAGGGAGTTTCCCTGAGGTTCATCTCTTCCTTACATCTACAGAAGAGTATGCGCAAGGGGTGCAAGATTTATGCGATCCTTGCATTAAACGAGAAGGGAGTAGCAGAAGGTCTAGAACACCTTCCAGTGGTGAAGGAGTTTGCAGACGTATTTCCAGAGGAGTTACCTGGGATGTCGCTAGAGAGGGAGTTGGATTTTACCATAGACCTCAAACCGGGGACGAAACCAATAGAAAGAACGCCTTATCGAATGTCGACCCTAGAGTTACAAGAGTTTAAAATGCAACTGAAAGATTGCAGAACTTGGGACTGATACATCCTAGTGTGTCACCGTGGGGTGCACCTGTTATGTTCATACAAAAGAAGGATGGATCGTGGAGGCTTTGCATTGACTACCGTCAACTAAACAAGGCTATGATCAAGAATCAGTATTCATTGCTGAGAATCGATGATATGTTCGACCAAATGGAGGGTGCGACGGTGTTCTCCAAAATCAGTTTGCAATCAGGGTATCACCACTTATGGATCAAGGAGGATGATGTCCCAAAGACCGCCTTTAAGACAAGGTTTGGACATTTTGAGTTTATTGTTTTACTGTTGGGATTGACAAATTCCCCAGGGGTATTTAGGAGTCTGATGAATGGGGTGTTCCACGAGTACTTGGAAAAGTTCGTCCAAGTATTTATTGACGATATTTTGATTTACTCTTGTATGATGGAGGAGCATGACGAGCACTTGCACTTGGTACTACAGTGTTTGCGAGAGCACAAATTGTATGGGAAGTTTTCCAAATGCTCATTTTATCAATCAAAGATTCACTACTTAGGGTAGGTCATCTCTGGCGAAGGCATCGCCATGGATCCAGCCAAGGTCGATGCTATTATGGAATGGCCCACGCCGATGAATGTCCCCGAAGGGCATAGCTTCATAGGTTTGGCAGGATACTATTGACAGTTCGTCGAGGGATTTTCAAAGATAGCAAATCCTATCACGGAATTGCAGAAGAAGAACAAGAATTTTTTTTGGACTGAGAAATGCGTGGAAGAATTTTGGAGGCTCAAGGAGTTGTTGACAACAACACCGATACTAAAGGTCCCGGATATGGATGCAAATTTCTTGGTATGCATTGACGCATCTAAGGAAGGCTTAGGCGGAGTCTTGATTCAAGATAGACGAGTGATTTCTTACTTTTCAAGGAAACTTAGAAGGCATGAGGAGAACTACGCAACGCATGATTTGGAGTTGTTAGCCATTGTATATGCCTTGAAGGTTTGGAGACACTACCTTGTGGGAAAACAATTTGACCTGAACGCATGACAACGATGTTGGTTGGAACTGCTTGGCGAGTACAACTTCGAGATTACTTACATAAAAGGAACAGTGAAACGAGTGGGGATGCATTGAGTCAGAGGCCACACATCTTTCGGTGTTGCCTCTTCAAACAAATCTACGTGAAAGGATTCTAACTTTACAGTGTGATGATGAATGGTATAAAGAGGTTGAGGGTTTTATCAGAAAAAACACAATGATGATACCACGATTTGAAGGATTTTCATTTGATAGCAATGATTTATTAAGGTTTAAAGGTCGGATCTACATACCACCAAATGATGAGATGAGGATGTTGATCCTAAGCGAGGCTCATAGAGAAGCATATATGGCTCACCTGGGTGATATGATATGATATTATATGGATGAGGTGCTATTGAAATTGCTAATTGCTAATATAGGTGCTATTGACCTATTGACTGGGTGATATGATATGGATATGTTCTGACATGATTTGTTGATGATGCAGGCGAATGATATCTTTCTGACCAGACTCACATATGGAGTAAAGGGGTCACACATGACTACCAGATATGTTGAGGGAGAGGTGTGGACAGTAGCCCTGCAACATCCTACTAGCACTCTCACCATGGCTCGAACTATAGGTGTATTACCTAGTTCGAGAGGACCCACGATGCCGTGAGGGTAGACTGCGACAGTCACTCACGATGATTGTAAGAGGCGTGCAATAAGGTGGGGGCCTTATTCCTTAGAAACCCTTAGTCTCCCACAATTTCACCTGGCGGAGTGTTGACTCCAGGGGTTATTGATGTCTACCAAATCAGTCAAGAGGCGAGTGGCACCCTTGGAGGACATAGTGCGTCCTGAAGAGCACATCGCGTAAGGGAACAGATGAGGTGAGTGGCAACCTTGGAGCACCTAGTGCGTCCTGAAGGGCACATCACATTGTTGATGATATAGGGATGAACTTGTATGGCCCTAAGACAATTAACATATTAAGAAATTTTAAAA
>JZKD02S1611034.1:0-12805 GCA_000966675.3 Picea glauca | reverse complement strand
AGGACTTCTCCTCCATCATTATCTTCTTCATCACTCTCATATGAGGAGATGTCATCATCCTTGAAGTAGAAGCTCTTTTTATTGTTGAGACTTCTCTTTTTATAGTAGTATTTTTCAGCAATATGTCTTATTCTACCACAGTTAAAGCATTTGAGAGGAGAATTACCTTTGTATATATCAGTTCCCTTCTGGAGCCTTCTTATGAAATTTGCTATTTCTTCATCAAGGTCATTATCCTTGTATTTTGTCTTATTTATCGCTTTAAAGGTTGCTTCATTGTTTGGTTGGTCACTTTTTGTACCTTTTCTCATTTCAAGTGCTATAAGAGACCCATGTAATTCATCCATTGTCATTTTGGTTAAGTCCCTAGTTTCTTCAATGGCAGAGACCTTAGCATCATACTTCAAGAGAAGTGATATCAACACTTTTTGTACAACCAAGGATTTAATGATATCTTCACCTAATCCTCTGATAGCATTAACAACTTCATCAACACTAAGAAAATAGGTTGCAATATCTTCCTTTTCATCCATCTTCAAATTTTCAAATTATGCTCTATGTCGTTGAAGCTTGACCTGCTTAAATTTTGTATCACCTTCATAGATACTCTTGAGTTTGTCCCATACCTATTTAGAAGTGTTTCATACCATCACTTTGATAGCAATGGTTGGTGCCAATACTCCTAGAATAACATGTCTAAATTTTGAATTACAACTCATAAGATTCTTCTCATTTGGATCAGTTGGAGCAATCTTTGGGATTACATAGCCATTTACGACTGAGTACCAAATGTCTACTCGCAAATTTGTTAGGTAAGTTTTCACTCTTTCACTCTAGTATGCATAATTGCTTCCATAAAATCATCGAATCCCATTTGGAATGTGCTCATGGTCATTCATCTTTGCTGAGGATTTTCCTTCCAGTGGTTAAACTATTCTGAAGGCAACCTACTATGATACCAATTTGTGGAAATACTGAGAGGGGGGTGAATCAGTATTTAGAGAAATTATTATTTTTGAACTTGTACTTCAATCATATCATGTATTCAATTTATATCCAATCAGCAATGAAGACTATCCAATGAACAATGAAGAATAGTATAAGAGATACACCAATACTGTTGGATCATGTTGTCATTGATGTCAAAGGAACAATGTCTTGATGAATTATGTATTGTCATATGATGCATAGATGAATATGAATCAATGTGTTGTCATTGATGATTTGATATTGATCATTGGATGATGTGATCATGCATGGAATCAATGACAAAGGGACAATGTCTTAGTGATGTATTATCATGGGTTATTAAAGTTGGATTGATGTAAAAATGTCTCATTATTGTCTTGTCATGGTTTATAGGAAGTACAAATGGATGACATCCAAACTGGTCCCCTTATGGTGAAATCCCTCACGGGAAGATGCTTTGCGGATGAGTTATCCTAGAAGTATGGTTAGAGAACCCATGCCTAATTATGGAGTAATGAGATGAAGATCAGTGAATTTGTTAGTTAAACCATCCTATATGGATAGTGCTTGTCATGTCATTTCTGGTGGTATGTGGAACACCACATAACTCCTCACGGTTTGAGAGTTATGGCCTTATGAAGTTGGAGGACCCTCATATGTTGGCTAGAAGCCCCAAAAGGTCAAAGAAGTCAAAATGCTTACAAAGGAGAAATTATTTGAATAATAAAGTGAAGTGATAAAGTCAAAAAGGATTATTTAAATAATAAAGTAAATGGATAACTTTCTAATTATGAAAAGTAGTTATAAGAGACTTAACCCTAAAATGAGGAAAGTGGGTTAAGTGGTCAAGTGGCTATTGGATATATGGACAAGTGGACAATTGGACAAACTTGGACATAGATGACTATGTGGACAAAGTGGCTATGTGGAAAAGGTGGCCAAGAATATGATTTTAAGGAAGCTACTTGGAGAGTATAAATAAGAGGCAAGGGTCTCTTGTAAAGACATATCTCTTGAGCATATATTGAAGATCTATTCTGAGAGAGAGATTGACTGGAGGATCTCATGGACGCATCAAAGTTTCCATAAGTTTGAGATCTTTACATTGAAATTTTTGGAAGTTCAGAAACCCTAGTTTTTGAAGGAGTACGCGAGCAGCAGTGGGCCAAATAACGTACATATGTGGGCTGCGGTGATCCAAAGCACGTACACATGTGGGATAAAGGAGGAGAGAACGCGTACAGTTGGAACAAAGTCATGGAGACTTGAGTGTGAGATGGTGCCACACTCATGAAGGATAAAGCAAGTTCCAGATATTCATTCTATGGGCTCAGATCTGCCATAAAAGTCTTGGTATGGTTACATAGTTGTCCTGATGGATACTCTTGCTTATTGTATGGTGAATTCTTAAGGAATTCTTGGTATGGTTGTTATGATATGGTTTATGTTGGTTGATTGATAGAGTGAACAACACTCTTATGATTCAGTTATGATATGGTTTCCATAGTATACTGGTTACTTATGATTGAGTAACATTCATATTGTATGGTTGAGGAGCATGAGTAAGTTGTTGGAGAGCATAGATGCGTTGTGATTGGTTATGGTACAGATTGGAGAGTGAAAGGCAGAAGTGGATGTGACTGAAGGCTGCAAAGGATCTGAGTTTTTCAAGGAGAGAAAACCCTAGTTGATCAAAAGGCATATGCAGGTTGCAGTACAGATTGGTCATGTACATACGTGGGCTATACTACTGGTAGGGAGTGTACACACACGTCCTGCACTACTGTCAAGTCATGTACCTGTTGATAGATTGGTATCTATTGAGGATTGAATCCTCTTCTCAGTTGTTGCTTAGTTGTGTAAGCTAAGTCTTTCATTGCAGAGCTGGTGCTCTTGTGGAATTGTAACTCTATTCAGTTGTTGCTGATAAACCCAAGGATTGTAGTCCATAATAAAAAGAAAATTGTACATACATCTTGTGTTCTTTGTGTTCTTTATGGTGATGGCTTGTTGATGATATATGTTGTTGTTATATGTTGTTGATATATTTTCTCATACAACTGGTTATAAATGATAGTAATAAGTGATGAGTAAATGGTGATTGCTAACTAAGGATTTTTGTGAAGGGAAATTTGAAAAAGATCCCTACACTGATTCACCCCCCCCCTCCCAGTGTAGTCGGTGTGTCCAACAATTGGTATCAGAGAAGGCCTTCACTATAATCCTTAACAAGCTTGGAGGAGATCCATGGAAACACAAATGGATCATGAAGTTCCAATCCTTGATGAGGAAAATTATTCAACATAGAGAATATAAATGAAAGTGCTTTTGAAGGAAAAATGAGTAGGTGTTTGGAAAGAATCTNGAAGATAAAGTTGTTGATCTTAGAAAGAAAGTAGAGAAGTCAAATAAATTCTTGAATAGCTCAACAATCTTGAATGCGATCTTGGACAGTCAAACATCATCAAATGATAAATCAGGTCTTGGATACAACAAAGAAGCTACACATGTTGAAGCAAGCACCTCAAAGAAGCATGACGTAAGTCCCTCACTCTCAAAGGATTGACATAATGTTGCAAGTCAGCCATCTACACAAGGAAAGGAAAGTTTCAAAAGAACAAAGCAAGGAAGACATCAAGAATCCATATTTACACCTCGAAGAAGAGAGACACCTTCAAGATGGACACCAAAGAAAAGGTATGAAATTGTTTTTCATGGTCATTGTTACTCATGTAATAAATATGGTCACAAAGATTTGGAATGAATATTTTAAGCAAGGAGAGATAATGAAAGATTGCATAGCACCCTAAGGTGTTGGAGATGTAATCAAGTAGGACACATTGCTTCTCATTGTCACACCATGATATGCTACCATTGTAGTGGATTTGGCCACAAATCCCAGAATTGCTGGAACACAAGAAGACAGCCCATGATGAGGACTTCATATAACATGACAAGAATAACACATGAGGCTAGAAGAGAAGAAAATGTTGGAAAGATAGAATCTCAGAGCTCAAGTTATGAGAAGCTAGGATAACTTCAGAAATGGGTGGAGAAGACTGAACAATCATATAAAAATGGAATCCCTAAGGAAAGCTCAAGCTTTACTTCTTCGGAAGAATACAAGGGTTACAATGATAATAATTGTGTACATACGAGATCTAACATATAAATAGGTCACGTACATACGCGAGCTATCTATACAGTAGGATGCATATCTGTGGTAAAGGCCTTGGGAAAAAGGCTATCCATATGAGTTGCAACTTGATGTGATGGTATAACTTGTGTTGCAGGATCTGACATGGCTTGTTGCAGGATTTGACATGGCTTGTTGCAGGGTCTGACATGGTTTGTTGCAGGTTTTCATGATTGAATGTTGGCATACATAATTGATGTATGTATGGTGATGACATATGGCTGAGTGTTGACAGACTATATTGGATGCATGGTACTAACCCTAGAGTGTGGATTGAGACATTTTTTTGTTGAGGAACAATGTTGGTTGTGACAGTGAAGCTATGGCGCTTTGGTTATGAGATATATCATGATGATGATAGCTAGAGATGTCATTGATCTATTGAGGCACACTTCTCATATGTGTATTTTTGGATGCTTAGTATTTGTTGTAGTGAATGGAGGTTGAGGCAAATTTGTTATGATACATGGATGGTACATATTTGAGTTCCATTGATATATATTATGATGTATTATTGGAGGCATATTTGTTGGATACCTTGATGCATGCATTTTGCATGATGATTGGATACATATTGGGACATGTAGTTGATGAGTTGATGAGGTGGTCATGGTACACATCATTGATGAGTCATAGCTTGATCTAAAGTGGATTCATGATTGCTACACTTTTTGTTCATTGCTAGAGGCACCTAATAGTAGTATGATTGGCACATGGATTATGGTTAATATGGAATACATGTATGAGGACACATCTTGATTGTATTTCATCTCGTTGTGATATTTTGGTGCATGGTTGATGCACTTGCTTGGTACAAGTGGTGATACATGTTTGGTGCACTTGTTGATGTATGGGACACTTGTTATGATACTTGATGGTTGAGATACATGGTTGTGGCACTTGGTTCATGGTAGAGGCATGTCACTTGTTTGAGGCACATAGTTGGCATATTGGTAGAAGAATATGGATGATACGCAGTTGACACATGTTATTGGCATATGGTTGATGCACTCCATTGATGATATATTATGGTATATTGTAATGTTGATGTACATGGTTGATGTACATGGGTGTTGTGAATGGTTGGCACACAATATGGCAAGGATGTACTTGATTGATATTTTGTTCATGATTCTCTATTCATTGTTGGCATATATTTTTCTTCATAAAGTATGGTATGACATGAGTTTGATGNGAAGAAGAGATCAAAAGACTAAAGAATGAAATAGAAGAGAATAAGAAGGTAGATGATGAGATTAGAAAAAGTCTTGAAGTTGATGTCCATCTCAAGACCCAAATTGAAGAAACCAAAAGGGTAGAGGATCTATTAAAAATTCAATTAAATGAAAAGGAAKAGTCRTGTCATAAGTTAGAAGATAAAGTTGTTGATCTTAGAAAGAAAGTAGAGAAGTCAAATAAATTCTTGAATAGCTCAACAATCTTGAATGCGATCTTGGACAGTCAAACATCATCAAATGATAAATCAGATCTTGGATACAACAAATAAGCTACACATGTTGAAGCAAGCACCTCAAAGAAGCATGACGTAAGTCCCTCACTCTCAAAGGATGGACATAATGTTGCAAGTCAGCCATCTACACAAGGAAAGGAAAGTTTCAAAAGAACAAAGCAAGGAAGACATCAAGAATCCATATTTACACCTCGAAGAAGAGAGACACCTTCAAGATGGACACCAAAGCAAAGGTATGAAATTGTTTTTCATGGTCATTGTTACTCATGTAATAAATATGGTCACAAAGATTTGGACTGAATATTTTAAGCAAGGAGAGATAATGAAAGATTGCATAGCACCCTAAGGTGTTGGAGATGTAATCAAGTAGGACACATTGCTTGTCATTGTCACACCATGATATGCTACCATTGTAGTGGATTTGGCCACAAATCCCAGGATTGTTGGAACACAAGAAGACAGTCCATGATGAGGACTTCATATAACATGACAAGAATAACACATGAGGCTAGAAGAGAAGAAAATGTTGGAAAGATGGAAGCTCAGAGCTCAAGTTCTGAGAAGCTAGGATAACTTCAGAAATGGGTGGAGAAGACTGAACAATCATATAAAAATGGAATCCCTAAGGCAAGCTCAAGCTTTACTTCTTCAGAAGAATACAAGGGTTACAATTATAAAAATTGTGTACATACGAGATCTAAGATATAAATAGGTTGCGTACATACACGATCTGTCTATACAGTAGGACGCATATCTGTGGTAAAAGCCTTGGGAAAAAGGCTATGCATATGAGTTGCAACTTGATGTGATGGTATAACTTGTGTTGCAGGATCTGACATGGCTTGTTGTAGAATTTGACATGGCTTGTTGCAAGGTCTGACATGGTTTGTTGCAGGTTTTCATGATTGAATGTTGGCATACATAATTGATGTATGTATGGTGATGACATATGGCTGAGTGTTGACAGACTATATTGGATGCACGGTACTAACCCTAGAGTGTGGATTGAGACATTTTTTTGTTGAGGAACAATGTTGGTTGTGACAGTGAAGCTATGGAACTTTGGTTATGAGATATATCATGATGATGATAGCTAGAGATGTCATTGATCTATTTAGGCACACTTCTCATATGTGTATTTTTGGATGCTTAGTATTTGTTGTAGTGAATGGAGGTTGAGGAAAATTTGTAATGATACATGGCTAGTACATATTTGAGTTCCATTGATATATATTATGATGTATTATTGGAGGCATATTTGTTGGATACCTTGGTGCATGCATTTGGCATGATGATTGGATACATATTGGGACATCTAGTTGATGAGTTGATGAGGTGGTCATGGTACACATCATTGATGAGTCATAGCTTGATCTAAAGTTGATTCATGATTGGTACACTTTTTGTTCATTACTAGAGGCACCTAATAGTAGTATGATTGGCACATGGATTATGGTTAATATGGAATACATGTATGAGGACACATCTTGATTGTAGTTCATCTTGTTGTGATATTTGGGTGCATGGTTGATGCACTTGCTTGGTACAAGTGGTGATACATGTTCGGTGCACTTGTTGATGTATGGGACACTTGTTATGATACTTGATGGTTGAGATACATGGTTGTGGCACTTGGTTCATGGTAGAGGCATGTCACTTGTTTGAGGCACATAGTTGGCATATTGGTAGAAGAATATGGATGATACGCAGTTGACACATGCTATTGGCATATGGTTGATGCACTCCATTGATGATATATTATGGTATATTGTACGGTTTTGATGTACATGGTTGATGTACATGGGTGTTGTGCATGGTTGGCACACAATATGGCAAGGATGTACTTGATTGATATTTTGTTCATGATTCTCTATTCATTGTTGGCATATATTTTTCTTCATAAAGTATGGTATGACATGAGTTTGATGCACAGACAGGTCCAAGGATCGTCATAGAAAGAGTGGTTGATCTATGTTTCGGTTGAGCAGTAGAATTTGTAGCAGAAGCATATTGCAATGGTAGCATATTGTTCATATTGCAGAGAAGATAGGGGGAGACATACCCATGGGGGGATTCAATATTATTACCATGATTCCAGGAGGAAATATTTATCAAGTGCAAAGATAAATACTTGGAAAAATATCCCTCTACTTGGAGAAAGAGCACAGAGGCATGGTTCTAGGGGGAGCGATGGTCACAGGGGGAGCATGAGCGATATGTCTTTAGCATTACATAAGAGTGATATCCCTTGGTCAAAAGGGAAGATATTATCTAGATGAAGATCAAGGCATCCAGGCAAGGGGAGCATCCCCAAGGATACTTCAGGCAGGGCGAGTAGCCCCAAGGAGAGAACTATCCTTTTCCATTGATGTAAAAGGGGGAGAGATAGTCACATTGATGTGATTGAGTTGACTATTGATGTAGAGAAATGCCTTGTCTACATGTTTCCATCCATGATTGGTGATAAACATCAATGTTGGTATTTCCATTAATGCTAAAGGGGGAGATTGTTGGATCATGTTGTCATTGATGTCAAAGGATTGATTGATGTCAAAGGAACAATGTCTTGATGAAGTATGTATTTTCATATGATGCATATATGAAGATGGATCAATGTGTTTTCATTGATGGTCTGATATTGATCGTTGGATCATGTGATCATGCATGGAATCAACGAAAAAGGGACAATTTCATAGTGATGTATTATCATGGGTTATTCCAGTTGAATTGATGTAAATATGACTCATTATTTCCTTTTCATGGTTTATAGGAAGTACAAATGGATGAAATCCAAAGTGCTACCCTTATGGTGAAAGCCCTCACGGGAAGATGCTTTGCGGATGAGTTATCCTAGAAGTATGGTTAAAGAACCCATGCTTAATTATGGAATAATGAGATGAATATTAGTGAATGTTTTAGTGAAACTATCATATACGGATAGTGCTTGTCATGCCATTTTCGGTGGTATGTGAAACATCACATAACTCTTCACGGTTTGAGAGTTATGGCCTTACGAAGTTAGAGGACCCTCATATGTTGGCTAGAAGCCCCAAAAGGTCAAAGAAGTCAAAATGATTACAAAGGAGAAATTATTTAAATAATAAAGTGAAGTGATAAAGTCAAAGAGGATTATTTAAATAATAAAGTAAATGGAGAACTTTCTAATTATGGAAAGTAGTTATAAGAGAGTTAACCCTAAAATGAGGAAAGTGGGTTAAGTGGTCAAGTGGCTATTGGATATATGGACAAGTGGCCAATTGGACAAATTTGGGCATAGGTGACTAAGTGGACAAAGTGAATATGTGGACAAAGTGGCTGAGAAGATACTTCTAAGGAAGCTAATTGGAGAGTATAAATAAGAGGCAAGGGTCTCTTGTAAAGACATGTCTCTTGAGCTTATATTGAAGATCTATTTTGAGAGAGATATTGACTGGAGGATCTCATGGATGCATCAAAGTTTTTGTAAGTCTCAGATATTGATGGTAGAAGTTTCAGAAGTTCAGAAACCCTAGCTTCTGAATGAGTACAGAAGCAGCACTGGGCCAGAGAGCATACATACACGGGCTGCAGTGAGCCAAAGTGCATACACACACGGTATAAAGGAGGATAGAGCATGTACAGTTGGAAGAAACTCATGGAGAATTGAGTGTGAGATGGTATCATGATATTGAAGGAAAAACAAATTTCTAGATCTACATTCTATGGGCTCAGATCTGCCATAAACGTTGTGGTATGGTTACATAGTTGTCCTGATGGATAATCTTGCTTATTGTATGGCGAATTGTTAAGGCATTCTTGGTATGGTAGTTATGATATGGTTTATGTTGGTTGATTGATAGAGTGAGAAACACTCTTTTGATTCAGTACTCATATGGTTTCCATAGTACACTGGTTACTTATGATTGAGTAACATTCATATTGTATGGTTGAGGAGCATGAGTAATTTGTTGGAGAGCTTAGATGTGTTGTGATTGGTTATGGTATAGATTATACAGTAAAAGGAAAAAGTGGATGTGACTAAAGGTTGCAGAGGATCTAAGTTTTTCAAGGAGAGAAAACCCTAGTTGATCAAAAGGAATACGCAGGTTGCAGTACAGATTGGCCGCATACATACGTGGGATATACTACTGGTAGGGCGCATACACACGTGTGCTGCACTACTGACAGGTCACATACCTATTGACAAATTGGTATCTGTTGAGGATTGAATCTTGTTCTTTGTTGTTGTTGAGATGTGTAAGATGAGTCTTGCATTGCAGAACTGGTGCTCTTGTGAGTTGTAACTCTATTCAGTTGTTGTTGATAAAGCCAAGGATTGTAGTCCATAGTAAAAAAAACATTGTACATACATCTTGTGTTCTTTGTGGTGATGGCTTGTTGATGATATATGTTGCTATTATCTGTTGTTGANATGGTTGGCACACAATATGGCAAGGATGTACTTGATTGATATTTTGTTCATGATTCTCTATTCATTGTTGGCATATATTTTTCTTCATAAAGTATGGTATGACATGAGTTTGATGCACAGACAGGTCCAAGGATCGTCATAGAAAGAGTGGTTGATCTATGTTTCGGTTGAGCAGTAGAATTTGTAGCAGAAGCATATTGCAATGGTAGCATATTGTTCATATTGCAGAGAAGATAGGGGGAGACATACCCATGGGGGGATTCAATATTATTACCATGATTCCAGGAGGAAATATTTATCAAGTGCAAAGATAAATACTTGGAAAAATATCCCTCTACTTGGAGAAAGAGCACAGAGGCATGGTTCTAGGGGGAGCGATGGTCACAGGGGGAGCATGAGCGATATGTCTTTAGCATTACATAAGAGTGATATATCTTGTTCAAAAGGGAAGATATTATCTAGAGGAAGATCAAGGCATCCAAGAAAGGGGAGCATCCCCAAGGATACTTCAGGCAGGGCGAGCAGCCCCAAGGAGAGAACTACCCTTTTCCATTGATGTAAAAGGGGGAGAGATAGTCACATTGATGTGATTGAGTTGACTATTGATGTAGAGAAATGCCTTGTCTACATGTTTCCATCCATGATTGGTGATTAACATCAATGTTGGTATTTCCATTATTGCTAAAGGGGGAGATTGCTGGATCATGTTGTCATTGATGTCAAAGGATTGATTGATGTCAAAGGAACAATGTCTTGATGAAGTATGTATTTTTATATGATGCATATATGAAGATGGATCAATGTGTTTTCATTGATGGTTTGATATTGATCATTGGATCATGTGATCATGCATGGAATCAACGACAAAGGGACAATTTCATAGTGATGTATTATCATGGGTTATTCCAGTTGAATTGATGTAAATATGACTCATTATTTCATTTTCATGGTTTATAGGAAGTACAAATGGATGAAATCCAAAGTGGTACCCTTATGGTGAAATCCCTCACGGGAAGACGCTTTGCAGATGAGTTATCCTAGAAGTATGGTTAAAGAACCCATGCTTAATTATGGAATAATGAGATGAATATTAGTGAATGTTTTAGTGAAACTATCCTATATGGATAGTGCTTGTCATGCCATTTTCAGTGGTATGTGAAACATCACATAACTCTTCACGGTTTGAGAGTTATGGCCTTATGAAGTTGGAGGACCCTCATATGTTGGCTAGAAGCCCCAAAAGGTCAAAGAAGTCAAAATGCTTACAAAGGAGAAATTATTTAAATAATAAAGTGAAGTGATAAAGTCAAAGTGGATTATTTAAATAATAAAGTAAATGGAGAACTTTCTAATTATGGAAAGTAGTTATAAGAGAGTTAACCCTAAAATGAGGAAAGTGGGTTAAGTGGTCAAGTGGCTATTGGATATATGGACAAGTGGCCAATTGGACAAATTTGGGAATAGGTGACTATGTGTACAAAGTGAATATGTGGACAAAGTGGCTGAGAAGATTCTTCTAAGGAAGCTAATTGGAGAGTATAAATAAGAGGCAAGGGTCTCTTGTAAAGACATGTCTCTTGAGCTTATATTGAAGATCTATTTTGAGAGAGAGATTGACTGGAGGATCTCATGGATGCATCAAAGTTTTTGTAAGTCTTAGATATTGATGGCATAAGTTTCAGAAGTTCAGAAACCCTAGTTTCTGAATGAGTACAGAAGCAGCATTGGTCCAGAGAGCATACATACACGGGCTGCAGTGAGCCAGAGTGCATACACACACAGGCTAAAGGAGGATAGAGCACGTACAGTTGGAAAAAACTCATGGAGACTTGAGTGTGAGATGGTATCATGATCTTGAAGGAAAAATAAATTTCTAGATCTGCATTCTATGGGCTCAGATCTGCCATAAAAGTTGTGGTATGGTTACATAGTTGTCCTGATGGATAATCTTGCTTATTGTATGGTGAATTCTTAAGGCATTCTTGGTATGGTAGTTATGATATGGTTTATGTTGGTTGATTGATAGAGTGAGAAACACTCTTTTGATTCAATACTCATATGGTTTCCATAGTACACTGGTTACTTATGATTGAGTAACATTCATATTGTATGGTTGAGGAGCGTGAGTAATTTGTTGGAGAGCTTAGATGTGTTGTGATTGGTTATGGTATAGATTAGACAGTGAAAGGAAAAAGTGGGTGTGACTAAAGGTTGCAGAGGATCTAATTTTTTCAAGGAGAGAAAATCCTAGTTGATCAAAAGGAATACATAGGTTGCACTATAGATTGGTCGCATACATACGCGGGATATACTACTGGTAGGGCACATACACACGCGTGCTTCACTATTGACAGGTCACATACCTATTGACAAATTGGTATCTGTTGAGGATTGAATCTTGTTCTTTATTGTTGTTGAGATGTGTAAGATGAGTCTTGCATTTCAAAACTGGTGCTCTTGTGGAGTTGTAACTCTATTCAGTTGTTGTTGATAAAGCCAAGGATTGTAGTCCATAATAAAAAAAACATTGTACATACATCTTGTGTTCTTTGCGGTGATGGCTTGTTGATGATATATGTTGCTTTTATCTGTTGTTGATATATGTTCTCACACAACTTGTTATAAATGACAGTAATAAGTGATTTTCTTGAATCACACTCTTCCCTACGTTGATTGTACTCAACCCCCATGTGCCCAATAGCTTTGGGATGTGACCACTCACACCCACCCTCTTACATGTATTCAATGATGGGCTTTG
>JZKD02S1611023.1:125845-146349 GCA_000966675.3 Picea glauca | reverse complement strand
TCTGATGGCCGAGATCTTAGCACCCGGATCAACAACGCTCGAGCGATCCCATCGTTATCAGCTGCTCTGTGTTTAGTCATCCTGGGCCTTTCTCCCGTCATGTCATCCTCCAGAACCGACTTTCCCCTGCTGCCGTGTGTCATCTATCTTCCCCCACTCTTTCGTCCAGATGGCCCTTTCCCCGTCTCATCATCCACTCACCACTTGTCACGTGTCCTATTCCCTCCACGTCAACCTCCCACTAAAATGCGTCCATTATGTCTACCCTCTTGCCTCCTATGCTTATTCCTTTTTCCATGTGTCTTTCCTATAACCTCTCTTGCCCCCTCATCTTTTCAGGCCTCGCCCACATAGTTCGACGCCATCACTCCTACCATGTGCCCCATCCTTCGCGCTGGCCTCCACACCTATTTGTCAAGCCGTTCAGTTATTCCAGGTGGCAGCGCGAGGAGTCTTCCACATCCTAAAGTGCTGAGTTGGCCAGGTCATCCTCAATCCCAAGAAAGCAGTTATTGAAGCGGTTGGTGGTGGTTAGACATCGTCTTTTCCATAATGGGGAAGTCCGACAATGAATTAAAGGTACGTCGAGTCGCTGATGAAACTGTCAGAAGATAAATCGCGTCTGCCATAAGTTGCACGACCATTCAGAGATTGCAGGTGTTAACTGTCAGAAGCCATGCAGACGCAAATATTTCAATTCTACGTCTCGATTTTGTTGCTGTTGCTAATTTGAGTATATGAAGGCGCTTTCACCATTTTTGTATCTATCGATGGTAGAGCGAAGCTCTCGACTGTAAAGTTTTAACAACCATTCTGGTTTCCTGGTTATGCCTCTGTGTTTGAGATTTCTTGTTTTATGACAAACAATCCTCCTTTTTCCATATATGTTTTCGTCTCATACCAGAGAGTTCATGGTTGAATGATTCATGTGGATTATTGCAGTTATGTTATGATAAATGATTTTTTGTGACATTATTGTATTCTCTGGTCTCCTGTGTTTGAATGTAAAAGGATCTTGCGTTCGGATTCTTTCTTCTCCAGTCGGTTACAAACCTGATGTTTATGACAGACCTTCGCACTCTTCTCATGCAAGTCTTCCCCCTACTCACCCTTTATTGCAACTCACTGTTTGAATTTTATCAAGACCTCACTCGTTCATGCATACCCGGCCTAGTTCCAGAGTTGAAATGATGTTGTCTTGAGTTTACCTCCATTTGATCATCCCTTTAAACAAATCGTGACATAAAAACTGATGGGTGTCGGGCTCTGCTCCTGCAAGCAATCCAGGAGTGACTTCTGACTCCAACAGGAACTAAGAAAGATATTTTCAATGAGGGAGATTTGGTGTTAAGATGCGATGCCAGGAGAGAGGATAAAGAAAAACATGGTAAGTTCGATAACCTATCGTATGGTCCTTTCAGAATAATGAAGGTAATGAACAATAACACTTTTCTCCTGCATAATTTAGACAACACATAAACTTTTGGGGGCCCATTGAATGGGAGGTTCTTGAAGCACTATTTTCTCTAATGACTCATCAGGTTTTCAGTTAGTACAATAGGTTTTCTTTTCAATAAAGACTCCATATACCCAATGGACTTTTTTTTACAGTTATGCTAAGAATAAAACACTGATAGATGCAGGGAGATCAGTGAATCATAGATAAATGAAAAGGCATTGGTCTGTAGTTCTTGGAGTTTATTATCAAAATTCCATCCCTAAAAGGAGCCAATGTTAGTCTCTAATTTTTGCTTTTGATTTTGTGAGAAACCCTAATCCCAAACCCTTCCTACCTGCACTTCATTATCTGCTTCCATTTTATTTTAATCATTGTTTTTAGCTTGTTTTGGTTTTCATTTCATCTTTTTGAATAATTTATTTAAGTTTGGAGTTGTAAGAAATGGTTTTAAATGAGGTGTCACTTTATATGTCTGTTTGAAATTTACAAATTCAAATTATGCTAAGTCATTAATAGCGCTATTGGAATAACATTATTCCCATAGCGCAAAGACAATCATGCCTTAATATGCACCCGTCACCCAGATTTCGTTATGATGACACAAATCATGGTTTGAGAGTTCGCATGTGTCCCACAATAGCTTTCGAATCATTTTGTGATTCAAACCGTTACATGATCAGATTGCTCTGTACCTGCAAAGGACCCATTTCAAATTGTCCAATTCTCAATGGTCATTATATTGAACCTGTCATTCTATGTTTGATTTTGCTGAATTTTAGGCACAAGTATTTGCTCAGAAGAACAGTTATATACTAACAGATTGCAGGTGGCAAATTTGGAATCCGAATTGTGCTAGTTATAGCATTGTGTTTTGATGGTGCCTAAGAGGAGAGGACATGTAGTCAGATTAGAACCCGAGGGTGCTAAAATCCTTGAAGCTTATCCTCAGATGGCTCAAAGGTTTAGAGATGCTAGGTGGTTTGAATTCCTTACCACTTTTCAAGGTTACGACGAGCAGGTCTCCATGGAGTTTGCACTGAACTTTGATGGTCACAAGGTGGAGATTGGTAAGATGTTGATGCTGGTGACATAACAGACAATTGCTAAATCTTGCAGATTGGTGGTTGGTGGAGAAAGATGGTGGAAGAAAGAGCATGTGCTTACAAAGTTTGTCAATCAATTTCTACTTCCAGATAAGCAAAATCCAAATTGGAGAAGGGGAGTTCCTTGCAACTAGATTAGACCTGAATGACACACTACTCTGATCATTATCCACAGGTATATCACCTGCTGAGGTAGATTTTCACTAGTATATATCTACCACATTAGGATATTAATGCATCTAAATGGCGATTATCCCTTAAATATGCCTTACTTTCTACTCAAAATCTTGACAAAGATGTTAAAGAGAGTTCAGTCACTCTCCACCAATGTAAAGAGCAGCCTATTTCATGAAGTCTTAATTAAGACTTTAGTTATGTCTGCTTTGAGAGAATTACAGAAACCCTTGAGCTGGCTCATGCAATCCTTAAATTCTTACACACAATCCAACAAACATAAGAAAGGCAAAGGAAAAAAGACTATTACACAAAAACAAAATATTTCAATTGATGAAACCCCTGTTAAAGAAGAAATGCCTGATATCAGGGTGACAAGGAATAGCAGAGGTAAAAGACCTAATTTGGATCCAGAAATTGAAATGTTTTCTGAGGAAGATGTTAAAGGGGATGAAGATTCAGATGAAGATTTTAATACTCAAACTACAGTCAAGCATGAATCACCATGAACCAATAAAAGGGGCTTTGCAGTTGAAAGGACAAAGGATAAAGGTGTGTCTGCATCTCAAAAACCTAGAAGGAATTATACTAGGGTTACCAACAACTACAGGTTGAAGTCTAAAGCCATGTATAATCCATCGATCAAAGAAGAAAACATCATAGTTATAGAAGATCACTCTGAAGATGCTGAAGAAGGTACCAAGAAAAAGGAAAAAGGAACTCCATTGCTTAAGAAACCAATAAAAAAAGGTAAATAATATTTTCATCATCTACAGGAACTGTAACGAGAGCTACAACCAGATTGGAAAAAGCTAAAGAAATTGCTAAAGGTATCAATGAGATTCCTGAGAATAAAAAGGATTACCTTGTAGACTCAGATCACATATTAGATGTGCTTGAAGCCATGGATTCAACAAGTTCTGATGAATAACATAGCTCAGGATTGGTTTCTAAATACCAAGTTAAATTGAAAGAACCTAAGGTTGCCTTAAATCTGAATGAGCCTACACCTTTTGAAGAGTTCTCGGAATTCAAGGTTAAAATCAGAAATGATAAAGAAAGGATCAAGGAATTCCAGAAAACAGTGAAAAAGTTGAAGAAAGAAAAGGCACAAATAGAATAATCGAATGCTCGCCAGCAAGAAAGGATTCAAGGTTTCAAAAAGAAGAAAAAAGAGGAAAGGGCACTGCTCAAAGAACTCAGAGAAATAAACTTCAGACTCTATTGGCACAATGTCATGCTTACCACAAAACTCAAACAGAAAAATGCTAAAGCTACTTCTGTGATTATATCCTAAAGGTTTCATGAAAATTGCTACAATCATAATTTTGATGTTTTCTAGGAAATATGGCAGTGTCTACTCATTTTTGTCCTGTGAAATGTAAAGACCTCGAACTGTATGACTAGATCAAACTAATCCTTGTTTTGTAGAATCAAATGTAATGCTGGCAAAAACATACAATATCAAGCTGTTGAGCAATGATATATTTTTGGATTGTAAAAGCTTTTTTTGAGCTAACTTCCCTAGTAGATAGATACTATTCAGATCTAGTCATTAAAAGTACACTAGATGATAGGATCTTGAGGTTTTATGGATAGTTTAAATAGGCAGAGGAAAGACTGTGTTGTGGTCGAAAAGTTGGAGATCCAAAGGACTTATTTTGAAAACTCCTTGTAAGGCATTATTATTCTATTTGACACTTAATAGAAAAGGCATATGGATGGTTAGACACTCTTTTCTACTCTATTTTCTTTCTTCATGCTTGAATTCATTATTCAGATTGCAATGCTTTTTTTTCTTGATTGTTAATTAATACAGTGAAAAAATTACTGTGGAAATTATTTTCAAGTTTTGATATGAAGCTGATGGTCTTGTTTCTTTATGATATTTTGAGACAAGGATTTATGTGAAGTTGACAAATTTTAAGCTTCCTCCTTTGTTTTATTATTGGTCTAATTCATCTATGTGACTACCTTTTAACCAGTCAATGGGATATGCTATGTTTTGATTGTGTTTTTCATGTTATGCTATACTCTTGAGCCAGTTTTCAACCACCTTACCCCAAAAACCAAATCATTAAAACCTTTAAAAAACTTTGCAATAAATTGATGATGCTCTAGCTTGCACCCTCTCATAATTAGTGCAACTTTAGGGACTAACATACTTCAACGATTCACGTTCGGGAGTTTTGGTTGTGACAGGGTGGAAATCTCCTGAAGTCCGAATTCGCAGAGGAGTTAATCTATGAGTAATCACTCTTAAGTATTAATTAATCATGTTTAAAAAATTGTATTAACTTTAAGTATTTCAGATGTTCAGACTTCATAGGTTTTGAATATAACACAAGGGAAAGTTTCCAAAATCCGAAATTGTGAAGTGATTAATTAACTCTTAATCATGACTCAATAAAGTCATTAACCGTTTTATTAATTCCTTGAAAGACCTTTTTACTTTTTGTAATCACTTTACCTCGATGCTTTGATAATAGTGGGATCATGAAATGAAAAACTCCTGAAGAGTTATCTCTCAGAGTCACGTGGAAGGGATGACATCATTTTGATGATGTGTCAAGAAAAGAGAGGCACCATGTGTCACTTGAAAACATGCGAATCATCTGACGTAAATGTAAAAAATGAGTGCCACGTGTCAACTCAAGGAAATATTTTTAAAGGACACGTGTCCCATGACTCGTGTTCATAAGTTATTTAGGAAAATTCATGAGTGGTTATCTTCGGGTTTCAGAGTTTCAGGGTTTTCATTGTTTGGGTTTGTTGGAATACCCAAAGCACAGAGCTTTGAAGCGATTGTTGCGGGTTTTCTTTTAAAACTCAGGAGGCTCCAAAACTTCGGATATCATTAGGATCGTTAGATCAAATTAAGGAAACTCATCAGCGGTATATATTGAAAGTGTCTTATTGGTAAATAACAACCAATGGATTTGATTTAAAATTAAAAGAAAATTCTGTAAGTTTTTTTCTTTTGGGTAAAAACTTTATTTCTAAGAGGTAAAATATAAAGTTCAAAAGCTCAAAATTAGGCATGTTCCAACATGTAGCATTCAATTTAAAAACCCAGAGCACCAAAATTGTTATAATTTCCTTCAAACGCCTCATGATGCTTTCTGGGATAATTGCCTTCATAATGATTCTTGGGATTTTCATAGCTACTTCTTTTCGAGGTGTTTCTACCTTTTTCATAGGCTTTGCAATATATGGCTTTATGCCCAAAATTATTTCAAGAATAACACAAGCCAAGAAAAATATTTTGGTACCTAGGTGTGGGTGATATTCTAATTGGTGTTGTTCTTCTAAAATCATGATCTTCTTCTTGGGTATTTTAAATTGTTGGTTTTTGATTCCATGTTCCTCTGAATGCACAATCTTCGTCTTTATTCCTCTTTATTTCTGGTTTCTATATGTCCTCCTTTAGAGGCTTGTATTCTTCTTTCTTGATGGAACCCTTGATAGTATCTGCATAAATTCTTTTCTCTGCTTCATTTCCTATCATCATAGAGATTGAACCCTCACCAATACTATATTTTTTGTATCCAAGTCGATTCTTGTCATAGAATGGTCTTTTATTGCAGATGATTTCATCTAGTATTTTGGTGCTATTGCCAAAATTTAGTTGGATGTCCTTCTTCTGTAGTTCCTTTCTTAGTGAGACAATTTCAGCTTCTAGATTCTATGTTATTTTCTTCTTTTCTTCCAGTTGTCTCTTGAGTGTTTCTTCAATCACTTTGGATTCTTCCAACTGAATCCTTAGAGCTATGATAATTTTCTTGGCTTCTTTAGTTTTTTTACCAAGGTTTTGAAAGCCTTCCTTCAATTTACTTAACCCTTCTTTGAGAGACTTGTTTTTCTTCCTTACTCTTTTTAGATCACTTATGGAACTAATCAATTCTTCCTCAAGATTCACTTATCCTTCTTCTTCATAGTATCCTTCATTATTTTCAGTAGTTTCCTCTTGAGTCTCTAATTCCATGAAGAGTACTCTTCTTGATTCACTGTCACTATCATCATCTTCATTGAATGGGGAACTATTGTCTTTTAAATAGAGGCTTTTCCTTTTCAAAAATATTTCTTTATTTGTTTCCTTGTCTCTTTTTTGATATTTATTTTCTTTCTTAGGAACTTCTTCTTCATCATTATCTGAACCCCTTGCATAAGGACATTTGGAATGAAAATGGCCAACTTTACCATAATTAAATCATTTGAAATGAAGCTTACCTTTTTACTTGTCAGTTCCTCTTTTCAGCATTCTCACAAAGTTGGCTTCTTCTTCATTGTTTGAATCATCACTATTGTTGGAATAGGTTTTTGAACTTGGCTTGTTCTTTCTTGTCTTCTTGGAGGCTTTTAAATTTGCTTCCCTTTTGGATGTATTTTCCTATTCTGTTCTCATTTCATATACTATAAGTATTCCATGTAACTCATCCATGCTCAACGTAGCTGGATCTGGTATTTCTTCTAGAGATGATATTTTAGGGTTAAATTTCATTGGGAGAGATCTCAGTATATTTTTCACAATAAATGATTTTTCAATATTTTCTCCTAGTCATCTTATAATATTCACAATTTCATTAACTCAGAAAATAAGCTGCAATATCTTCATCTTCCTTCATTATTGGATGTTCAAATTGTCCTATGTAAGTTTGAAGCTTGACACCTTTGACTTTAGCATCTCCTTCATAAACATTCTCGAGCTTGTCCCATATTTCCTTTGCATAACCTTGACAAATTATAACCTGTTAGACCACTTAGAATGTCATGTATAGCCTTTGAATTGTATTCATTGAGATTTTTACCATCATTATCTGTTGGGGGAGAAGTGATCCATATTTTATGAGCAGAAGATAATGTATACAAATTATTAAAAGATGCTCAACACTGAATAATAGAGATGCAGTAAAACTGGTTTTCTATTCAACAGGGAAATAAGATGAAACTATAAAATACAGCAGAAAACAAGCTTGCTGGAATGGTGGAGGCTTATCTCTGAGAAGAGATGTGACAGTTACGCGCATTTGCAATAAAAATGATTACAATGAGGCTCTGAAGCCTTTTTACAACAAACATGAATGTAGAAAACCCTAGACATCCAAAAACCTAACCCTAGGAGATGAAGCACCAAAAGTCATGTGGGCCCCGTTTGGGTAAGTTAGTACATCAACTTCCTGGGGTCGTAACTTTTGCATACGATCTCTGTTTTAGGCGCAAGATATCCCATTGGAAAGGTCTATCCGAGGACTACACATGCTATTGCTATCTTTCAAAGGTTGTTTTCAATTATGGAGAGCCCTAAGAACATTGTTTAGGGCCTCAAAATGGCCCCTCAAGTCAGGGACTCGAAAACTAGGAAAAAATGCCAAAATGAACCAGTTGGAATAGGTGGGAGGCCACCAAAATCCATCTGGATAAATCCTCCCCCCTTAGGAAGCAATGGTCTCCATTGCGTTGGGTTCCCCCATCAGATGAGGAAATGTCTTCTGAATTTGGCCCTGGGTGAGACACTTGCCTTGGTGTAGGAGCTTCCCTGCTTTGACAACTCGATAAAGCTGGATCCTTTGCTGTTGGGTGCCCTTTATATGTGTGTCCACAATATGCTCACTGGATTTCTATTGCATGTAGTCAAGGTTGATATCTGTTGATTTCAACTGCTCTGCTATCTATGAGGTGTTTAATAATATTGGGAAATATGGTCGAAGGAGAGCCACATTGAAGACTAGGCGTAGACCAAGGAAAGGGGGAATGTTGAGCGCAAAATCATTGTCACCCACAACCTTGGTGATGGTGTATGGCCCATACTGGAGTGGGTGAAGATTTAGGTGGGTCCCTTTAAGGCATTCTTTCTTTAAGTGCAACCAAAATTTGTCACCCACTTGAAACTTATGTGGCACCCGATGTTGATCATGGTGTTACTTGTACTTGGCATTGGACTTCTGTAAAATATCCCGAACCTATTGGCGGTTGTGCTGGATCTTCTCAATGAATCAGGTGGATTTTTCAGCTTCTGGTGGAGCAGGGGACGAGTTGATTGAGGTGGTCGCTAGGGGTAGTGCAACATCCATGGGGCCCAATGGTTGGAATCCCAACCCCTCCTGAAAGGGGATGTGGATAGTTGAGCTATGCAGGACTCGGTTGTATCTATGCTGGACATAGGGAAAAATCTCATCCCATGTGCGAGGGTGCTTGGAATTGTACATGCATAGGATATGTATGATCATCTGATTGGTGACCTCAGTTTGGCCATCTGTCTAGGGGTGGAAGGCAATGGATTTGGTGAGCTTGGTATCCAACAATGATGAGAGGATCGACCAGAATGTGTTGAGGAACCGACTGTCCTGATCTGAGACAATGGTTTATGGGATCCCAAAGTGTTGGCCCTTGACCAAGTTTTGAGGAACACTTGGTCATATTTGACCATTTGTGGACTTCGACAACTTGTCAAATATGGAGTGCAATGCAAAATGGAGATTGTGGAAGCTAGACCCCTTTCTTGGGTCATTTTTGGGTTTTTGGGGATAATGTAATGGGTATGTAATGTCGGCCCATGGGTTTACCCATGTTTAGGCCTATTTTGTAAAGTATAAATAGGTAGCTAGGAAATGTAAGAAGAGAGGAGAAGATAAGATAAGTGCTAGTAAAGGCTTTGTGTATATTGTGTGATCGACTTGCAGAGCTGAGTGCAAGTGCTGTAAGTGTTGAGTGCATGGATTGTAAGAAGGCTCTGTGCTAGATTTACTTGGGGAAGGAGGATCTGGTGAGGTGCGCACATATCTCCTATCCTATGCGGAGTACAAGTTTAAGCTCTGTGCTGTAACCCGATTGACCAAAGCTAATAAAGAAGAAGAAGATTTTGTGGATGTAGCCCCAGGGTGGGGGTGAACCAAGGTAACTCTGTGTGTTGTGCTTGGTGCTTCGACCTAATGTGTTGGTCTCTTTCCATGTGTTGTGCTTTGATATGATTATTCTATTTGCTTTGCTATGATATACTTAGATAGATCCACTTTTCTTTGTGCTTATTAGATGTATGGGTGTATATCTGACATATATGAAAGTGTTGAGTGCTAAATATATTTTTCTGTTGCTAAGTGCTAACTTAACCTAGATCTAAGTGAATGTTGCGGTTCTCTGTGCCATTTGCAGAGTGCCATGAGGGTTAAATACAGATGAATGATCTATGCTAAAGTGTTTTCTAAGAGTTATAATCACAGATCTGTGTCCCAACTAAGGTTGCAGACACTTGAGTCTTGAAACCACCCCTGCCTCTACCTCGGGTGAGACTTCATCTGCTTTGCAGGTGTTGCCAAAAGGGCCGATAGTTAGGGTTTTTTTGGTGCGTTGTTGAAGCGTTGAACCCTGGGTCTACCCTTGTGCCAACAAATGGTTCCCATGCCGGGACCTAAAATTGTGATTGTTGGGAACTAAGGAAGAAGAAACTTTGTGCAAAATAAATCTCTGTTCATAGATCTGTTTCCCTAGTGCACAATGTTTTACCCGACCTGTGAAGCTTTGTGCCAGGAATAAGGTCAGATATGAAGAAAGGAAGATCATATCTAAAGAAAAGGAGGAAGATCTGAATGCTCTATGCCCTAAGAAAAGTAAAAGTGGAAATTTATGAAAGAAAGAGGTTAGATCTACAGAAAAGAGGTAAAATCTGTAAGCTTTGTGCTCTAATAAAGGTAAGAATAGTCAAAAGTTCTTAGATCTGGAAGCTTTGTGCTCTGTAGAAGTAAGATAAGTGATTTTTTTTTCTAGAGCATGGATCTAGGTATGTTTGATAGATTCTTTCCTAGCTTAAAAACTAGGGCATTAATAGATGAAAGAAAGTTTGATATGAATAGATCTGATAAGTATAATGATAGATATGTTATACCTATGCATAGAAAGACTGTCTGGACTAACAAATGGATGTAGGATCCTAGAAATAATTTTCTGTAGGTTAGCTATCATGATTCTAGTGTGTAGTACATAATAGGTTGGGGATCATTTAAAAAAAAGTAAGGATTAATCCTATGTTACAGTTGCATATTACCAGGCCATCTAGCTAAGGAATGCCCTGGTAGAAGACCTAGTTGTCTCTGTTGAAAAGCTAGGGATCATGAGGTATTGGATTTCCCTAGAATGATCGCTAAGCTTGAAAGAATAAATCTGAATCAAGAAGACCATAAGGCAAATCCATAAAAGGAATAAACCCAACAAGAATCAGAGAAAGTATTAATACAGATGAAAGAAACCCTGAAGGAACATAAAGATATCCGATTACCAGAGATCTTCAAAGAAAAGGAGTAAGTCGAAGAAAGAATAGGGGACTTCGACATTGACTGTATTCTTGATGAAGAAACACAAGGGAACATTATGCCAGGCAAAACTTGGGAAGCTATAGGGAAGCCTGCCATGATTCCTTCATTGGGAGGAATATGACTATTCCGAGGAAAACTGATGATGTTATGTGGAAAAATTGCTCAGATACCTATGATAGTCAATGGAACTCCGACAAAAGAATATTTTGATATTATAAAATTCATTGAGGAAAATGCCCCGTTTACTATGCTACTCGGAAAACCTTGGATTGAAAGAGATCAAGATAGAAAGAAGGAAGAAGAAGAGGTTTTAGAACAACAGAGACAAGAGTTATAATATTTCATGACTAAAAGGATCGCATAGTTGATAGAAGAATAGGAGAACCACTCAAAGACATGTGACAGTAGAAGCCTAGATGTTGAGGCCAAAGATACACAAAAGGCTGAAATTTCTACCCCAGACAAAGAAGAAGTGATATACCTAAACCCTAGGAGAGAATCTCACCATCACGAAGTGACTATGTTCGAGGAAAATAAGAATCAAAATGGGAAGAAAATCACTAAGATGAAGCTCATTGGAAAGAAGGCTAGAAAGATAAGTAAGAAGAAGGCTAAGATTGAAAAATTACAGAAGATCCCAAAAGGTACCTCACAACAATACACTTTGCAGAATTGGAGCTTCGTCAGGATATTAGAACAACGACATATGCCACTTCGCCGAGGCGAAGTAATATAGCCGTTGGAAGCCAATATAACCATTTGACTGCCGCTCCAAATGGGTCCGAAAGATTTATGGCTCACCGCTAGACTGTTCGACCATTCCATAATGGACAGAACATAAGTTAATGGAACCTCATACCCATTGCAAGAAGACCATTACTAAGTTTCCCTACTTATTTCATCGCGCCACACACTGAGAATACTTTTTTCTAAGTAAGAATTTGAGCCCAAAACCTGAGATTACTTCACCCTGTGATCATTGCCTTGTTCCCATACTGTTCACTGTAGTCTCTGAATTAATTTTACACCCGAGCTAGATGACCCAAGCTTGTATGTCGGATGAGCTTAGCACTACTGAGAAAGTAGTTGAAGAAGTTTTGATCTACTTAATGGATGAGAGAGTCATGTCGGAGTGAGTATTATCTACAGGAGTCCAAGAATCGTCAACGAGAGGACCCTAGGCCTCCCCTTCCACTACTCACGCCGGTCCATCCTGGCCGACCGATGAGAAACGGACGAAGCACAGGGATGACATTGCAAATGCCAAGCTTATCCCACGTATTTTACCTACTTACTTACCACCTCTAAGCGGTGCCATCAACCGTGACAATGTACCTTGCGACTTTGAGTACACTTTGATCACTGCGTACCTTTCGAAAGGGGTGCATGCAGTTCGTGTTGACCAGGATAAGCTTGCAGCACTGAAGTTCAGTGTTTTTAACCTTGGAGATCGTAAGGTTTACAACATGTTAGCTCCGCATAAGTACTTAACCAGGACCAAAGGAAAGAATTCTAAGATTATCCCGCAGTCATGGACCCAGAACCTTGTGCAGTCCACACTACTTAATGTAATGAAGATCCCACACTTTGGCAGACACTAGGAAGTCAATGCATGCGTCAAGTTGCTGCTGTCCTGCTACCACGAAGGATACTTATGGTTGGACTGCCACATCACTGTGGATCTGACCTTGATCAATCGAATCACAGATCTTAGTATGCAAGGCCCTGAACCACAAGAGTTTTACCCTGGAAAGACATCAGACCGAGCACTAGCACAGAGGATAAAATAAAATTATGGTGATGTCGAGAAAGGAACGCAAGGCTACAAGGTAGCCTCTATCCGTATTGGTGCAGTGCGCCTTGCCTATCATCTGATCGCAGGAAATCTAGTTCGCAAGAACATACCAACACAAGTGATTGGATTCGTAGTCGACCTCGCAGGGAAGTGCGCCAAGGGACTATAGATGAACTAGGCACAGTACCTTGTAAACTAGCTAGATCTTGATTGCAGAGAAGCGCAAGACCAAGGGTACAAGTTCCACTTTAGTTGGTTGCTCATACTAATCACTTTCATTGCCTGGGAGCTACCAGAAGGTGCCACTTTTCCGAAGATCAAACCCTTCAAACCACTGTCCGTGAAGTTATATACGCTGTGGTACTCTAGTGACATGAACAAGAAGTGGCATTCCAATGCCATCTTCCATGCTTATTACAACCAATTGAAGAATGCAATCTAGTCTACACCGCGCCTCACCCCAAACACACTTCATAGGTTTAGGCATTTGATAAAATTCATCACAGACCACCACTTCACTTATATCACAATGCGTGATGATGAGCACAAACAACAACTCCAATCATACTATAAGTTGACAGAAGAAGACTTGGAGCAGATTACCAAGGAATGGTCAGCGGACCTCCTTGTTGCAACGGACCCCGCATAAATGTCTGACGTGGAAAGCCATGAAGCTATGCTGGATACACCTGGACCAAGAAAGACCAAGAAGGATGATAAATTCCAATATATCCATAGCACATCCTCAAAGACTACTTTGATCTCACCTGCACAGGGAGGTGATGGTGAAGAACTAGGTGGCACAAAGGTTGAGCAAAACAAAGGTGAGGTTACTCCTCCTAGAGAGGAGGAGGATCCCACTAAAAAAGGAAGATTACCCCACCAAATCCATCATCCCAAAAGAAAAATAAGGCCACCCAAACTACGTTTAAGACTACCCTCACACCGAATCACTTCAAATTCTTAATCGATGCACTAAATGATGCTTCACTAGAGATCACAGAAAAGAAATAAGCGAAGCAGGAGGAGGTATTCAGCCGAATCAAGGGTGAACTTCAAGAAGTGCAACATGCACTCCAGTCCAACCGAGAAGTTTCTATTGCACCCTTGACAATTGGAATATCCCTTGACAATTGGAACAGTAGGAACATATGATGAGCCCACCCAATTACACCAGCTCACCAAGAAAGTCGAAGCTTGCCTTTGACGAGCTCAAGAAGACATAGCACAAGACACCTAGGCTTTGACACAAGTACATAGCATACTTGTAGAACAATAGAGTAAGGAAGAATGGGAAAATATTGCCCTGCAAGCGACGTGGGATGAGGAAAAAGAACAAGCGACGTGGGATGAGGAAAAAGAACAGTTACAGCAGAGCAAGGACCAATTGCTAGCAGAGCAACTTGAAGTATAGGAAAGGGTTCACAAAGCACTTCGCTATGTGATGGTCATAGAAGTAAAGATTGAAGAATGTGTCCCACATCAGGTGGCACAACTTGAAGAAGTAATCCAACAAATTCAGCAACACATCACAGATATGGAAATTTGTACCATGCCCGAGATTCCTCAAGAAATAAGGGATCTAAGGGAGGCAACTGCCCGTAGCGCAATTGGCCAATTAAAAACCTTTGCCTTGGAATGCAAGCAGTTGAGCGCTAGAAGCGCCCAGACTTATGAGAACCTCACAGAGAATCCAGAGTTGCAGGCATTGGAGGCACAACTCCAAGAACCAAAGTAGCATGCAAATATGTTATAGGCGCAACTGAAGGCCTTGACCCCAGTCGAAAGAATGAAGAGGTCTGAAGAACAATGCACCACCCAACAACAGGTACAAACACTGCAAACTAAAGTGATGGAAGTCTCTCAACGACTTCAACCAATCCAAGAAAAGACATGCCAACTGTTCACTGAAGTTGAAATCCAGGGAACCGAGCTCGAACAGGTTGTCATCACTGTAGAACAACACCTGGAAGGGACAATAAATGACGCAGTGATACAGGAGTTCACTGAGCAAGAGGTTGTCGCACTACAATAGGTTGAAGTAGTTCGATCCAAGCTCAAGGAATTCGAGGCAGAATTGATCAGACCAGAGTGACTTGGGACGAGTCATAGGTGAGTGTTGGGGGCCTGTTGGCCCTTGACCAAGTTTTGAGGAGCACTTGGTTAGATTTGATTGTTTTTGGACTTCAACAGCTTGTCAAAGATGGAGCGCAACGCGAAGCAGATATCGTGGAAGCTAGACCCCTTTCTTGGTTCCTTTTTGGGTTTTTGGGGATAATGTAATGGGTATGGGATGTTGGCCCATGGGTTTACGCATGTTTAGGCCTATTTTGTAAAGTATAAATAAGTAGCTAGGCAATGTAAGAAGAGAGGAGAAGATAAGCTAAGTGCTAGTAAAGGATTTGTGTATATTGTGTGACTGACTTGCAGAGCTGAGTGCAAGTGCTGTAAGTGATGAGTGCATGGATTGTAAGAAAGATTTGTGTTAGATCTACTCGAGGAAGGAGGATCTAGTGAGGTGCGCGCAGATCTACTGTCCTATGCAGAGTACAAGTTTAAGCTTTGTGCTGTAACCCGATTGACCAAAGATAATAAAGAAGAAGAAGACTTTGTGGACGTAGCTCTAGGGTGGGGGTGAACCACGGTAACTCTGTGTGTTGTGCTTGGTTCTTTGACCTAATGTGTTGGTCTCTTTCCATGTGTTCTGCTTTGATATGATTATGCTATGTGATTTTCTATGATATACTTAGATAGATCCAATTTTCTTTGTGCTTCTTAGATGTATGGGTGTATATCTGACATATATGAAAGTGCTGAGTGCTAAACCTATTTTTTTGTTGCTAAGTGATAACTTAACCTAGATCTAAGTGAATGCTACGGTGCTTTGTGCCATCTACAGAGTGCCATGAGGGTTAAATATAGATGAATGATCTATGCTAAAGTGTTTTCTAAGAGTTATAATCACATATCTGTGTCCCATCTAAGGTTGTAGACACCTGAGTCTTGCAACCACCCCTACCTCTACCTCGGGTGAGACTTCATCTGCTTCACAAGTGTTGTTGAAAGGGCCGGTAGTTAGGGTTTTGTTGCTGCGCTGTTGAAGGTTGAACCCTGGGTATGCCCCTATGCCAACAAAAAGTATACCCAGACACGTTCAAAGAAGAGGTTGGTAGTGGACTTTGTGGTGATGTTCTTCTTACAGGTGGCCATAATTTCCATCTTGGAAAAGTAGTCAAAAACCACAAAAACATAGTCATTTCCCCTCTTGGTGGACGGGAGGCCCAACGTGTAGTCCATTGAGATGGATTCCCATGACTTGTCAGGAGTAGGTAGAGGGGTGTATAGGCCATGTTTTTTAGTGGTCAATTTGGCAATAGCAGAGGCAATGTAGGACCTAATATACTTGATGACATCCTGTCAAAGTTTCGGCTAGTAGAAATGTTTCTAAAACACTGCCACTGTCTTTTCGATGCCAAAGTGTCCTTCCACCCTACTATAGTGAGCTTCCCAAATCAGCTTCGCATGCTCGCTTGATGGAACACATAGATGGACTATACGTCACAACAACTCGTCTTGAAGATGGAAATTAGTGACCACTGATTTTGCTCCCAACATTTGGTAGGTGGTAGAGAAGTCAGGGTTTGTCTCATAGAAGTGGGGCCATCTGGAGATCTCATGGCCGCAAGAGTCTAGTACCATGGTGAGTTTTGTGACTGGAGGTTGGCTAAGGAAATCAAGAACTCAGTTGGTACTTCCTATTTTATACTTGATGTTGAGGTGGAACTGCTGCAAGTATGTGGATCACTTCTGATGGCGGTCATTCTACAATATTCCTTGGGTATGCATGAACTGTAGTGGCTTGTGATCAGTGTGGTTGAATGTCTCCTTCCCCATAATGTAATGTCTCCACTAGAGGCATGCTTTCACAATGGAGTACATTTCTTTGTTGTAAGTAGGGTACTTACAGACAACATCTGATAATGTTTCACTATGATACGCCACGGGGTGGCCATGTTGAGTGAGAATGACGCCCACAACATAGTATAAAGCATTTGTCTCAATCTCAAAGGGATGCTATAGGTTAGGTACTGAAAGTACTGGGGATGAGCATAAGCGCTGCTTCAAGTCATCGAAGGCTTGTTGTTGGGACAGGCCCCACACAAATTTTTCCTTACCGCCACCCTTGGTTACTTGGTTGAGGGTCCATGAGATATGAGAGAATCCCGACACAAACCTACGATAGAAATTGGCGAGGCCTAAAAAGCTCCGAATCTCAGTGAGTGTGGTTGGGCTTGGCTAGTCACAGATGACCTTGATCTTGGCTGAATCCACATGCACACCATGATGATCAATGATGTAGCCTAAGTAATGGACCCTGTCAATGCCGAAGGAGCATTTTTCCAAGTTTGCATATAGTTTGTGTCGTTGCAGGGTGTGCAGAACCTGCTAAATGTGCTGCAAGTATTCTACCCAAGTCTTGTTGTAGATGAGGATGTCATCCAGATACACCACTACAAAATTATTGGTGAAAGGTCGTAGGATATCGTCCATCATCCTCATAAAAGTTGATGGGGCATTTTTCAAACCAAAGGGCATGAACAACCATTCAAAAAGACCTTCTTTTGACTTGAAAGCGGTCTTCCATACATTTGTATGTTCTATTGGGACCTGGTGGTATCCAGACTTTAGATCAATCTTACTGAATTATTTGGCCCTCATGAGCTAATCAAGAAGGTCTTCGATTCAGGGAATCGGGTACTGATTCTAGACTGTGATTTTAGTCAGGGCCTAGTAATCAATGCATTGTCGCCAGGTCCCATCTTTCTTCTGCACTAGTATGATTACGCTCCCACAAGGCGATGAGATGGGGAATATTTTCCCATGGTGAAGCAGTTCTTGGATCTACCTCTTGATCTCCTCATTTTCTAAAAGAGAGTAGCGATAGACTAACCCATTGGTTAGCGGTGTGCTTGGGGTCAGATCGATGGGATGCTTGACCTAATCGTGTAGAGGTACCCCAGTAGGAGAGGAGAAGATATCTGACTATTCTTCCACGACCTTATCCAGTTGCTTTTGTTGTGTGGAGAGATCAACTGTGAAGGCCCTGGATGTGGCTACGATATTTCGCTTAATCTGAGAGCGAATCATGAAGAAGAAAAATTTCTTGGTCTGAGAGATGCCCTTCCTACATTTCTTGGCAGTGATCAAGGAAATAACACTAGGAGGGACTACCTCAGGTATCCTGCACAATTTCTTGTTCAAATTAATAATAACACTTTGAGGCGTAGACTCATAAACAACATGACGTTTCCATAAATAAGGTTGGCCCAAGAGAACATTAAAAACTTCGAGAGGAGAGACATAAAACAATACCTCATCTTTGAAGGGATTGATTACGTACGACAGTCGACATTGTTGGCTGACGCGGAGATCGCTTCCATGGCGGAGCCATCCAACGGTGTAGGGCTGTAGGTGCAGTGTTTTTGGAAGGGCCAGCTACTTGGTGATCTCTGCTGAGATGAGGTTCTTTTGGCTACCACTATCAATGACGAAGTGCAACAGGGTGCCTTTCACCCACATCTGTGAATGTAAAATGTTCTCTCCTTCTTCTGGATCGTCTGGTTCACCGGGTTGGAGCTTGGTGGTAGCAATAGTGGCACTAGGTTTTGCGTCAATGATCCATCTTCCCCTTTTGGTTTTGACTCAGAGTCAGAACTTGCATTTGATTCAGAGGCTTTCACTTCGACCAACATCGATTACTTTGAGTGGAAATCAACAGTGTTATGCAAAGGGCTCTTATGGAAGTCGCACCACTTCCCGGTATCCTTCTTTGTCTTTCTGGTGTCCTTATTTGCTTGAAGCTTGGAATGGTTGTCCTGATACTATCCATATTTTATCTGTCCTTTGTTCTATAGGTTGGGGGTACCCTTTCCTAGTTTTCTCTGTGAGGGGTTCCCATGCCCAAATTGTCACGTCTTTTGTTTGAGCTTCTGCTTGATTTTGATGGCATATCGATAGGCCGTACCCAAGGACGAGATGTCTAGAAATTCCATTTCGGTCTGGATGTATCTATGTAGAGCACCACGATACTTGAGCACTAGATGTCAGTATGAATCTTTTATACCCAGCTTGGTGTGCAGGGTATGGAAGATATTTGTGAAATCTGACACTTCTTGGTCTCTTTCTTGCCGCAATGTGGTCCATTTGGTATACAAATCATCATAGCTTTTGACAGGGTAGTATTTTTCCTTAATAACATCCCTGAAGGATTCCCAGGTTTCCACGACTGTAAATAATGAGGGTTCTTCTATTTCCTTTTGCTCACATAAAGTTTCCCACCAATCTTTGACACGGGGAACAACTTTGAGGAGAACAAAAGTAATTTTTTCTCTATTTGAAAAGTTATGGACATAAAAATACCCTTCTAGTAGATTCAACCACTTGTCTACAACATCTGTGTCTATATGACCTTCAAACATAGGAATATCGAAGTTGATTTGTACCTTGAAGGGGGTGACACCTCCGCTCGAGGAAGATGCATCACCTATTTGTTGCCACCGAAGGATTTGTGCGAAACTATCCATCATATCGTTCCTCAGTTGCGTGAGGGATTGCTCAAGCAACATTGTGAAAGGATTTCCTGTCTCATCATCTTTCTTTTCTCCTGCCATGAGAGGTCGTTTGGGCTTGCGAGATATTTTGTCCTCAAGAGAAACAAGCTCACGACCCAATTCTTTGTACCCTGACCTCGTTGGGGACATGCATTAAGATGACAAGGAGAAGACTGCTCTGATACCACTGATCCAAATTTTATGAGCAGAACGAAATGAATACAGATTATTAAAATATGCTTAACACTAAATAACAGAGATACAATAAAAGTGGTTTTCTAGTCAATAGGGAAATAAGATGAAACTGTAAAATGCAGCGGAAAACAAGCTTGTTGCAATGGTGGCAGCTTATCTCTAAGAAGAGATGTGATGGCTGCGCTCATTCGCAAGAAAAATGATTACAATGAGGCTCTAAAGACTTTTTACAACAAACAAGAATGTCAAAAACCCTAGACATACAAAAACCTAAACCTAGGAGATGAAGCGTCAAAATTCATGTGGGCCTCGTTTGGGTTAGTTAGTACATCAACTTTCTAGGGTCATAACTTTTGCATATGATCTCTGTTTTAGGTGCACGATAGCCCATTGGAAAGGTCTCTTCGATATTTTGTTGCTATCTGTCAAATATTGTTTTCGACTATGGTGAGCCCTAAAAACGTTGTTTAGGGCCTCAAAACAACCCCGCAAGTCAGGGACCCGAAAACTAGGAAAAAAAATGCCAAAATGAACTAGTTGGAATAGGTGGGAGGCCACCGACATCCATCCAAATCAAGAAGTTGGTGCATTTTATCCATTTACTACAACTTGCCAAACATCAAATCTTTGTTCCTACAAAAGCACTCTCATTCTTATTCTCCAAAATACATAATATTTCGCATCAAACATTGGTGTTCTATTTTTGGTAAATTATCCTTGATTATCCATGTTCTGCATTCTAGTTCTTACACATCCAAATCACTCAACTAGATAAGTGTCGCACATGCCTCTCACTTGTCGCAAATGTCGCAAGTTGGTCATAAGGGTGTCGTAAATACTGTTGAATCATGGTACCTCAAT
>JZKD02S1611023.1:100152-110905 GCA_000966675.3 Picea glauca | reverse complement strand
TTGAGATACCTGATTGTGGCACTTGGTTCATGATGGAGACATATCATGAGTGATATGATACATTGTTTGGCATGTTGGTAGATTCACATGGTTGGAATATTGGTAGATGCACATGGTTGGCGTATTGGTGGATGCACATGGTTGACATATTGGTAGGTGCACATGTTGGCATGTTGATAACGGCATATGATTGATACATTCCATGGATGATATCTTTTGGCACATTGCATGATGTTGATGTACATGGTTGATGTACATAGGTGTTGTGCATGATGAGCACACATTTTGTACAGGATGTACTTGGTTGATATTTTTCTCATGATTCTTTATTTCATTGTTGACATATATTTTTCTCCATGATGCTTGGTATGGCATGAGTTTGATGCATGAACAGGTCCAAGGATCGTTATATGGTAGCACAATGTTCATCTTACATAAAATATAGGGGAGACATACCCATAAGGGGAGTCATTCTTCTTCCCATGATTCCAGGAGGAGATATTTATCAGATGCATACCTAGAAAAGATCCCTATACTTGAAGAAAGAGAATAGGAGCATAATTTTAGGGGGAGAAATGGTCATAGGGGGAGTATGTTCGATGTATCTTCAACATTACATCAGAGTGATATCCCTTTTTCAAAAGGAGAGATATTATTCAGAGGAATATCAAAGGCATTCATCACCAAAGAGAGTTCAAGCAAGGGGAGTAGCCCCAAGATGAGAATGGCCCTTTTCCATTGATGTCAAAGGGGGAGATTTAATCACATTGATGTGATTGATGTTTATTGATGGGGAGAGATAGTCACATTGAATATTGATGTAGATCATGCCTTATCTACATGTTGACATCAATAATTGGTAATTGGTGTTGACATCAATGTTGGTATTGCCATTAATGCCAAGGGGGGATATTGTTGGATCATGTTGTCATTGATGCCAATGGTTTGATTGATTGATGTGCACCAAAAATCAAGAAGATGCACATCGAAATCAAGAAAGGAATCATCGAGAAATCATCTCAAATGATTACTGCCAACAACACAAGGGATCGTGGAGCTGACAAAAGATGAGCTGGTAGGGAGGTTAAGATTACCCCGATTCCTTAATGTTATACAATTATTTACCACCTGATTACTTGCTGGATATTCTCTAGAGTTTAGCAGGATGAAACATGAGTTATGTCACTTTTCCCTTGAGTATACACCATCCTTTTTCCTAGTTGCGATTTGTCCTTTTTCATATCGTGACCCAAATTGATGGTCATGTATTTCTCTCTTTCAAATAGTGATTGGTCGCATCCTACAAGAATGGAGGGCACGACCGGGTCTGTTACTCTAAAATTGGGAATGGTTACAATCTCGAATTTCTTGTAATTCGACCTCAAGAAGCTTGTTATTTTGAGTTTCTAAGAGTTATCCACCATCTCATCTCTTTCATCCTATATATTGAGGGTATCTCATGGGAAAAGAGGAGAAAAAGAAAGAGTAAACTTGTAATGTCAAATTGGTTATGTAGCTTGGGAAAGGAAATTGGGAGAAGCTTCATCAAGCTATTTCTTTGTAAGATGTAAGATTTTTTCTTTATTAATAGAAGATGCACATGATTTTCACCTCTAATTGATTGTATATGGTGATTATAATCTTTATAGAGAGTTAATATTTTCATGTCTTTATGTCATATTATTAGATCTATTAGTGATTTATACATGTTACATTTGATTTTGTGAGAGGTGTTTATTGGTATTCTTATGTGTGCAGATCTATGTTCATCAAAGTGAAGGACATCTTCAAAGGACTGAATGACCAAGGAACATGTAGGGACAGCCATCAAACTAATGATCAAGTCCTCTAATATCTCATCTAAGAGATTGCTTCATGTATGATTTATATCCAGGAAAGTCTTTAGTTTGCATCTCTATTTTGTCTTAGGTCTAGGAAGAGCCTAAGGGGAGTAACTCTTGCAGGGTACATTTATACTACAATAGACCGACGAATCCACTGGGGAAGTCAATATTGTTTATTTAGTTTTCTTCCTCAACTTTAGAATTCATATTCTCAACATCCTTACCTGTTTTAAGCCCCAATTTTTGTTTTCATTCTCCCCATAAGTCTTTTTCGAGTCTATTTGAAAGTGTTTAGTCCCATATTTGATAGATCTACCTTAGATATTTTAATTTTCATACTTGTATGATCACAATTGTAGGTTTTCTATGTACATAGAGTGAACACCCCCCTTTTGATCGCATGTTGATCCACTACAACACGCGACCTGTGCTAGGGGTTGCAATTCTCTCCATGTACCAAGTGAGACTGATCGCTATGTCTTAACTGAAAAGGCATGACCAACCACTAAGAAGCTGTTTTTCAAGGGACATCCTTTAAATCTAGCCTAGATATTCTTTCAGTCTTAAAGTTGGTTTGTAGGTTGCCTCTGTCATTCATTTTCGCAGTGGAACGAGTTTACATAGTGCTAACATAGGGGAGCTATGCTCCCAATTTCAGAAGCAACCTCTTCATTAATAGTTCCTTCATTTGAAGGGTTGTGTGGAAGGTCGTGTTCTTTAGGACAGAGTTAAATCTACAAAAGTGTATAAAAGTGTTAAATCTAGCCGAATTTCAGACAAAGTTTCTAATCGCCCTCAGGAGCTTCTGAAAAGGCTCCTGTAGATATCAACTTGGAATGCCCTATTTGAATTTCCCATTTAAAAAGTCTGGTTTGATGAATTCCTCGTACCATAGGTTGTCTAAAGGTATGCCTTTAGACTACATTTCACCATGTAGAGGGATCTCCATTGCAACTGATAGGGTTTCCTCTGTCACCTGGAATGTGATTCTTACAATTACTGCGCGGATCCTGTTGAATTTGAGTGCGAACTGTTCTGTCAGTTTCACGTTGAATCCAAGTCGATATCTACAGAAGACTTTTCAGAAGCTCCTAAGGGAGATTAGAAAATATTTCACCTATGAAGGAAGGTCTGATAGAATACACCTGCATCACATTAGATTGTTGATGAATTTCATAGGAAGGAAACAGTTGAAACTGCCTTTCTTCTTGCACCAAAGCCTCCTAGAAATGGAGGACAATGTCCCGGCTGAAGAAAACCAACCAAAAAAGAAACTATCTCATGTCTCACTAATAAAATTGTTGATAATTGAGGACTTGAGGCGATTGGGAAAAAAATGGGATTCATTTCTACTCACAACCAGCATCCCCAAGGACCTCAAAGGAGATTCCCCTCTACCCACAGGAAAAGTAACATCTCACTACGCAGAGGTGGAAATAGGAAAGGCTGCTCAGGAAGGAAAGACATTGGAAGTCATATCCCCCCAACAACTAATACCCCAGAAGAGGGGCATTCCAAGGAAGAACAAAGAGACTGAGGAGACCCAAGCCACGAGCGATCCACGTGCAAATTCAATCACCGAAGATTTACTCATGAGCGCCATTCGACTGGAACCTGTCGAAGGTCTAAGTCGAGAAACCTGTAGCAGACAGAGAAGGCCAGACACTGAAGGCACAAATATTATTGAACCATCACAACAACTAAAGCAAGTGCAGCTCGCTATTGCTGAGTTGTACCAGTAGAACAGGGAGCTCAGAAAATAGTTAGCAAAAAATACCCTCGAGGCATCATCATCACAGGGCCGAGAGGGAAACATGACTTGGATCAAGAGGTAGCTCAGGGAAGTGCAAGACACAATCATCCAGTTGCACGAAGAACAAAGGATGTCAGAAGAGAGAATTGTAGAGCACTTCAAGGAATGTGGACCGACCATGGAAAATGTCCACGCGGCTATAGCCAATGCGCAGAAGAAGCTGAAAGGGAACGCGGTTTTGCAAAGACAAATAATGAATATGAAAAGGCGCAATTGGTCTCTTATGAGAACGCTTAATATATAAAAAATGCAAACAAGGCCGAAAGCATAGTTGACCGACTCCAATTTTGTCTTCTCAAACATAGCGCATATTTGTTTTCCCTGTGTCCTATTTCCTGTCGAGAAGTAGGGACTCTGACAGGTACCCGCACAATAATCACACGACGTGCAATGCTAGAGACCCACCTATTAAAAAGGACAAGTGTATGTTGTACACGCGACAGTTTGAAGAAAGGAGTTGTCCCTTGACTGGTGTTGTCATCTTGGAAACACCTGTGACAGTCTATGGTCACCCGCCACATGCACTCTCCAACAATTGATTGTGCGACATAAATCAAGGTCGTTACAATGGGTGGTAGGAGTCTGACAGTGCACTTGATCATCTAGATAGCCTATTGAAGGAAAATCATCGACACATCACTCCTTAGCGATGAAATAATGCTGATGACTGAACTGTCATGGCAAAGACATCGGTTATTGTATGATTGAGTACAGTCGATTTATATTTTTAGTAAAGTTCCATACGAAGGAACATGTAGTAGAGAATAGTCAGAGCATAATTTCTAGGGATAGTAGTTGGATGGAAGAGCAACCCAAGCGACACACCCTTGTCTATATATTTAGTCTTTTCAATGTAAGTCAGGTTGGTTGGCAAAGTAATGTAGACAGTGACTGTTGAATGTAGGTTTCTAACTTGATTGAAGTTTAATGCAAAGGTCCTGAAACTTTGACAAAAATATTATAATGGTAGCGGTTTGATGTATTATAACCTCTTTTTATGTACGTGCTTCCCATGTTCTTTATAGTCATATCTATATTTTGTGTAAATCGATACGTTATTCAAATATAGAATTCACCACGCGGTGCTCTAGATTTTTCCATTTTGACGACTATGGTTTCTTCTAAGTGAACTCATAATTCATCTCTAGTAGTTCTCTGGGTTACTTCATGTGTTTTTCTCTCACCACACACAACGACTTTGAGATGAAAGACCATTTCTTACTTAGCCTTTATCCTCTCAAGTTTAGTCACAAAGTCATTTGTTTCTCTCATTTTCTGAAATTGACTACATGGCCTAAGGTCTTGCATTCTCTTGCTAATAGAACCATAAAAATTGTAAAAAAGTGTTAAATCTAGCCGACAGTCGAACATAGTTTCTAATTGTCCTGAGGAGCTTCCAAAAAGGCTCCTGTAGATATCGACTTGGAATGGCCACTTCGAATTTCCCATTTAAACAGTCTGTTTTGATGAATTCCTCGTACCATAGGATGTTCAAAGGCATGCCTTTAGACCACTTTTCACTGCGTGCAGGGATCTCCATTGCGACTGACAGGGTTTCCTCCATCACCTGGAATATGATTATTGTAATTACTGTGCAGATCCTGTTGAATCTGAGTGCGAACTGTTCTGCTAGTTTCATGTTGAATCCTTGGATTTTCTTACAATAGAACATGCACCCAACCTGTTCAAAAGATTCTATGACATCTAGATCTTCATTTACCAATGTCAATTTTTGAGGTTCCGGACCCACATTTCTACCACTTCGCGCCCCCTTCCTTATGTTATGGGATGTAGCCATGGTGAAATGCGTGTTTGTTCCATGCGTGTGGTGGATTTATCACATACCCAAAGTGGTGATCTCGATTGACCCATGTGTTAGCGATTAATCTTTTCATGTTCTGGTGGATAGTGATTTTGACCTAGGTCTGTGATTTTTCCTATCTTTGACCCCCTTTTGTGCAGACCTGATCATAGATTTCTCCTCCTGGCATATATTTTCCTTTGTTTTTTTCTTTCATCCTTTGGTCGACTAGTTTTCCTTGTCGAAATTTGCCTGAGAGATATTGGCCCCAATATTTTCTATTCCCCCTATGGCCGATTACTTCTCCTTTTGCCTCTATTACCGAGTCTTTGTTTTTTCCCAAGTCCTAGCTATGTTGTCCAAGTCTTCATTATTGCAGGCCACAACACTAAGAGCGTTCTTATATGGAATCAAGCGAGCGCGGGATTCGGGATTTCAAATGTTGATAGATTATGCATCAAGGATCGTGAAATCCTGATTCACGAAGGGGAAGATCTAGGCCATCCGTTTGTGAGAAGCAGAGGGTCATTGATTTGAATTCGAAAATTTTGAGAACTGGGAGTTCGAGGTTCTTGGCGAAAAGTACACTCATAGCCTAAAGCCCTGAAATGCAATATCCCAATTTCATGATTTTGTGAATTGGAGGTTTCCTAGGAGCAACATCTCTTTCTCCTGAAACATGAAATCTCCTAGAAATTGGGCGAACAGTCCTAGCACCTGGTCACAAAGGAAGCAGGTCTAGGAAAAGGGGCTAGCGCTCGTCGCATAGTCATCATTTTTTATTATCAAGGGAACGATCATGGCCATCCATTTTGAAGCTAGTCTGAGCGCCGATCTCAGCGACCGTTTCACGATTTCGAGGATCGCGATATTGAAGCCAAGATGGGGTGAAAACTATCGAAATGAGAAACCCCGAAACATCATGCAGGACAAGTCTGAGGTCACGACCCATAGTCACATGGGGCAGTTGAAAAGAGCCATGCCAAATGGGTCAAGAGAATTTGTAGTAACAACAAAGGAAGGAAACATGATTTCAAGGTGCCAAGTTTAACTTAGCAAGTCAGGAGAACCGCCTAAGAGTATTCATGGACTTCTGGGCTCATCTCGATCCCAATAAGGGTAGTGAATGAAGCCGAAGAAGGTGGTTGAAACCTCATTTTATCCATAAATAGGAAGCATGGAAGCACCAGTCGTGGAGGCGAGCTGTCAACCCATGGTCACCTTGTCATGAAAGTTTCCTGCAAAACCCATACTATCTTAGATTTGCGTCTGACAAAGGAAAGCCCGTGCAATCTGAAAGAAGGAGAAGAGACACAAAGCTTTGAATGTAGGGGTCCAATTGCATCCCTGGGGGATGTTAGCATTTCTAACTATATATACTCATGTTATATATTTTTTAAGTGTCGATGGTTGAGCGGATCTCCTGATTGTAAAGATTTAGTAACTGCCTCTGGTTCTCTGGTTATGTTATGTATTTGAGACTTCTTGTCTAATGAAAGTCAGTCTCCTTTTCATCTCTTTGTAACGACTATATTAGAACACTCAGGCATGGAAGATCTAGTTGAGGATAGTTGTGTTTGTGTGATGTATGTTTGATCACAGTGACAACGCTATCAGGTTTAATCAGTTCCCTGTGTTTCTTTCCTTCCAACACAGAATGACTCGGGCATGGACGTTCCAGTCAGGCGATTACCATTGAGTTTTGATGTATGATTGATTTCAGTTCATGATAATTTCATTTAGTTCCCTATATCTCTGAGCCAAGAAGATCTTTTATTTCAATTTCTCTTCTCCTTTGGCTGTCGAAAGACCAAACGACCACAATAGATCATTTCGTCTTCTTTAGGTTCTTCCCTCTTCTCAGCACTATGCAACAAATCATTGACTGAAGTTAGACTAAGACCTCACTTGTCTATGTATGTCAACCCAGTTTTTTGAGTTAAAGAAATATAATCTTGAGACTGTATCCATTAGACCACCCTTAAATTTATTCATCGTGACATACAAATTAATGGGTACTGGGCTTACCTCTGCCAAAATCTAGAGGTGACTTCTAGTGCTAACATTTTTGGCGTCGTTCCTGGGGATGAAATTGAATATTTTCCTTTGGATTGAACGACAAAGCTTAGTAGTTCTGAAGGTTCATCAAAACTTAGTACATTAAATATTGTGACTGTGCACCTGGTGACTGCACTGTGGTGACTCCATTGAGGTGGATCCACTGATGACTCCACTGCTTTAGTTGTGGCTTCTAGAAGCAGACACATGAGGTCTACTCCACAACTGCCTTTATCAACACCTGAAGTTGATGCAGAGAAAATTGTTAGAAAGGGAAAGGCCCTCTGAGAAGGTACTTCTACTATTGAACCAGGTATTTCTGATAATTTCCACTGTCGTTCTTCAGAAACTCCAATTTTGGCTTCTCATTCCATTTTTATATCTTTTGTTGTAGTTTCTTGAACTTTAAATTTTGGGAGTGTTCCTGTTGAGTTTTCCCTTCCTAGTCTGGGATTGGATGGAGAAAACCTTGTCACTCCTCTCTCTCCTGGATTGTACCATGGTTTAGACCCAACGTGTTTGAATATTTTCCCACCCCGGGATTTACCACTCCTCATCCTATTGTTGCTGCTACAGATGGAGAAATATCTTTTCCTTTAGGCCCTTTGGCGTTTTATTTGAATCCTCTACTGCTTCTGTTTCCTCCCAGAGGCTCAGTTCTACTCTCCCTAGTTCAAACCCCTTCTCCTCCTAATTCTCCTCCACCTCATATCCCTATGGCAGGTGCTAATCCCCCTGGAAACATAATGGATTCCATAGTGGCTATAAGATATGCCCCTCTAGTCGTACCTCAGCCACTGAATTCCCTCCCTGCTGGAGATTACCTAAAATATATGCCTAAGTTCACTGGAGAAGAGGACATAACTGCTAAAGAGAACCTTGCTACCTTCTACAGTTATGTAAATAATCTAAATATTGAAAATGAAGATGTCTGGATGAGAGTCTTTGTCCAGAGCCTTGATGGTGAGGTTAGGAAGTGGGTTAGAGGATTAACCCCTGGATCTATTGCTGGTATCGAGGCTCTAGATGATGTTTTCTTAACATAATGGGGGGATAAAAAGGACTTTATGTATTATATCACAGAGTTTGGGTCCCTGAAGAGAAAAGAGGGACAATCTGTTTTTGATTTCTCCAAAAGATTCAATAAGATGTACAATAAGATCCCTGCTGAGATAAAGCCTACAGAATCCTTTGCCAAAATCACTTATGCTAGTGATTTTGACCCCGATTTATGCCTCCTGATTAGGGAGGTGTCCCTTTCCTCCCTTTATTGGAGACACCTCCCCAAAACTATCATAGAAGAATTAGGACTGGAAGTCACAGAGGCTTATCATGATTTTTATTATTTTGACTCGAGGAGAGTGCAATGTCTTGGGGTTATCATATATCTAGTGGTAACCTTGTTTCAGCTACCCATGAAAAGTGTGGTCATGGATATCATGGTGGCTGATGTTCCTCCCAAGTTTGACATGCTTTTGTCGAGATCTTGGATAAAAATACTTGGGGGAACCTTGCAGATGGACCTCACATATGCTACCATTCCAGTCTTTGGAGGGGAGCATAGGAGACTGTACAGAGAAGCTCAATTGGCCTACATTATCAGTGATGAAGTCGATCCTACCAATCACCTTATATTTTCCTTTGATACTGATTTGGGTTCCATTCTGTTGCAGATCACTTACGCTACTGAGCCCCCTCTTGAAATTAGAAAGCCTATTGCTCTCTGTGAATATTCTCCTCCAATTACCTTTGTTTGGAAAATTTTCTTTGATGAAGCTTCTTCTAAAGAATGTGCTAGTTCTAGGGTAGTTTTTGTTTCCCCTTCTCAGGAAACCACATCTCTGTCATACAAATTAGAATTTGAAGCTACCAATAATGTGGCAAAGTATGAAGCTCTTATTTTGGGCTTAAGGGCTGCAAAGGACATGGGGATTAAAGAGATATCTGTGTTTGGAGATGCTGAACTGATTATCAACAAATCATAATCATTTATCAGGCCAAACACCCTCATCTTAAGAGTTATAGAAATGAAGTATGGGACCTCATTGACAGTTTTTTCCTAGCTTTGAACATATCATTTATTCCAAGAGAAGAAAACATTGTGGATGATTCTCTGGTTGTTTCAGCAAGAAAATTAGAGTTTCTCTGCCTCCTAAACTTAGGTATGATGTAGAAGTGAGATATAGACCCTCTATACCTGACAATGTCAAGAATTGGAAAGTGTTTGAAGATGATCTTGAAATCAAAATATTCCTAGAGATTGTTGATGACTTTTCAGCATTACATATTGATCAAGATCGTGATCCCAGAATAAATCCTCATACTGGTGCATTTCTGAACAAAATCGTTGACCATCATATTTTTTAGTTGCCCAACAATCAAATTCCAAAATGACTAGTTCCTTTGGAAAGATTATTTGACAAAAATGATGTGGCAACAAAGGGTAAAATATCAAATGATGATGCTGATGCAACAAAGTGCAACATTGGCATAGAGAAGGAGCCAAAGTTTTTCAAATTGTCAAACAAATTGACAAGAAAGCAGAGGACCGAGTATGCTGAGTTATTAAAGGAATTTGCTGATACATTTTCTTGGACCTATGAAGACCTTAGAACATATGACACAACTGTCATTTAGCATAAGATTCCATTGAAAGAGGAGGCCAGACCATTTAGGAAGAAATTAAGACAGATAAACCCTATGTCATTGCCTATTATGGAAAGAGAGGTAGATAAGCTACTGGATGCCCAAATTATCATACCCTTGAGATATTCAAAGTGGGTGTCCAACCTAGTCCTGGTAAGGAAGAAGAGTGGGGAAATCAGACTTTTGTCGATTTCAAAAACCTGAACATGAGCTCAAAGAAAGAAAACTACCCCTTGTAGAAGATGGAACACATATTACAAAGGGTAAATAGCACATCAAGGATATCCATGATTGATGGATTTTCAGGATACAATAAGATCTCAGTCTTGCCCGAGGACAAAGAAAAAATGGCCTTCACCACTGTTACACATTATTTTCGTCATCCCTATGACCGTTGATGATGTAAACCTATTTGTTTCCTTCAGAGGGGTCAATGGCCTGAATTCCTGAAGAAAGAAGAGAGAAGAACTTTTCCGGAGAAAAGAAGTTGCATTTTCCTGTGTAAAAACCTTATAAAAAAGGAAGTTCACAGACTGCCTATGTATTAGGGTGCGAGAATGCCTGATTCTCGTAGGCTGCATCATAGCTAGG
>JZKD02S1611023.1:67380-77988 GCA_000966675.3 Picea glauca | reverse complement strand
TCATTCAGCCAGACATAAATGGAATGAGGAGTCGATGGATTGCCAAAATCCTCGAATTTGAAATGGAGATAAAGCCCACTAAATGGATTAAAGGTCAAGGTTTAGCCAAACTGCTGGCCGAATCTAATTGCAAAGACTTGGGGGTAAGCTTCATCAATGAATGCTCAGAAAATTAGCAGGTTGAACCATATGATACAAATGCTCAAGAAGACCTCCCATTAGTAGGATACCCTTGGTACAAGGATGTCATATATTTTCTACAAGAGTTGCGGCCCCCCGATGACATGAAAAGGAACAAGGAAAGATATTTAAATCTCAAAGCCATTAAATACTGCCTTGTTGGTAAAAATTTATATTGGAAAGACCCCTTGGGGGTACTTCTAAGATGTTTAGACCCACACAAATCAAACTTTCATGATAGTTCATGTGGGGGGCATCACTTCTGGCAAACGATAGCTCATAATATTCTCAGGGCTAGTTATTTCTGTCCCACTTTGTTCACTGATGTTTTCACAAAATTCAGAGCCTATGCTAAATGTCAGAAATTCTCAGGAAAAGCAGTATCTAAAGCCCCTGCCATTGAAACCTGTGATTGCTTCAGGGCCCTTCCAACAATGGGGCCTAGAATTCATTGGGGAGATTCATCCTGCATCCAATGATTAGCATAGATGGATCCTGATGACCAATATTATTTTACCAAGTGGATAGAAGCTATCCCCACAAGGAGTGCATCACACAAGGTAATCATCAGCTTCCTGGAGGATATCATAGCAAGGTTTGGCTGTCCGAGCAGAATTGTCACCGATAATGATGCATATTTCAAAGATGAACCATTGATCCAATTCTGTGAGAAGTTCATAATTACACTAATCCACTCTACCCCCTACTATCTGCAAGGCAATGAATTAGGAGAGTCCTCTAACAAAAGCCTCATCAAAATCATCAAGAGGCTGTTAGAGGAAAACAAGAAAGAATGGGATTCAAAGCTCAAATTTTCTTTGTGGGCTGATAGAGTGACAACTAAACTGTCCCTGGGCATCTCTCCTTTTCAGCTTGTATATGGGACTAAAGTAATTTTTCCCTCTCAGCTCACCTTGCCAGTAGAAAAGTTCTTCCAAGACTGCTAGGAAGAGGCCAATGAAATGATCATGAGGATTCATCAGCTGGTAGAAGTACAACAGACTAGAGAGCAAGTGATGGACAAAGAACATGACCATCAGTAGAAAATCAAGCAGGCCTTTGATAGGGAGAGCAAAAAAGAGGATTTCTGGCTGGGAGAGCTAGTGATCAAATGGGATGCGCCCATAAAAGACAAGGGAAGTCATGGTAAATTTGAGGCCCTTTGGATCAGACCCTTCAAGATTTATGAGACATGTCCCAATAATACTTACAGGTTGGAGAATCTAGAGGGTGGTGAAGTTTTTGCTAGCCTTGTAAATGGGCACTTCTTAAAAAGGTTTTTTGTTTAAAAGTCACAGTCAACGTCCCACCATTGTAAATATCATTCCTATTTTATGTTTATTCTTGTTTTAAATAGGAGACTCCATAACCCAAAGAAAGGCACTAGAGCTGCACATTCTTGGTAGCGCGCAGGGAGCATGCCATCCCCCGTGGAGACAAATGTTAGTGATTAAGCTTGTCATGTTCTAGTGGATGGTGATTTTGGCCTAGGTCTGTGATTTTGCCTATCTTTTCTCCCCTTTTGTGTAGACCTAATCATAGATTTCTCCTCCCGGTGTATATTTTCCTTTGCTGTTTGCTTTCATCCTTTGATCGACTAGTTTTCCTTGTTGAAATTTTCCTGAGAGATATCGGCCTCGATCTTTTCTGTCCCCCCTATGGTCTATTACTTCTCTTTTTTCCTCTATTACCGAGACTTTGTTTTTTCCCAAGTCCTAGCCCTGCCGTCCAGGTATTCATTATTGCAGGCAGCAACACTTAGAGCAGTCTTATATGGAATCAAGCGAGCATGGGAGTCGAGATTTCAAATGTTGAGAGATTATTCATCAAGGATCATGAAATCATGATTCATGAAGGGGAATATCTAGGCCATCCATTTGGGAGAAGCAGAGGGCCATTGATTTGAATTCAGTGATTTCGGAATCGAGAGTTTGGGGTTCTCATTGATAAGTGCACCCATAGCGCAATGATCAGAAAATATGGGGATGACTTGTTTTTCTATGAAATCACCCTCTACTCCATTAAAATAAACTTCAAGACCTTGCTCAATGTCTTAGTTGTGCAAGAGGATTTATGTGTGAAGTTTATGCATCTTTTAGGTGTTTATGTGTGAGGTTTTTGAAATTTTAAATATGTTGTTTAAAGAATACAACAACAAAAATAAGTGCAGAAAATAATAACTAACAACTCACAACAATAACAACATGATAAAGGAGTTCGCCCCCAACTGGGATACATCTCCTTGAGCCTCCATCAATGGACTAGGCTCTCTGGGATTAGTTTGTCAAATAGTATTTTACAAGCTTCTTCTCAAATCCAATGGATTTACTGACTATACCATTGGGTTCAGAATACATAAAACCCCCAAAAATGACTATTAGAACTCTGAAAACAGACCATGGCTCATCCAGGCATGACCTCTTCTACTGGTGGCCTTGAGCTTCCCTGAGATTCCTTATCTCCAAAACACCTATAAAAGTCCTCAAATGCCTATGAAACCTGTCCCAATGAGTTCATAGCATAACAGTTAGTCAAGAATGACTATTTAGTCACTGAAAATGGACTTTGTCTCATTTGAGCATGGCCTCCTTCAATGGTGGCCCTAAGCTCCCTGGAGCTCTATGAAACTTGAATGTATAAAAAACTGCAATAGAAGTCACCAAATGCCTTTGAAAACTGTACCAATGGATTCAGAACATCCAAAAACCCCTATTTGGGATTTTTCAGCACCTCATTTGGACAAACAATGAAGAAGATAGGGCTCCTGCCATTTTCCCTCTTCAAGCTCATTGTCTCTGGTTTGCCAATTCACACCTCTTGTGTGAGTAACCTGGCTTCTGGGCATTTCCCATTCGTAAACCCAACACATTCATCGTTCCCATGACTGGTGCTAAACTGTTGCACTGTTAGTAGACTTAGGGCCTCAAAGGGCGAAGATGTTGGGTGCATGGGAGACCATATGGCCATGTCCCAGCGCTAAAAAAGAGCACCACTGCTAGATTGCTTGTGAATGTGCCACATGTCAGGTGCATGCTAACCATTTTCTTGGTTTAAACCCTATGCAAAACTGTGTGGAAAAGGGTCATATGGATAAGGCACACATAACCGAGGGCTGGGGCTAAGCCCCAGCCCGGACCTGCGCCCAAAATGGAACATAATCAAACTTAAATAAATATTGGAAGATATGGTTGTTAAGTACTTATGCGTGGGCTAGCAGTATCCTACACTTTTTCAAGGCACTCCATGTGTGGAGTTCCAGGTTTCGATCTCCACGGACTCCATAAAAGTTTACACACCATAACCAAGGGGCCACATGGCAACCCATGCTTGGGCCACGTGGCACCATACCATTTGACAACAATATGCCATGTGTCCTAAACTCATTTGTCCATGTGTCTACCACCCAACTACCAACTCAACATCTGCCATGTCATACTGTACCTCCCTTCCACGTCAAATTCTACAGACTATACAATCAACAATTTTTTTGCCTGTTTGGCAAATCGAATAGAACACGATATGTCACTCATATTATGTCCATTTGAACCTGTTCGAAGTACGTTGGGTTTACGAGGATGAGGCCTACGCACCTGTTTGTTTTGAAGAAATTCCAAACACTTTGATTTTTGGGCTAAATTTTGACCCCTGGTCCAGATTCTGATCACACCTTCCCACTGAAAGGATTTTGGAGCCACAAAAGATGCTGATTATTTTCCTGAGCTTCAATAATCTTATGCTTCCAAGTTATATCAACTGATTCTACTCAAAAAGTCTTTTTGGCAATCACCTGGGTACCTTCACATGCCTTGCACTGCAACTGGCTATGTCCATCAACCACTATTCTCTAGCTGCTGCTGACCCACTATTCTCTTTGTGCTTGGAATATTGTCAGCCTTCCCACTAAGAATCAAGTCCCTCTTTTGAACTCTTTGGCATCAACACAATCCACTCTACAATGGCTGCAAAATACTTTCCTGCGACATCTTGTCACAAACCAAGAAAACCATCAATCTTGAAAACAAACTTTATACAAGACTGAAAATGATGCCAACAAAGTCTTTTTGCTCTTCAAGTAAATGATCACATCTTGTACTTCATCAAAGTACATGGCGTTTTCCTGCATCTTGGTGTACTCAATATTGACTTACAGGCCGAGAAACACCATCAACTAAACATAAGGCGAAAAACATGATCGACACAACATAGTCATCAAGACAACATCGACACAAGTCAAGACTCATTTGAAACATATCGACATTGAAAAATGACAAGTTGAAATTCATGATACACAACGATATTACATTCATGAGTCACTCATAATGAAACTTTTAGAAATTTTACTGTTTACACACATACAAAATCACATGCATGTGCATAGCTCTTCAACTCTCCTTCAAGTACAAACATAAGTACATAAACCCAAAAACATGTGGGTACATACGAGCTGAAATGAAAAATATTTATGGCTGCAATAAGTGAGTATCATACCCATCTTTTACACCCTCCTGGTGAAGTTGTGCAACAAAAAGAATGCCTTCAATAGAATCGAATTCACATGCAAACTTGCATTATACAAGTTATGATAAACTGCTGCAATTTGTCATACTTTCAACAGAAATGCATACATAAGGCTGAAATGTGAATCTACAAACAAAGAAATGCAAGCCTTACTTGTTCAAGAAATCTAACCATTTCTTACCAATCCAATTCAATGGTGACTTTTTCTGCTGAATATCGTCTTCTTGTGAATCATCTTGACTCACATCGATGATGGAATCTCCTCTTCCATTCTTTCCAGTCTCTTTATCCATTTGATTCTTGTGTTGTGAATGGGTGGTTGGATGCAATGTCCAACATTGGTCAATGAGATGACCTCTCTTCTGGTAGCCAGTGCAAATCTTTTGCATCTTCTTTTCAAGTTGCCTTTGCTTGGAAAGTTTCCTGAATGTGGTCAATCTTTTCCAACATCTTGAAACATGATGGTTATCTAAACCACAATATGTACATGGACTTTTTTTTCCATTTTTACATGCAAATTTACCATGCTTAACATAATCAAAAGCAACTGAATTACATGTGGAAATATACCTTGAACATTCACGTTTATCGCCTTCTTGAGGAGTTGAATTTGAAGAGTTACTAACTCTCCTTTTAAGACCAACAACAATTTTCTTGTCCTCATGGCTATCACAACTCTTTTGTTTCATACATTTGCATTCATCTTGAACACAAAATTTGCATGCTTGAGGGATTGAACTTGCAACAAAAGTTCTAGAACATTCACCTTTATCGCCTTCTCGAGGAGGTGAATTTGAAGAGTTACTAGCTCTCTTTTGAAGACCAACAAAAAATTTCTTTTCATCATGGATGTTACAACTCTCTTGTTTCACACATGTGCCTTCATATTGAACACACACTTTGCATGCTTGACGGATTGAACTTGCAACAAATGTTGTTCTTGGAATTGTTTCCCTTGTCTCCTCAACTTTGGAATATGCTCCATATTTCTATTCATATACAAGACCCTTATACTTGGGCCTTTCCTCAACAACAATAGGCTCAATAATGCTTTGTGCATGCTTTCCTAACCCTCTACCTTCATATACCAATTTTAACAATAACTTGGACCCTATTCCTCTAGTGTGATTTTCAAAAACACCAAAGAATTCATCTTGAGAGGAATTTGAAGAGAAAATAACATTACATACCTCATGTTCATGCATGTACTTGGCAAGGGTTTCTTTTGCCTCATGGAGTTGAGTCTCCATCTCATGCAACTTTTCAAGAAGATGGTGCTTCTCCTCCTTCATGGCTATCAACTTTTCTTGAAGGACAATGCTCTCCTTCCTATCTTCCCACATATCTTGCACCATATCTCTCATGGTTACAAACTTCTTCAACATATCTTTGTCAAATAACTTGGATAATGAATATGTATGAGAACTTTCATTGTTTGAAGCTTCCTCTATCCTTGCAAGGTATCAAACTTCAACACAAAACTTGGACAATAATACCAACAACTAAATCTCTAGCTATCAATGGAAATCACATGAGAAAAACTATGCTCTAATACCACCTGATCTGAAAATAGGGGGCTGACTTGTTTTTCTATGCAAGCACCCTCTACTCCATTAAAATAAACTTCAGGACCTTGCTCAATGTCTTAGTTGTGCAAGAGGATTTATGTGTCAAGTTTATGCATCTTTTAGGTGTTTATGTGTGAGGTTTTTGAAAGGTTAAATATGTTGTTTAAATAATGCAACAACAACATAAAGTTCAGCAAATAATAACCAACAAATCACAACAATAACAACATGATAAAAGAGTTCACCCCCAACTGGGCTACATCTCGTTGAGCCTCCATGAATGGACTAGGCTCTCTGGATTAGTTTGTCAAATATTATTTTACAATATTTTTCTCAACTCCAATGGATTTACTGACTGTACCATTGGGTTCAGAATACATAAAAACCCCAAAAATGACTATTAGAACTCTGAGAATAGACCATGGCTCATCCGGGAATGACCTCTTCTACTGGTGCCCTTGAGCTTCCTTGTGGAAAAAACACCTATAAAAGTCCTCAAATTCCTCTAAAACCTATCCCCATGAATTCATAGCATAGAAATTAGTCAAGAATGACTGTTTAGTCACTGAAAATGGACTTTGGCTCATCTGAGCATGGTCTCCTTCAACGGTGGCCCTAAGCTCCCTAGAGCTCTATGAAACTTCAATGTAGCAAAACCTGTAATAGAATTCTCCAAATGCCTTTGAAAGTGGTACCAATGGATTCAGAACATTCAAAGACCCCTATCTGGGCTTTTTCAACACCTTATTTGGCCAAAACATGAAGAAGATAGGCCTCCTGCCATTTTCATCCTTCAAGCTTGCTGTCTTTGGTTCTCCAATTCACACCTCCTGTGTGAGTAACCTGGCTTCTGGGTGTTTCCCATGCCTAAAAATAGCATGCAAACCATTCCCATGATTGGTTCTAAACTATCACAACATTAGCGGACTTAGGGCCTCAAAGGGCGGAGGTGTTGGGCACATGGAGGACCATATGACCACGTCCCAATGCTAAAAAAGGGCACCGTTTCTAGATTGCTTGTGGATGCACCATGTTTCGGGTGCATGCTAACCATTTTATTGGTTTAAAACCCACACAAAACTATGTGGAAAAGGGTCATATGGATAAGGCGCACATAATCGAGGGTTGGGGCTAAGCCCCAGCTCGGACCCGCACCCATAATGCAACATAATCAAACTTAAATAAATATTTGCACATATGGTTGTTCAGTACTGAAATGTGGGCTAGCAATAGCCTACCATTTTCCAAGCCTCTCCCTGTATGGAGGTCTGGGGTTCGATCCCCATGGACTCCATAAAATTTTACACACCATAACCAAGGTGCCACATGGCAGCCCACGCCTGGGCCACGTGGCACCATACCATTTGACAACAATATGCCACATGTCCTAAACTCATTCGTTCATGTGTCTTCCAGTCGACTACCAACTCAACATATGCCACGTTAGCATCATGCCATGTCAGACTGTACGACCTTGCCACGTCAGACTATACGGTCAACAATTTTTTTGCCTATCTGGCAAATCGAACAGAACACGATATCACACTCATCCAATGTCTGTTTGAACCCATTCAAAGTGCGTTGGGTTCATGAGGATGAGACCTATGCACTTGTTTGTTTTGAGGTGATTCCGAACAATTTTATTTTTGGGCTAAATTTTGACCCCTGGTCCAGATTCTGATCACTCGAAGCCCTAAAATGTGAAATCCCGATTTTGTGAATTAGAGGTTTCCTAGGAGTAGCAACTCTTTCTCCCGAAACACAAAATCATGAAAGCTCCCAGAAATTGGGCCCACGGTCCTAGCGCCCAGTCACAAAGGAAGCAGGTATGGGAAAAGGGGCTAGCACTCGTCGCATAGTCAACATTTCGTATTATCAAGGGAACGATCGTGGAAATCCATTTTGAAGCGAGTCTGACCGCCGATCTCAGTGACCATTTCACGATTTCGGGCATCGTGATATTGAAGCCAATATTGTTATAACCCTAAATTGCACCACACATGCTTACCTGGCATCAGGCCAACTCATATCCCTTCTTTGCCAAAAAACTACTGAACAACTTTTCTAAAAACTCCATTTTTAAAAGGCAAACTCTAGCAGGCTCACTACATCCCGCGGGCAAACGCTAGCAGGCCCACTACAACCCGCGGGCAAACGCTAGCAGGCCCACTACAGCCCGCGTTTTCCTTCAGAATCACAAAAAATGGAAAGTTGCCGACGGAACGAGAAGCTTTTGGTCAGTTAACTAGAACTCCCCGCCATGCATGGCCGAGAGTTCATCTAAAACCTTAGCTCCTTCTAGCCTATAAAAGAAGGGGTAGGGGTACTATTCAAGGAGGAAAAAATCATAGCAAAGAAACTCTGCCAAATTGCCAAGTCCATTATTGTCCCAACCCTTTAGCCTTTCCTTAAGCTTTAGGAGAAATTCAAGCAAAGCAGTTGGAGGACAAAGAAGAGGAAGAGCCCAGGATCAGGATCGAGGAACGGTGGCCGGTCTCTAAAATCATTGTAAGTTGATTCATATTGAGATTAATGAAAAAGATACTTTTCCTGTCCCGAATACATGAGTCTCATCTATGTTATTTGATTTATGTTTTATCTCTAACCTTCTAGTAGATCAGTAGCATGCATGCGTAGTTTTGTCTTGATTGCAGGAAGCTTTGTGGAAGGAGCAGCAGCAACAAGGAGATAAAAGCTCAACGGAGGATCTACTTCAACCGTCGATAAAAAGGTTAGTTGATTCTTCCCGTGTTTGCCTGAGAAAATGGGTTATATATTTGGGTAGGAGGTTAAAAGTTATTCTTGAAGGGTCATGATCTACGTACAAGTTTAAAGCCCTAGCTTGTTAGTCCGTAGGGTAGAATACCCCACAACAGAATTGGCAACTCCACTGGGGATAGTCTTACTCTTAGGGTTTCCGGATTTGGTTAAAGATCTTTTGGGTAGTTCAAAGAAGTTCAGTCTTTGTTTCTTTGTTTGTTTTTGTTTTCTGTTAGGTCAATGCTAGTAGGGAACCTGGTTATCAATACTAGTCTTCCTTGACTGGCGCTTGACCGTTAGTCACGAGACACTCAGAGGTAAATGCGGCCTGCAGAAGGCCTGCACGCGTGTGCCCGCGCCCTAACCATCTACAACCCGCGTGTGAACGCCTGCTGTAGTGGTTTTAGTAGCGTATATAGCCCAGGAAGCTTAAGAGGCAGTCCCCTCTTCCCTGTCAGAATTTTATCTTCTCAGGGGGCTTTCTGGATCCTGTCTGGGTCTTGACTGGTTTATTGTCTTGTGTTTCAGTCTGTCTTATTGTGTTGTTTCTCTTTACATTGATTTTTCTTTTTTGCAAATCTTGCGTTTCTGTTAAAGTGATAGCATCTAAGCCTTTTAGAGACTCTGGTTGTCAATACTAGAAGTCTTTTTCAGGACTAGACTGTCTGTGTGTGATTTTATCTCAGTTTTTATACAGACCCGCGGCCTATTTAAGGCTAGCTCGCGGGTACCCACACGCTGTATAAGCTCAGCACGCGTTTGCACGCGTGCTGTATTGGTGACAGTCGCAGGCTTGATTGGCAGCTTTTCAGCTTGGGTGGGGCAGTCATCCCATCCTATGGTGAGAAGAGCTTCTCTCAGGGGTCTGGAATCTGGGGCTGCACAACCAGCAGGTTAGGGCATTTCCCCCTTAGCTTGTGTTCGTTATTAGATTTTTTGATAGAAAAGACAAAAGAGAAAAAATATTTGTTTCATGGTTTTTAGGCAAGTGTTAGAATTGGCGCTGTTGTGATTTCTTTGTTGCATTTTTGTGCTCTGATTCTGTTTGCGATCGGCGCTTTAAGCCAGAGTTTTTTTTTTATTCTCTTGGTTTTGTTCTTGTCATCATTTTTCCTTGTTGTGTTATTTTCCAACGAAATAAAAAACAATTTCCTGTTTCATTTTCTTCTTGGTTTGAGGATTGTGTTGTTGCATCAGTAGCTTGGAAAGAAGTCTTGTTGCATAAGTTTTTGCAGTGCATGTCTAGTATAAGTAGCTCACATATCTGAGTGAAAATCCTTCATATTTACTGCATAAAAACTTAGTAATTTCAGAAAAAGAAGTCTTTCTTGTTGAAAAGTTGTTGGTTTTGCATTTTATGAAAAGTTTGTTTCCAAGCATTTTTTGTGCATTTTTGCTTTGAGTCTTTTTACACACCATCAGTTTCACTTCCACACCTTGAGATTTAAAAATCCCTTTAAAAGCAACGCTAAATAAAATCAAGTAGACTTTTTCTGTTTGTAGGGTGCATACACTAGCCCAGGAATAGGGCCTTGGAATAGGTTGGAGAGTAAATTCTCCAAGGCCACCCAAACCAAACATT
>JZKD02S1611023.1:28724-56306 GCA_000966675.3 Picea glauca | reverse complement strand
CATGTTTTCATATATATCTCAAAAATGTGTGAGCTTTATCATGTGTAGAAATATGTGAAGGATTAATTCAAAAATACTTCTCGAATACTTCCTCCACCATTTCAAGATTTGAGGAAATAATTCAAGCCTATTCCAAGGACAAGATCATGGAGTTTTGGTTGTCATATATTATCTAAGATATATGAGAGATATGTGTGAGGATTTGATGGGACAATATTTTGTAATAATGGGAAATTGGTTGACAGAAAAGGGGATATGTAATTATGAGATGTTTATCTCCTTTTCAAAGATCTCATGAATAAAAGAGAGTGCCCTCTCTTCATTAGAAGGGGGAGAGAATTATTATTATGTAGATTAAGAGGAGAAGAATTATTATTATGTAGATTAAGGGGAGAATTATTATGATAGGTTCTTGAGGAGAATTGTTATGTTGTAGATTGAAGAGAATTGTTATGATATAGATTTGATTAACAAAGAGACTCCTTTTGTAAACCTACTTGTGGAAGATTAATGCAAGATTGAATTCAATGATTTTATCTCTCTTAGAAGTTAGCATCTGGTGATCTAAAGATTCCATGTTGGCATCGAAAAGGGCCACCGATCCATCTTGGTAAGCTTATTGTAAATTGTTAGTGTAGATTTTCATTTCATGTATTTGTTATTTTCATTTCATGTTATTTTGTTTGATTTCACTATTCGAATTTGTTGCAAAGTGTGGTAATGCAGGAAGAATTGGATTTCCATATTTCACCATACATGAGCTTTAATGGAGCATCCCACTTGTTATTTTAGTTTCTCCAGGAGATAGAATCAAAGTTCATCTTTTCTTTTCATGAGCCATCAACGAACATGTCCATCACCTGAGCAAGAGATTTTGCTTGTTTGTTAGTTTTTCTTTCCAGCTTTCGAATTGAGTGAAGATTGTTATTTTTAAAAGTGTGTTGGTTTCTAAATGGTTTTCTTATCAATACTAAATAGACATAGGAACCTATCTGCTATCAGCACATATAGTGCATCAACTCTATTGATTATGAATCTCGGTTGATAATTTATGTTTGGTAATATATTATGCATATAATTGCATCAAAAAGAGGAACAAGATGATGGATAGTTTCGCGCAAATACTTTGGCAACTACCAACAGGTGACACATCTTCTTCGAGCGGGGGTGCCACTGCCTTCAAGGTACAAATAAATTTCGATATTCCTGTATTTGAAGGTCATATAGACGCAGATGCTATAGACCAGTGGTTGAATCTACTAGAAGGGTAACCATAAAGGGGAAGACAGATCATTGATGTGTAACCCAGTGCCACCATTGGTACCACCATACTACAACCTGGTGAACCAGATGAGCCATAAGAAGGAGAGTGCCTCTTCCAGTCATAGATGTGGGTAAAAGGCACCCTGCTGCACTTCATCATTGATAGAAGTAGCCAGAAGAACGTCATCTCAGTAGAGGTCATCAAGCGACTGGCCCTACCAACAATGCTGCACCCACAACCCTACACCATTGGATAGATCCACCAAGGAAGTGATCTTCACATTAGCCAATAGTGTTGACTGTCCTACAACGTCAATACCTTCAAAGACGAGGTATTGTGTGATGTTTCTCCTCTTGAAGTTTGTGATGTTATTTTGGGCCAACCTTATTTATGGAAACGTCATGTTGTATATGAATCTAGGCCTTGTAGTGTTATTATTACTTTGAAGAGGAAATTGTACAGGATACCCGAGGTAGTCCCACCTAGTGCTATTTCCTTGATCTCTTCCAAGCAATGCAGGAAGGTCATCTCTCAGATAGGGAAGTTTGTCTTCTTTGTGATCCACTCTCAGAATGAGCGAAAGATCATAGCCACTTCTAGGGTCTCTATGGCTGACCTCTCCACACAATAGAAGCAAGTATATAAGGTCATGGAATAATACTCAAATATCTTCTCCTCACCTATTGGGGTAACTCTGCATTGTCAAGTCAAGCACCCCATCGATCTGAACCCTGATGCACCGCTTCCCAATGGGCCAGTCTATCGTCGCTCTCTATTAGAGAATGAGGAGATCAAGTGATAGATCCAAGAACTTCTCCACAAGGAGCACATTCATCCCATATCATCACCTTGCAAGAGCCCAATCATGATGGTAAAGAAGAAATATGGAACTTGATGACTCTACATTGATTACCAGGCTCTGAATAAAATCACAGTCAGAAATCAATACTCAATTCTCCGAATCGAAAAACTTCCTGATCAACTCACGGGGGCCAAATACTTCAGTAAGACTGATCTGAAGTTTGGCTATCACTAGGTCCCAATAGAATACACAGATGTATGGAAGACCGCCTTCAAGAAAAAGGAAGGCCTTTTTGAATGGTTGGTCATGCCCTTTGGTTTGACAAATTCTCCAGCCACTTTCATGAGGATGATGGACGATATCCTACAACCATTAACCCATACTTTTGTAATGGTGTATCTAGATGACATTCTCATTTACAACAAGACTAGGGCAGGACACTTGCAACATATTCAGGAGGTTCTGCACACCCTACGGTAGCACAAGCTATGTGCCAACTTGGAAAAATGATCATTTGGCATGGAAAAGGTCCATTACCTAGGATACATTGTTGTGAAACATGGAGTACATCTAGATCCAACCAAGATCCATGCCATTCATGAATTTCCAGCCCCAACCACACTCACTAGGCTTTAGAGATTCTTGGGCCTTGCCAATTTCTACTACATGTTCATGTTGGGATTATCCCATATTGCATGGGCCCTCAGCCAAATAACCAGGGGTGGTGGTAAGTCAAAATTTGCATGGGGTTGGTCCCAACAACAAATGTTCAATGATTTGAAGCAACGCTTGTGCTCAGCCCTAATACTTTCACTACCAAACCTACAACAACCCTTTGAGATCGAGATAGATGCTTCAGACTATGCTTTGGGTGTTGTTATCACTCAACAAGACCACCCCATGGCCTATCATAGTGAGACACTATCAGATGCTGTCCATAAGTAACCTACTTACAATAAACAAATGTACTCCATTGTGCAAGCTTGTCGCCAGTGGAGACATTACATTCTCAGGAAGGAGACAATAATCCACACTGATCATGAGCCACTGCAGTTCATGTACACACAAGGAAAATTGCAGAATGAAAGCCATCAAAAGTGGTGAACATACTTGCAACAATTCCACCTCAACATCAAGTATAACACAGGAGGCACTGACTGCGTCACTGATTTCCTCAGCAAACCGCCAGTCGTGACACTCACCACGGTGCTAGACTCTTGCGGGAATCAGACCTCTAGATGGCCCCAACTTTATGAGATAGATCTAGACTTCGCTATCACCTACCAAATGTTGGGTGGAAACGCAGTTGTCGATAATTTCCATCTTCAGGATGGGTTGTTGTGTCATCTGCGCCATATTTGTGTTCCATCAAGCGAGTGAGCGAAACTAATATGGGAAGCTCACTATAGTCGGGTGGCAGGACACTTCAGCGTCAAAAAGACATTGACGATGCTATAGAAACATTTATACTTGCCGAAACCTCGACAGGAGGTCAACAAGTATATTAGGTCCTGCACTGCCTGTGCTATTGCCAAATCGACCACTAAGAAACAGGGCCTGTACACCCTTCTTCCTACTCTTGAAAGGCCATGGGAATCCATCTCAATGGAACACATGTCGGGCCTCCCATCCACCAAGCGGGGAAATGACTGTGTTTTTGTAGTTGTTGATCGCTTTTCTAAGATGGTTTTTCTGGTTGCTTGCAAGAAGACCATCACAACAGAGGCTACTGCCAAGATCTTCTTTGAACGAGTCTGGGTACATTTTAGAATCCCACAAACCATTGTCTCAGATTAGGACAGTTTATTTCTCATCATAATCTGGTCAAGCCTCTGGTCACTGTTGGACACCAAGCTCACCAAATCCATGACCTTCTACCTTGAGACAGATGGCCAAACCGAGGTCATAAATTGAATGATTGTGCATATCCTGTGCATGTATAATTCCAAGCACCCTCACACATGGGATGAGAGTCTTCCCTATGTCCATCATAGCTACAACCAATACATGTATAACTCAATTGGCCACAACCCATTTCAGGTGGGGTTGGGATTCCAACCATTGGGTCCCATAGATGTTGCACTTCCCCTTGCGGTCACCTCGACCGACTCATCTCCTACCCCAAATGAAGCTAACAAAGCCACCAGGTTCATTGAGAGGATCCAACACATCTTCCAACAGGTTCAAGATATCCTACAGAAGTCCAATGAAAAGTAAAGCAACGCCATGATCAACATCGGGTGCCACATAAGTTTTAAGTGGGAGACAAAGTTTGGTTGCACTTGCAGAAAGAATGCCTTATAGGAACCCATCGAAAGATTCTCCCACTCCATTATGGGCCATAAACCATCACCAAGGATGTGGGGGATAATTATTTTGAGCTACACATTCCTCATTTCCTTAGCCTGCACCCAGTGTTTAATGTGGATCTCCTTCGGCCTTATTTCCCACCATTATTGGACACCTCATAAGTAGAAGAACAACTGAAACCAACAAAGCTCAACCTCGAATACATACAATAGGAATATAGTGATCATATTGTGGACAAATAGATCAAGGGCTCTCGAAAACAAGGGATCCATCTTTATCGAGTCGTCAAATCAGGGCAACTCCTACACCAAGGCAAGTGGCTCACCTGGTGCCAAATTCAACAAAAATTTCCTCATCTGACGGGGGAACTCAATGAAATGGAGACCATTGCTTCCTAAGTAGGGAGGATTGATCCATGTGGATATCGGTGGCCACCCACCTATTCCGTTGGCTCGAAAAATAGTTTTCCACCTTGGCAATTTGTCAACAGTTTTTCGGGTTCCAAACTTCTAGGGCCGTTTTGAGGCCCTAAATGATGTTTTTTGGGATTTGGGGCTCAGTTGACTATTGATATCATTATCCTGGGCCATTAAGAAATTGTTCTTCTTGGTTAGGCCTTTCCAATGGGATATCCTACGCTTAAAATAAAGATCATATACAAAATTTATGACCCCAAGAATTTGATGTACTAACTTACCCAAACGGGGCCCACCTGACTTTTGGCGCTTCATCTCTTAGGGTTAGGTTTTTGGATGTCTAGAGTTTTTGAAACTCATGTTTATTGTAAAAGGTATTCAAAGTCTCATTGTAACCATCTTCTTTCTAATGAGAACATCCGTCACATCTCTTCTCCGAGATAAGCCGCCACCATTTTAGCAAGCTTGTTTTCCACTGCATTTACAGTTTCAACTTATTTCCTTATTGAATAGAAAACCAATTTTACTATATCTCTATTATTCTATGTTAATCACATGTTAATAATCCATATTCATTTCTTTCTTCTCATAAAATCTATATCACATAACACGTAAATGAGTTTCTTATGCCAGGCCTTTTTTTTTTCCTGCAAGAGCCTTTTAATAATCCTGGTTAAAATTTTGTTGGATGATTCCGCTAATCCATTACCCCGTGGGTAGTAATATGTAGAATATCCAAGGGTTATATTTTAATCATTACAAAATTTTTCCATTTTCTTGGAATTAAATGCGACTTCTTTATCTGTGATGATATTGATAGGGCACCCGAACCTAGACAAGATGTTGGTCTCCAGAAACTGAATGATGACTGTGTCGGTAGCTTGCCTCGTTGGAACTGCTTTGATCCATTTGGTGAAGTAATCTATAGACATGAGTGTCCACCTGTGTTATGTCAAGGATGGCTGATGAATCTCTTCTATAAATTCCAGGCCCCATTTCATAAATGACGCTTCGACCAAGATTGGTTTCAGTGGCAGGGGTTGCAACTTTCTCCTTCCATCGAATATATGACACTCATGGCAACTGGAGACTTCTTTGTATACATTTGAGAGAATGTTGGGCCAATAGTAACCCTCCATTAAGATTTTATGCCTTGTGATTTTCCATTAGTGATTCCCCCTGTAGTCACCCTTGTGGAATTCCCTGATAGCTCGTTCCACATCATCTTCCAACAAACAACTTAGCAATATCCCTCCCGGATCTTTCAAATACAGAGAGTTATCTAAGATGCAAAAATTAGCAGCCTTCAACTTTAAAAACCTCGCCTTGGTTTTACTTAACCTTGGAGGCACTTGAAAATTTCTCAACACATGAATAATGTCTGCATATCAAGTTGAATCGATGAATTTCTGAGACACTTGCAAGACTGCTTCTTCTAGAGGGTTCTCTGACAAATCAATAATGAAGTTTATTCCCAGAATGTTGGAGTTTGACTCTGCCATCAGTTTTGGGAGCCCTTGAATCTTAATCAACTTTGTGGGCTTGATTTCAAGGTCATATTCCAGCATGATTGTGATCCACTTACCTCTTCTCCCCTTAGGGTCAAGCTGAGTCAGGATGTCCCTGACCGCATTGTTGGGAACATAAGAAATAATGCGAGAATGTAGTATATAAGTCTTGAACTCCTTGAGGGATTTCAACAATGTGTATGCTTTCTTTTCCATGATATCGTACCTTAGTGGGGAGTCTCTCCGGCTCCTACTAAAGTAGGCTATAAGATTTTCAAAATTCTGTTCCTCCTTCTATAATAGTACACGGGTGATGGTGTGCTCCGAGGCGAAAGAGAACAAGATAAAATCCTTTGTGAAATCCGGGCTAGCCAATACAGGAGATTTGGTTAGCACTACCTTGATCTATTCAAATGATCTCCTATTTTCGGGGCTCCATTTGATCTCATTACCCTTTCCGAGCATGCTTGTGATATGCTTTATAATTTCAACTAGATTCAGGATGAATCTTCTAAAGAAATTCACCTTTTCGAGGAAGGACTGTACCTCCTTGTTGATGAGCAAAAAAGACCGTTTGTTAATTGGAAGAACGAGTCTGGTCCAGGGTTGTATAAGTAACCCAAGCCATTTGGTATAACTCGTCCTAACGGGTTTAATGGATCCATTGGCCAATCTAAGAATCCTAAAAGAAACAAAAATAAAAGAAAAGAAATAGGTAACTAATTACTAAATATTACATATATGTACATATGTATATAATGTGACTATAATAGGTGTATTTAAGCTAAATATAGATAACTGTCATTTATATACATTATTTACATGCTACAAGTTTTAATCGAAACTTACAAAAATCGATTTGAAAATGACTGCTTTCGAAGAAGCAGATAAAGAAAGCACATAGAAATATTTTTTGATTTTCCTTTTATAAGTCTTAAACTAATGAAGAAAATGTTATAAAATGAAAATGTACAGATAGTCAAAAGCCAAACTTTACATTCAAATTTTAGTGATAAACAAATAGCAGAAAAATGAAGTTGAGCTAACTTGCTATAGAGCTGACGATATGCATGCAAATATCTATGTGATCTGAAAACATCTAGCCACCTTGCCCAGGAGGGAATCCTCCACTGAACCTTAAGTCTGTTCTGAATAAATGCAGAACGATTATGTTGGAAATTAAATTTAAATAGCAGATAGAATGATATCAATAGTTATTGTGATCTTATAATTGCAAGAAATTGCATTAAGAAAAATCTGTTGGCGAACATCCTTGCATTTAATTTATCAACATAAATTAAAGGAGAAACCCTGTAATTGAAGCTAAATAGATGATCACAAAATTTATATCTGAATCATTTTATGGACAACATTCATAAATGGATTATCCTAATAACATAATAAATGATGAAGACTAAAGCTATCAAAAACTTATTATGATATCAAGATGAACAAAAACTTAATGAAGACACCACCCACAAGAAGCTAAAGCCGAAATGCATATTTCTATTTCATTAAAGTCTGTTGATCAAAATTCCATTTTCTGCCCCAAGCGAGGATGCCTTGATTACAAAAATTGCAAGTATTTAAAGAGTTTAGAAAAGATAAATATCTTATCTTGTGGGATAAGATTAAATCTCCAAAATGATTTGCTGATTACAAAATAGAGGGTGATAACCACTCCATATCACACTGTATCTCTCAAAACTAAAACAAACTTCTTTCTGTTTACAAAAGATGTGCCAAATGAGCTCAGAAATAGTCCATAGCATGAGATCACCACCAATTACTTGATATCCTGAAAACAAAAACGAAAATAAAAGAGTTTAGATATCGTTATAACTAATAATTTTCCCAAATTCCAATGAAGATAAACTGGCTACATAATCAATTGATTCTGTAGCTAGTTCTATTTTAACAACAAAAATCAAATTAAATCTATATAATTAAAAAAAATGAATAAAATAAAACTAAGGAAATCAATCAAATCTTTACCTCTTAACTACATTTCTAAATTTGATTCACAGGATCTCATAATTAACTACTGCTGTAACACTCACAACATTCTTTACTATTATGTTCCCAATCATTTTCAAACGCTTGCCTTGCCTTTGAACAGTGGACTTTAGCCTATGATTTTCATCCTTTAGCAAGTCGATCTGAATAGTGAGGGTTTTGATTTTCAATTACAGAGTAGGTATGTCTATATAATATTTATCGATCCAAAACATACAAACTTCACACTGTGAATCTATGATAGTTGTTTAAGAATGTCCATGGCCATGTGTTAGAACGTCTCCACTATTGCCTGTGGATTTCTTATCACTCTTGATACCTCGAAATCCTTGAATGTGCTTCAGGCGGGGTGGAAAATTATCTATGAAATTATAAGCCTGGCCGAGATCTGGTTTGAGGCAAGGAGGGTCTTCTTCGGCCAAGAATATCTTGATCTCAGAATCAGAGATCTCATGGACCTCGATCATTTTGATCGAGCTCACATGAGAGTTCAATTTATTTCGTAGGATTCTTGAGATTAACCTACCTGCCTTTTTATTTTTAAACCCTATATCCATGTCACCCTTAGACGGTTTGTATGAAGTTCTATTTGCATTCTTAGTAGACATGTTAGGATAGGCATGTTGTTCATGGCCATGCAATTCAAAGGCTGCCAACTCAGCATCTGTTTGCTCAAGCATAGGCTCATTGAGGATGGTCGTAACACAAGCTTCAAACTTCACACCGTGAATCTGTGATAGCTGTTTGAGAATGTTGATGGCCATGTGTCAGAACGTATCCACTGTTTCCTATGGATTTCGTATCATTCTTGATACCTGGAAATCCTTGAATGTGCTTCAGGTAGGGTGGAAAATTATCTATGAAATTATAAGCCTGGCCGAGATTTGGTTTGAGGCAAGGAGGGTCTTCTTCGACCAAGAATCTCTTGATCTCAGAATCAGAGATCTCATGGACCTCGATCATTTTGATCGAGCTCACATGAGAGTTCAATTTGTTTCGTAGGATTATCTAGATTAACCTACCTACCCTTTTATTTTTAAACCCTATATCCATGTCACCCTTAGACGGTTTGTATGAAGGCCTGTTTGCATTCTTAGCAGAGGTGTTAGGATAGTCATGTTGTTCATGGCCATGCAATTCAAAGGCTTCCAACTCAGCATCTGTTTGCTCGAGCATAGGCTCATTGAGGATGGTCGTAACACATGCTTCTTTAGATGAAGGATCTGCTTTGTCAATGGTAGGGACTGTGGTTTCTTCCATCATGGTCTTATCAACCTCTATGGTATTAGATGTAATGAAACCATTTCAAATTAGGAAGGCGTCGCAATTATCATTTTGAAATTTTAGTTGATGAACCAACAACATTTTTATCAACCCGTGATGAAACAGACTGGAGTTTAAACGCTGTCTCTTATACCTTTTTTCCATCTTATACAGACTTCTTAATAAATAAAAGGGCATTTTCAGCTGAAAACCGATGAAGTTCATCAACAAACGTATGTGATACAAGAAAACAAGGCCAAATCAACCCTCGCATGTGCCAAATTGTCTCAGGATTTCTAATAAACCATGCCACCAAGTTTTCAACAGGAATACATGCATACCTTTATCACAACATATGATCTTCCTAGAGGTGAAGAACAGGCTCCACGGTACCTCTTCTACCTTGGCATTTTTGAACCATTTCTTCCTGCTCAGTGGAAGACCCATCGCCTAGAATAAAACATCTTCAATGACCTCGATCTAAATGTCGCCTACCTTGGCTCGACAACCATCAAAATATAGGAAAAAGTCTTGGGCAATTTGCAAATTAAAACCCTGAAATTTCTCGAGAAATCCAAGCCATCCTTGACCTTTATGGTCTTCCCTTGCATCATCACATAGGAGAAGGGTTTGTGAGCCATTGGGCTCAATCCTTATGACCAGGTCCATGAGGGTTTGGGAGGCAAATAGAAAACACAATGAATAAAAAAGGTTTCTGGGATAGAGAATACCAAAGAGAAATCTTAGACCCAAAACTCATCACTACCCTAGCGAATATGAAAAGGGGTTTTGCAATAGAAAATGAAAGGTGTTTTGTGAAATGAGTGCCAAGAGTACATATGAAACCTGAGACTTAGATCGAAATGATGGACCTATCATTGTCAGACTGCCACCTCCCATAGGGTATAGGCCACGACCAGGTTCATTCAAAATTTATCATTGCGCAACAAGGTGGGGTTGGTTTCTAAATTTTAGGAGAGGAAAACTTTTGTGAACCAAAGTGTAGTGACAAGAATAGGTCTTACCAAGAGCCACAAAGATATATAACATAGTTTAATTTCAATGGATCCTCGGTGTTTCAAACAACAATTCAAAGAACACTTCATAATTGATGAGCCAGTTTAAAGCAATAAACAAGATGAGCTTCACAACAAAAAAAGCGTTTATTAAAAAAAGTGTAGAGACATCTACCTTTCATAAACCTTAGATAAAATGGTAATACAATCATAAGTTCTAATGCTTCGTTCATGCTTTTAGTCATGAACGAAGCATGAAAATGAAGAAAGGAAAACACTAGGAATAACCGAAACATCATATTCACAGTTTCAAATATTGCTTATGAAAAGCAATAACCATATGACCACGAGTAGGCAGCTACATAATTTATTATTTACTGCTTTAAAAGGTGTAAATATGTAGGGCTACCAACAATTGCAACTTGTTGGGAGAAGCAGTTATCTCTGTATCACCGACAAGTTTAGGTTAGAACTATTAGAATGATTTTAGATCAAAGAACAACCGAAAGACATTAAGCATCTTGACAATCATTACGTGGTCTAGCTTAAGATATATTTTGTTAAAAATGAAATCTGGTGACAAACTTCACAAATGAGAGCCACAATGTTTAAGTTAATGGATCTAATGCTGCTGATAGGGCCAATACTGCCAATAGCCATCCATAGCCTCGGCAGGGATGTCAATTAACCCACTCTGACACCTCTATCCTGTCCAAGAAATTTCAATTCAGAATGAAGGATGCTTATGATCAAAATTTGTACCTGAGAATTTTCTCTAACCTGACATCGCTTCGCTACCAGCGGGCCTGTTCAGTACCCCGTCGAAGTTGTCTTGGAATCATGCATGCATTTACCCACTACCAATAGACCCATTCAGTATCCCGAATGGTTTACAAACACTTCCCACAACTCTTGAGAATTTTTTCACAATCTGATATAAATTTAAAAACATTCATAAGAGTGGGGTGACGCTGAAAATTCCAGTTTTTACAAGACTTTTTATTTTCTAGCCTTTTAATTTTTTCTTGCTAACCTTCATCATGGTCTAAAAATAGTTCACTGATGAAACTAATTTTTGAGGACAGGAAAGCATTCTTGAGTTTCTTTCTTAAAAGTGGGGGCAGCGTAAAGAGATTTTAATAATAGTTGTGTCTACTCTCAAATGCAAATTGAAACCAAAAATCAATTTTGAACAAAAAGCCATCTTTAACTAGTTTACATTTTTAGGAAAAAACATCATTTGATGCTCCAACAGTCCTTGACGGTTGTTTTAAGATGAAGCATTCTTTTCTCCCTTTTTGAACTAAACAGTAATACATGCATGTTTTACCCGGAAAGCCAATAAACAAAAAAATAAAAAGAAAAAAAAAATGGAAAGCAAAACAAATCAAAACAGAAAAATATGTACAAAAGGTGTATCTGGGACTTGTCAGGTGAAATACCTTTTGAGAGCTTGGCCATTCACTGGGAAGGTGTCTGGCTGTCCCTCTAAATTCTGCAGGCAGAAAGAACCGGGAACTAGTTTTTCAGCGATTAAGAAAGGTCCCAACCACAGGTTCTGGAACTCGGTATGTTCCCCTTTCCCCTCATGAGGTTTATCCCACTTGAGGACAAGATCACCTACCTCAAAATTCTTGTCTAAGGCAGAACTCGAATCAAACCAGTTTTTGGCAATACGTTGATGTTGATCCAATTTTTCTTTCATTTGGGCTCTTTCTTCTTCTAACTTTAACAAAGCATTAATATGACTTTCCAGGGGAGGACAATCCTCTTCCTGAACTTTCTACGATAGTTGTAGAGAGAGAAGAAGAACATGTGGAGGAGGAATTGATTCCATTTCGTAAACGAGAAAGAAGGGGGAATTACCAACAACGATTTTTAGAGTCACCCTATTAGCCTAGATTGCATTGAATAGTGCGTTGTGCCAGTTTTTGTGGTTTTTGGAAACTGTCCTATTGATGATCTTGATTAGGTTTTTGTTTGTCGATTTTGCTAAACCATTTCCTTGGGGGTAATAATTGGCAGAATATTTTGGTTTTATCCCCTTTTCTAAAGCAAAGGCACTCATATCGAGGGATGAAAAATAGGAACTATTATAAAAATCCAGGCATTTAAGAATACCAAATCGAGTAGTGATGTTTGAATTAAGGAAAGATATTACCTGACCGGTGTTTACCACTTTTAATGGTGTAGCCTCAGACCATCTAGTAAAATAGTCTGTCGTTGTAATTATATATTTATGCTGCGGCGAGGAGGTGGGGTTAATTGGGCCAATGATGTCAAGACCCCATTGTTGAAAAGAGAAATCCATCGAGACAGGTTGTAGTGGGAATGCTGCCTTCTGTACTCGTCCAGAAGCCTTTTGGCAGATTATGCATTTGCAACATAATGTATGGGCATCTTTGAATAGCATGGGCCAATAATACCCCGCTCTTAATACTTTGTGAGCATTAGTGTCTCCACCAAAGTGCCCACTAGCTTCTCCTGCATGCAATTTAGATAACACTTTATTTGCTTCATCTCTTTCCAGACAACGGATAAGGATTTCATCAAGATTTTTGTGAAATAATATACCATTCATTAGTTGGAAAGGTGCAGATTTTAGTCTTAATGCTCTTCTCTTTTTTGGATCAAGATGACGAGGAGCTAAACCATGTGTTAGATAAAATTTAATGTCATCAAACCAAGAATTAGCAGGATCTTGTGCACAACATATTTGACTTTGATTATGTTGATCTTCAGTTAACACATCAATTTGAATTTGCTGTTCTTCAACTAAATCAACGACTAATTTACATAGACCTTGGCCTCTAACAATTTGCATAGGGGTAATCTAGAGGTCATACTCTTGTAAGGATGTCATCTAGTTTGCCTATTTTTCACCCAGTTCTTTTTGTACTAGCAAATTTCTGACAACAGGGTAAGGCACAATGACTTTAGTTCTAGATTTCAGTAGATATGATCGAAAATGTTTTACCGCTTTAAAAATAGCGTAAGCCTGCTAATCAACAACTGGATAATTAAGCTCTGCTCCCTTGAAGGCTAAGCTCATAAAGGCAGTGGGAATTTCGTTGTTTTCATCATTCTTTTGGGTTAGCACAATGACATAAGATCGATCAGAGGTGAACATGTAAAGAGTGAAATCTTATGAAAAGTCAGGGCTCATTAGGGATGGAGCCTCCACTATGGAATTTTTTATTTAGTCAAAGGATTGACTTTCTTGTGGTCCCCAATGGTATTGCACATCCTTTTTTATTAAGTTTTGCAATGGCCTCACCATTTCAAAGAAACTCAAGACAAACCTTCTGACAAAATTTATTTGACCTAGAAAAGATTGCATAGATTTTTTGGAAGAGGGGGGAGGAAGCTTTGAAATGACTTGAGTTCTTTTGGGATCAATGATCATCCCTTCATTGGATACTATGAATCTGAATAGCTTCCCTTGTTCCACTGCAAAGACAAATTTTTTAGGATTTAGAGAGATGTTGTACTTACGACATCATTATAAAACAGATCTCAGATGGTCTAAATGACACCCCTTATTTTTGGAGAAAACAATGATGTCATTGAGATAGACCACTACAGATTGATTGATTAGACCACGAAAAGAGATATCCATCACTATCTGGAAAGTGGCCCCGACATTTATAAGCCCAAAAAGCATCTTTCTATAGGCATAGGTACCCCATGGAGTACAAAAAGTGGTTTTCAGCTGGTCTGGGGGAAACATGAGGACCTAGTTGTACCCTGAAAACCCATCTAGTAGTGACAATATTTCAGAACCAGATACCTGCTGGAGAATTTGTTCCATCAGAGGAATAGGGTAATTGTATTTGTTAGACGCTCGATTTAAGTTCCGAAATTCGACACAGAGTCGAATTTCGCCACTTTTCTTCCTCACAGGGACAAGGTTGGATACCCACTGTGTGTGTCTTACTGGGAAGATTATCTTTGCATTCAATAGTTTGTTTAGTTCTTTCTTGACCGTTGGTTCAAGTTTGGGGTGCATCTTTCTCAACTTCTGTTGAAAAGGTTGAGTCTGGGGTTTCATGGGGATGATGTGTTGTATGATGTTAGGGTCAAACATTTTTAGATCATCATATGTCCAAGCAAAGACATCCTTAAATTCTTTAAACAATTTTATAAAGGATGGTTTCTCTTGCTCGGAACATCCCGTTCCCAAATTGATGCATTGTGGTTTATCTTTAGTTCCCAAATTTACCTTTTCATGGGTCAAGGAAGAACTATTCATTTTACAATTTACCATTTTTCTGAATTTGTCATGCAAATCATAAAACTTTTCTAATCTTACCACAGATTTCGGGATAGAATATACTACATTTGATGTTGATTTGGGAGACCTTGGGTCCGATATTACCATAAAATTGTGGAGGTCTTCGTCGTGGGTGCCGTCATCGATAACATCACCTCAAAAAATGTCTTCCATGTGCAGGAAAATGATGATCTATTGATCATCATCGAACACTCTCCAGTTAGTGATGTTGTCTAGGAATGATGGTCTGAACAACAACTCAATCGAAAATGCGTTCGGAGAAAGCCCTTCTGTGAGAAAAAGTTTGGAAGCAACATTAGCTAACAAGTCAGCCTCAGAATTGTTTAATCTTGGAATGGATTTAAAGTTAAATGTGGAAAATTTGTGCATTAGATTCCATACCTCAGCTTGATAACTTTTCAGGTGTGGTGATAGGAAATGAAAGGAATTTCTTACTTGTCTGGCCACAATTTATGAATCGTCAAATACCATTAAATTATGTACTTTCAAATCTAGTGCATTTCTAAGTCCTTGCAGAAGTGCCTCGTATTCAACAGTGTTGTTTGTGCATTCAAATTCTAATCAACAAGCGATCAAAGTTTTGTTAACTGCTGGGTCAATGAGCACACATCTTGCACCAGCTCATTCTTTAGATTTGGATCCATCAAAGTAGAGAGACCATATGTGAGCTTCATCGACCGTATTAGACACATTAGGTAGAACTGTCGACTATGTGCATGCCATGTGTTCCGACTACTATTCCGGGTCAGTGATGATAGAAGTTTCCACCATGAAGTTACCAAAAAAGGTGTTCATTCTCTGCATTTCGGGTGAATTAGTGGAAGTAGTAAATGGTTCATTAACATCATTTAAATTGGTCACGGTAAGCTTGAGGTAACACTCACAATCGATCCTGATTCTGTTAGGCTTCCCATTCTCTGGCAGCCACAAATGGGACCAGTCTGTCGCAAAGTAGCCATGCAACTGTTCGGACCAATCCCTGCTTAAAAGTAAACCATATACTTCAGGGATGTCAACGACAATGATATCAATAATCTAGTGAACCTTAGGATTAGAGGATAGCCTAACAAGGGAATTTTTTAATTCACCTATTACCTTAACACTGGTCCGATCGAGCTGAATAATTTTCAGACTGGAAGGTTGAACTTCAGTGTTGTTTTTTTGGTAGACAGACTAGGGCATCACATTTGATGATGCGCAATAATCTACCATGCAGTTATGTACATTTCTATTGAAAATTTCAAAAGTCAATAAAAAAGGTGGGACATTTTTGCGAGTATTAACAATAGAACTTTGCAGGTTTTTAGTCGTTGTCCCTGAAATTACTTTATCTACATTTGATACACTTTTTACAACAAGGTCTCTTTTATCCAAGGGTTCTGGTGTTGTTTTAGTAGGGACCTTTTGAGGTGTTTTAGGGTTGATTTCTGCAATTTTCTTGCTGTTCAGATTGTTGTTTTTGCTGTTTTCTGCAATGTTCAGAAGCATCTTTTGCATAAGAAAAGGAAATTTCAACAATTCATAAACAAAAATATTAGCTTTAAGTTTCTTTAGGTATTCAATCAAATCGTATTCTAAACTTGGGGTTGATGAACTCTATTTAGTTTCAGTTTGCTTAAACTGTTTTTGAGGCGCATTAGTTCCAATTTTAGAAGAGGGTTTATTTTGAGTTTTTCTTCTGGTATTGTAAGGATGGACAATTTCAAAATTGGCTTGAAAGATACTGTCAGAAAAATGCCTGAAGATATTGGGAGAGGATTCATCTTCTTCGACTATTTCTTATTCAACCACATCTGCAGAAATCTTAGGGGGAACTAAGTTATCATGTGTTTCAAGGATTGTTTGTATAGCATATGGTAGGCTTTCGAGGTTCAGGCCTTCAGGATTTAGGTTTGGCCGGTTTGAGGGAAAAGGTTTTCTAAAAGGGTTTTTTTTAAGTCCCCTTGCTTGAAAATGCTTCTCAATTGATCTCCTTAAGTCTATGAGTTGATTTGACAATTTTTGGATGACCTTTGTAAACTTTCCAGATCTGAACTCTTTGATTGAGTTTTGGTTTGGGGAGGTCTAGGAAGAATTTCAATATTCTTCTTAGAAGATGGGGTAATCTCTGCCTCGTTACTAATATTATCTTTTAGGCTTAGAATATCTTTCTCGATTTGGCTTGCCTCCTCGAATGATTCCAATAACATTGCCTTCTTAGACATTTTTACCCAAATTGCTATATTCTGGTGTAGGGCTTTGGTGTAATATGCAGCAATAATATTTTCAGCGGGCATTGAATCAACGGGGATTCGATTTTTTAATGTGAGGAACCTTTGATTAAAATATTTTATTTTTTCCTTAGGGTTCATCTTTAAGCTAGAGAGTTCCATGACTAAAACTTCGGGATATTTATCATCTCCGAATTTCTCGAGGTATCAAGACTCGAATTTGTCCCAAGATACAATGGTGTGGGGTTGTTGGGAAAAATACCATGTAGAGGCATTGCCTTCAAACGTATAAGGAAAAAGTCTACATACTACATATTCATGTTCTACGCTTCAGAGTCTAATGGCTAGCATGAATTTTTTTATGTGATCCTCAACGATTTGCTTAGAGTCTGGATCGAATTTAGGGAGCCATTTCTCTGGATGTTTAGGCAAAGGGTTCTGGGGTCCAGGTATGGCCACAACATCTTGATCAAGCCAGGGTCTGGAAGGATTATTTGGATTTCCCATGGGCGTAGGTGGTGCCAAAGGTTGAGATGAAGAAATGCCTTCGTCGAATGACTCTTCACCTGAAGAGGAATGAGATGAAGGAGGTGGTGAAGGTGGGATGCCAGATGCTTCGACTGTAAGAGTGAGGATGTGATCTAGATATGCAGGGTTTAGGAGTAGACCAGTGCCTTCAAGTTGCTCTCTGATATCAGAGAAATCTAGAGGTTGATCCAGTGGTCGACTCGGTTGTCTGATATGGGCCAAAGCATCGTGTGTCCTTAGAAGTGACTGATGAACAATTTCTTGTACGTCAGACCCTGGAGGGTTTGGTGTTACTGGCTCAGTGGTAATATGTGGATTTTCGTTTGAGGTGGTTGTTGTTTTAGAAGTAATGTTGTCGTCATAACGACTTCTTGTTACTATAGGGGAGCAAGTGTGTAGGGGAGGAGTCTTGCGACCTCCACGTGCCATCAATCATGTTCAGGCCCTCCTTCTAGCACCATTGTTAACGGGCAAAAATGATCATCCATCAATTGGAAGAATGAGTACGATCTGGAGTTGTCTAAGTAACCCAAGCCATTTGGTATAACTCGTCCTGATGGGTTTAATGGCTCCATTGGCCAATCTAAGAATCCTAAAAGAAACAAAAATAAAAGAAAAGAAATAGGTAACTAATTACTAAATATTACATATATGTACATATGTATATAATGTGACTGTAATAGGTGTATTTAAGATAAAGATAGATAACTGTCATTTATATGCATTATTTATAGGCTACAAGTTTTAATCAAAATTTACGAAAATCGATGTGAAAATGACTGCTTTCGAAGAAGCAGATAAAAAAATCACATAGAAATAGTTTTTGATTTTCCTTTTATAAGTCTTAAACTAATGAAGAAAATGTTATGAAATGAAAACGTACAGATAGTCAAAAGCCAAACTTTACGTTCAAATTTTAGTGATAAACAAATAGCAGAAAAATGAAGTCGAGCTAACCTATTATCGAGCTAATGATATGCATCCAAATATCTGTTTGATCTGAAAACATCTAACCACCTTGCCCGAGAGGGAAACCTGCACTGAACCTTAAGTCTGTTCTGAATAAATGCAGAATGATTATGTTGGCAATTAAATTTAAATAATAGATAGAATGATATCAATAGTTATTGTGATCTTATAATTGCGATAAATTGCATTAAGAAAAATCTGTTGGCGAATATCCTTGCATTTAATCCATCAACAAAAATTAAAGGAGAAACCCTGTAATTGAAGATAAATAGATGATCACAAAATTTATATATGAAACATTTTATGGACAACATTCATAAAGGAATTATCCTAATAACATAATAAATGATGAAGACTAAAGCTATCAAAAACTTATTATGATATGAAGATGAACATAAACTTAATGAAGACACCACCCACAAGAAGCTAAATACGAAATGAGTATTGTTGTTTCATTAAAGTTTGTTGATCAAAAGTCCATGTTTTGCCCCAAGCGAGGATGCCTTGATTACAAAAATTTCAGGTAGTTAAAGAGTTTAGAAAATCTAAATATCTTATCTTGTGGGATAAGATTAAATCTCCAAAATGATTTGTTGATTACAAAATAGAGGGTGATAACCACTCCATATCACACTGTATCTCTCAAAACTAAAACAAAATTCTTTCTGTTTACAAAATATGTGCCAAATGAGCTCAGAAATAGTCCATAACATGAGATCACCACCAATTACTTGATATCTTGAAAACAAAAACGAAAATAAAAGAGTTTAGATATCGTTATAACCAATAATTTCCACAAATTCGAATGAAGATAAACTGGCTACAGAATCAATTGATTCTGTAGCTAGTTTTATTTTAACAACAAAAATCAAATTATATCTATATAATTAAAAAAAATGAATAAAATAAAACTAAGGCAATCAATCAAATCTTTACCTCTTAACTGCATGCTAAATTTGATTCACAGGATCTCAGAATTAACTACTACTGTAACACTCTCAACATTCTTTACTATTATGTTCCTAGTCATTTTGAAACACTTGCCTTTCCTTTGAACAATGGAATTTAGCCTATGATTTTAATCCTTTAGCAAGTCGATCTGAATGGTGAGGGTTTTGATTTGCGATTGCAGAGTAGGTGTGTTTGTATAATATTTATCAATCCAAAACAGACAAAATTCACACCGTGAATCTATGATAGCTATTTGAGAATGTCCATGGCCATGTGTTAGAACATCTCCACTGTTGCCTGTGAGTGTATTATCAATATTGATACATGGAAATTCTTGACTATGTTTCAGGTAGGGTGGAAAATTATCTACGAAATTATAAGCCTAGTCGAGATCTAGTTTGAGGCAAGGGGGGTCTTCTTTAGCCAAGAATATCTCGATCTCAGAATCAGAGCTCTCATGGACCTCGATCATTTTGATTGAGCTCATAGGAGAGTTTGATTTATTTCATAGGATTCTTGATATTAATCTACCTCCCCTTTTATTCTTAAACCCTATATCCATGTCACCCTTAAACGGTGTGTATGGAGGCATGTTTGCATTCTTAGGAGAGGTGTTAGGATAGGCATATTGTTCATGGCCATGCAATTCAAAGGCTGCCGATTCAACATATGTTTGCTTGGGCATAGGCTCATTGAGGATGGCCATAACACATGATTCTTTAGATGAAGGAACTACTCTGTTAGTGGCAGGGACTATGGTTTCTTCCATCATGGGCTTATCAACCTCTATGGTACTAGGTGTAATGAAACCATTTCAAATTAGGAAGGCATCCCAATTATCATTTTGCAATTTTAGTTGATGAACCAACAAAATTTTTATCAACCCGTGATGAAACAGACTAGAGTTTAAACGTTGTCTTGTATACCTTTTAGCCATCTTATACAAACTTCTTAATAAATAAAAGGGCATATTCAGTTGAAAACCGAAGAAGTTCATTAACAAACGTATGTGATACATGAAAACAAAGCCAAAGCGACCCACACATGTGATGAATTGTCTCAGGATTGCTAATAAACCATGCCACCAAGTTTTCAACAAGGATATTGGCATACCTTTATCATAGCATATGACCTTCCTAGAGGTGAAGATCATGCTCCATGATACCTCTTCTACCTTGGCATTTTTGAGCCATTTCTGCCCGCTCAGTGGAAGACCTGTCACCTAGCCTAAAAAATCCTTAGTGACCTCGATCTGAATGTATCCTACCTTGGATTGACAACCATCAAAAGATAGGGAAAATTCTTGGGCAGTTTGCAAATTAAAACTCTGAAATTTCTCGAGAAATCCGACCCATCCTTGACCTTTAAGGTCTTCCCTTGCATCATCACACAGGAGAAGGGTTTGCGAGCCATTGGGCTCAATCCTTACGACCGGTGCCATGTAGGTTCGGGAGGTAGACAGAAAACACAGTGAGTAAAAAATGTTTCTGGGACAGAGAAGACCAATGCGAAATATCAGACCCAAAACTCATCAATACCCTAGCTTGTATGAAAAGGGGTTCTGCAATACAAAATGAAAGGTGTTTTGCGAAATGAGTGCCAAGAGTACATACAAAACCTAAGACTTAGCTTGAAATGATGGGCTTATCGTTGTCGGATTTCCACCTCCCACAAGCTATAGGACATGACCAGGTTTATTCAAAATTTATCATTGTGCAACAAGGTGGGGTTGGTTTCTAATGTTTAGGAGAGGAAAATTTTTGTGAACCAATGTAGTGACAAGAATAGGTCTTACCAAGAGCCACAAAGATATATAACATAGTTTAATTTAAATGGATCCTTGGTGTTTCAAACAACAATTCAAAGAACACTTCACAATCGATGAGCCAGTTTAAAGGAATAAACAAGATGAGCTTCACAACAAAAAAAGACTTTATTAAAAAAACTGTAGAGACATCTACCTTTCATAAACCTTAGATAAAATGACAATACAATCATAAGTTTTAAAGATTCATTCATGCTTTCAGTCTTGAACGAAGCATGAAAACGAAGAAAGGAAAACACTAGGAATAACCGAAACATCATATTCATAGTTTCAAAAATTCTTATGAAAATCAATAACCATATGACCACGGGTAGGCAGCTACATAATTTATTATTTGATGCTTTAAAAGGTGAAAATATGTAGGGCTTCCAACACTCCTTCTTTCTCTGAGGAGTGCTGATATTCATAATTCCTTCTACCCTGCTGGGATCCATCTTTATACCTTCCTTTGAGATGATGTGCCCCAACAATTTCCCTTCGTGCACTCTGAAATGTGATTTTTTTGGATTTAAAGATATGCTGAACTTTCCCCATTTCTGAAATACCTTCTTCAGATGCATAAGATGTTATTCATTGGAGTTGGAATACACTGTAACGTCGTCTAGGTAGATCATGATACATTTTTCCTTTTCCTCAACAAATGCTATATCCATATCCCTATGAAAAATAGATCCAACATTCATAAGACCGAATGACATATTCACATACATGAACATACCCCATGGTGTTGTGAAAGCTATCTTTTCCTAGTCATCGGGGTGTACCATGATCTGATTGTAGCCTGAAAAACCATCCAACATGGACATATTCTTGGATCTGACTACCTTTTGCAGGATGTAGTCCATCTTAGGAAGCAAGTAGTTTTCCTTGAGGGATACTCTGTTCAAATTCTGAAAATCCACGCATAACCTTATTTAGCCGCTCTTCTTCATTACAGGTACAAAGTTCGCAACCCATTTTGAAAATATTAAAGAAACAATCATTTTGGCTTTGAAAAGTTTCTTTACCTCCTTTTCAATTAGCGGCAATAGAAGGGGATTTATACATCTTAGCTTTTGCTTGAAAGGATTTTGGTCTTCTTTGAGGGGATTGATGTGCTGAATCACTCTAGTTTCATATACTTTCAAGTCCTCATAACTCCAGGGGAAAACATCACAAAAAACTTTCATGATCTTGATGTATCTCTGCTTGATCTCCGTACTGAGCATCTTTGACCATTTTATTATCCTCGGATTCTCTTGGGTCCCAATGTTGCAAGCCTTGACATCCTCATCATTCATAGTGATCTTTGGATTTTTGGACACATTGTTTTCATTGAAATTGTTTTCCAATGGAACCAATCCTTTGGGGATGATATTATTCTTTAGTTGCACTATGTCCCTTCCAACTATCTGGTTCTGAAAGGGGTCTTCATTACTATGCACGACTGCACTTTCATATTCTTTGCAACATCACTCATCATCGATGTTCACATTAGCTAACTTGTCGCTCATTTGGATAAATATATCCACCTATTTGTCATCCTCAAAAACCTGCCAATACTTGATATTATCGGGTACCGTCGTCTTGTGTTTGAATTCGATCTCATACTTCCTGTTGGGGAAAATTGGAATTTTAAAAACTGAAGCCGAGGTGGCCAAGGCATCTGTAGTTTGATTCTTCCCCCTTGGAATCACTGACAAATTATACTCTGAGAATTCTTTGAGGAGGTCCAACACTAGGTTCCTGTATTCCCTCAATCTAGGGTGCTTTGATTGGTATATACCTTTCACTTGGTTTATGACAAGCTCAGAGTCTCCATGCACCGCTATCCTCTTTGTGCCCAAATATTTCAAAACTCTAAGACCCAAAATCAATGCCTCATACCCAACCATGTTATTTGTACAATCAAAGGTGAGTTTGTAAGAGTAGAGTTTTGTGCCTACCTTGGGGGGACTTATCCATACACCGACCCCTGCTCCTTCCTTGTTGACAGCTCCCTTGAAGCTCATGTTTCACATTTCGTTCTCCACGTAGTTTCTCGGGTCTGCACATTCTTTTTCTCAATGCGTGGCCTTATCCTCGACAATCATGATGTTTGTTGGCCCTTCCCCTTCAAAGCTCAGGTCATTGAAGAATATAGAGGATCCAATCTGGGTGTCGACGGAGTAGATAGGATGGTTGTTTGGCTGAGTATTGCTACTTACCATGTATTTCGGAAACACCTCTCTATACACCCTGTTATCAATCCAAGATTCCTTCTCAGGTTGTAACTTGAAGAAGCCTGGTAACTTAAGGTATGATTGATTTTGTGTTCATATTTGGATCAATGGGATAACTGACCTACTGGATTGGTATCAAGAAAGTCAAATGCATATAGCCAAATGAAACAATGCTTTCAAGAATTAATGATCAGATAGGTAACTTAATGGTGGATGAAGAATGCTATGTTTATTAACCAAAACACACATGTGATGGGTTAAATAAGATAGTGTAGATTACTATTAAACAAAGCTTATGAATTGACAAAATGAGATAACAATCATTATTATTTAAGACAAACTCGAATCAAAGTACAAAAAGAGAAAGGTAATGGCAGTTTGACATCAATAATGAAAGAAAATTGTGATTTGTATTATATATATGAGAGTCTATTACAATATCAACATGGTATCTGTATCTAGAATCGAACCCTTGGTTCATCAAAAGTTTATGGCTTTATAGCCTTTACATCATATATCCAGATCCTAGAAACCTGGATCAGATTTACTTGAAATAGGAAGTAAAAGACTGATACAAGAAAATAGGAAAAGATCCTATAAAGTGGGTCAACTCCTTATATCTAATGATGTTCATATATTCATGATCTTTGACAGCTACAGGAAGCCTTCCAAGGCTGATGGATAAGTCAAAAACTGCCACCTTCGGCAAAAAATATTTTTTTACCCAAAAATAGATAATCAATTTAATCTTCTCCTCCTTGTTGGCACCTTGAAAACTAGAACATAAACCTAAAGCTGATGCCCTTAATTATTATCTTATCATTACAAACCATCCTTGAGGCATCTGGGTGAGAAAATTTCAGGTCTGTCCAAAAAGGTGGCTTTCTGCCCTGTTCTATGCTTTTGGTGTCATTCTAGCTTGGGACAGGTGGAATTAGCCACCGAAAGTATTCTGATTCGGTGGCCAAGAATATTTCCTCCTCGTTTGTGAATATCATTCACAATATTTGGTGTTAATGGAATGGTAATGCGAGCATAAAATATTCTGTATCCGTTCTCAATCCCAATGAACTCTTGAACTCCATACATATTATATAATTTCTTGTATGACAATATTCATCCCAGAACATAATCCACTGGATGTTACCACACAAGCACACACTTCCTCTGACAAGATTTCAACTATTACCATAAGTGCACATCTTCTTCAAATTATTCATTGCAGAAAAGTGCTTTAACCGGGATAATACAACTAGATTCAAAACTTGATCTGGAGCAACGCCATCTTTATCCTAGGATGACAAAGAATTTATATTGTTGTTAATGATACTGTTGTTGGAGTAAAAAGGCATATAACAATGTTAATATTGCCTAGAAATCATGTAAACAACCTTTGCTTGAGCCCACACAACCTTTAATCTGAGAAATGATGACCCATGTTGATATATTCTAGAAAATGATGCCTCACGCTATCCAACATTGTAGAAAATGCTGAGCTTTATAAAATTCATCTGTTTTTCCTAATCTTTCCAGATACCAATTCTTCCCCATCCATTGTTATAATCATCCAAATCTCTTACCTCCTGCAACTGTATTTGCAATTGCGAGAATTGCATTTCCCAGAAGTATCAAAGTCTATTTTTATGAACTGTAATAGCGAGCCTTCTGATTTTTGGATTTCGAATTAATATTCCACCTTTTAACTTCACTCAAATTTGAGACTCTGCACTGCCAACATCTCAACATTCAAGTGTTTGTTCTGGCAGCTAGCAAGTCAAGTTGAGGATCGTTGTGACTGTCTTCTTTCTCCTCTTTTCGTTTCAATGACTAATTGAGATTATATCACCTTACTTCTATTGATTCGGGTATGTGATGAGACTTGTTGACCGTTTCCAAGCTTTTGTGATTTTGGTGGCTAAAATAGCCCCAAATTTTGCATTTAAGCTGTCGAAAGCTAGGGCTTTCAGTGGCTTAGAATCTTTTTTGAAAAAGGTTCTTAGCCACCGAAACCTGGTTTTGAATTTTTTGAAATAAAGATCAAATCCAATGTTTTTCAAACTTTATTACAAACATAAATCTCTAAAAAATGAGCCTTAATAAATTTGGAAATGTATTTTTCAATGACCTCCTATCACCTAAAATTAACAATTTTGACTATGTTATTTGAGGAGATAACACAACCATCTCTCTTGGATGAAAACAAGAATGGTGGCATATGACATATCCATTTGCAAGGTTCCCTTCAATTTCACAGCCCATGACCTGGATAATAGCATTCCAAATTTAGGGGGTATATCGGCCACCACCATGTCCATAATCAAATTCTTAGAAGGGATTTGGGACAATGACACAACCAAATCTTTGATCAGACCCAAAGATTTCACTTTCCTTGAGTCGAAGGAGAAAAGATCCTTATAGAGCCCAGTGATGTCCAAACCTAACTTGCCCATGACCACTTTGGGCATGAGATTGTGCGACGCTCTTGAATATAGCATGGCCTTATTCAGAGTCATGTCGTGGATCTTGAGGCTGGTGTAGAAATGGGGAACATCCTCAGTATCGTATGTTTCTTCCATGCACAGACCAAACAAAATGGCATGGTGACCATTCTGGACGTTCACGGTGTCGAGAGTCTCTCCCATATTTAACATTTTAATAATCTGATCCTGATACTCTCCTTTCTTGATGAGCTCATTGAAAGGGACGAAGATTTTAATTTTGTCCATTTCATTCTCAAAGTTAAAAGGGGGGAAATGTTTTCTACCTCGTTGACACCTATCTCCCGACTTTTTTCTGGCGCTTTCCTTAGAATCTCCTCCTTTGAATTTTCCTTTTCAATCACATCCTTAATTAGGTTGTCTTTATTTGCTCGGCTCGTGGAAGGGTTTTCCACTTGGGGATCCCTTATGGGATTCATCTGCTGAGCTTCTACATATGTCTTTCTTATCCCAAGGTTGTATTTATTTTGGAACTGCATGATGGAATTGTGATAACCCTTCCTGAATTCCTCCGTCTCCCAAGATAGCATGTCATCAGTCTCCAACACAATATCATCATTTGCGCCCATGTATTGATCATGTTCTCCCTTCGTCCAGAACACATGTGTGTCTGTGTTGTCGCAACAATGCATTTGATCTTGGATCTTCTGATCAAAATCTTCGTCCGGGTAATTGTTTTGGAATGAGGGCCTTATTTGTTGGTCACCCTAGTCTCTTTGTTCCCTCTGCCTGATCTGTAGGACCATACCTCTTCTAAGGTTTTGATTTCTGGGCTAGAGGTCATGTTGTTCTCGGGTGACAGTCTTATTTCCCATGTAAATTCTTTCCATCAGCTTCTCCATCGTCTTCATCATTAAGTCAAACTTGTCATTCAAGGGTCGAGAAGTTGATGGCTGCGCACTGTTATGAACATTACTACATATAAATAAAGGTTCATAACATAATAATTAATTAGTAAATAGTTAGTAATAGTAATTAGTAATAATGAAAGGATGTGTTCTCCAAAATTCATGTCTAGTGGTGAAAGGGCACCCCTGTGTGGGTATATAATCAAGCCCTCCTTCTCAAATGTAAATCATCATTTTTATCATATATTTTATCAATTATTCATATTTTATATATCATTGCAATTGCATATTTGGTTATCTGTTACATTGGTATCAGAGCTGATCGGTCCTCCCCAAAACCCCCACAAACCATATCATAAAAATCACACCCACTCACGCCAAGCCTTCCGCCATATCACTCACACCCCGTAAATCCATCCCAACAAAATTCCCATTCCATTTTATTAAAAAAAAATAATAATAATAAAAAATAAAAAAATAAAAAAAATTCTTGTAACTTTTTTTTTCCTGTTCCCGTTTTCCCTCCACTCCCTCTACCCCCGTAATCCCTGCCACCGTAACCCCTACCCCCTCCCCCGAGATCCCTGTCCATTTCCTCTACCCTGTAACCCTACCTCCTCCCCGTAACTCTCCCCCGAAATCCCTGTCCAATCCTCACCCAAC
>JZKD02S1611012.1:159793-171127 GCA_000966675.3 Picea glauca | reverse complement strand
CAATAAATATGGGATGTGACCACTCACACCCACCCTCTTACATGAGTTTAATGATTGGTCTCTCATACACTCAATCAACAAATAGGAGGTTACACACAAAGATGATAATTTCAGGAATGTGGGTTGGTTAATACCCATGAATAATTCCCCCTTGGACCCCTCTCTCTTGTGGAATCATACCCCCCCATCGTTCTTCATCTATTTCGTATCAAATTCAATGATTATTCCTTTTATTAATTAATCAATGTTCATAACATGCAATTCGACATCGACCACATTAGATCAATATGAGCTCTTCGCCCCAATGAATTGGCTCACTATCCTAATTCACATTTATACAATTACATTATAATTCATGGGGATTAGAAGTAGGGATGTTACATCTTCTCCCCCTTATTTTTTCACTGCCCTTAGTGCACAACACCCTACAAGGGTAATTTCATTTTGCAATTCTGACTCCCTGACCAATAATCAACATATAGGCTCTCTAACCCAAAATCACACATGAATTCTAGCCTAAACAAATTACATAGGCACTCTAGCCCCAATACCACAAATACATAGGAACTATGGCCCTAATACCACATATACATAACAACATCTTGCCCCCAAAATCACAAATACAAAGGCACCCTGGCCCAAAACATATACATAAGCCACTGATATTCTCCTACAATTATCCTGATTTCCACCAACTCTCTTCCTCTTGACCTTCCCAACCCAAGGAATGCACCATTTGTTTATCAGGGATAACCCAAGGGATGTACCATCTATTTATCAGGGATAACCCAAGGGATGAACCATCTATTTATCAGGGTTATCCCAAGGGATGTACCATCTATTTATCAGGGATAACCCAAGGAATGTGCCATTCGTTTATCAGGGTCTGTTCGACATAAGTAGCTAGGAATATCACTATTGGGAACTCAAGGGACTCACTGTTAGGAAACATATCAGTAAAATAACCAACAAAAATCTTATTGCTGCAATGCGACTCACACAAGAGTGCACTCTTCATGCCTGACAACCTAGTTCTTCGACAGTGAAACTCACACTAGAGTTCACTCTTCAGTTCTGAGAACCAGGTTCTTCAAAAATGAAACCCACACCGGATTTCACTCTTCACGCCTAACAACCTGGTTCTTCGATAATTCAACTCACATAAGATTTCACTCTTCATGCCTGACAACCTGGTTCTTCGACAGTGCAACTCACACAAAAGTTCACTCTTCAGGCATGACAACCTGGTTCTTCAACAGTGCAACTCACACTAGAGTTCACTCTTCATGTGATAACCTGCTTCTTCGATAGTGCAACTCACACTAGAGTTCCCTCTTCAGGCTTGGCAACATGGTTCTTTGACAATGCAACTCACCTTCTAGGCTCATACATCCCTTTCACTGTTATATAGTTCCTCAGGCGATCCATCATTTTCCAAGGTGTTCTCATGCAGACAAATGCCAACTTGTTGCTAGACTTCCACTAGCAATATACAACCTATGACAATCATCCCATCTGCATTACATGCATACAATTAATATGAGACATCATCATATAATTATAAAATTTCAAATCTGTTTTACACAGGAAAACATAATTTCCCAAAGACGAGTCTTTTTGCTCATAATTGTTTGGATTTTGCAACAATAGATTTTAGTCTTCCTTACATGATTACCTCCTTGCCATATCCAATACCATTTTCCCTACACTTTTCTCAATTCCATGTAGCCAAACAAATTGTTAGTTTATCGTAACAATTTTCAATTATCAACTTCTCAAATCTGGTTATACAGGAAAATAAAAATTCCCACGCATGAGATTTTTGTTCATTATGTTTGGTTTTTGCAGCTATAGATATCAGTATTTCTTATGGGAATACATCATCGCCATATCCAGACCATTCTGCCTGCAATTTCCTCAACTTTCTTGCAGCCAAACAAGATTGTTAGCTATCATGCATATTTTTAGCAGTTCATGAAATGATATCATAATTGTATCCACCCAACAACTCCATCATTTCCAACCATTATTCACATTAAAATGGCATTCTACTATTCATTATATTATCTAGAATAAAATTATCATTCATTGTACATGCATTATCAACACATCAAGATTTTCATAATGCAATCAAACTTTATCAATAAATAAAACCAAAGTGCCAATAATCCTGGCCACATCTACACAATGCATCATTGCATTGATTTTGGAATACCATATGTTCATGTCATGTATTCCACCATGTGAGTTGGAAGGTATGGCCCATGCCTCAATACACCATCCAAAACCATTCCCACAACCCATCTGATCCTTTGGATACCTTCATTTTCAACCCATACACAACACTAGGAACATCATCCCTTAGTGCTATTTAGCGTAGACAAAAAGGTTGCAGTCCAAACCTCAGTTACATAGGGAATAACCATCATGCACTTGGATAACACTATAACCTTTCCATATCCGAACCCATCATGGCCTCACACATGACCATCTCAAATGACATTCATTGTTACAACAGGAGTAATGTGTCGTGACTTAACTCGATTATGAATTCATAACCAACATAACACGGTATGCAATTAAATTTCCCATAAATGCATTAGAGAAACAAATAATATTTTCATACTCAAGGCCTCTTTCCTTTTCATCAATTCAAATATTGATATTAGAATGAGGGAATTCTTACCTTCATTCCCTTCAACATTTATATGTTATAACAACCCGAAATGCATACCTGCATGGATGTTATCAATTTACTTGATGCTACCTGATCTTTTACATTTGTAGAAGCTCGTCGACTCCCTTCACTAATTTTATTGGTCAACATTTTCTCCATCCTGATTTGTCTTCATATGGATGGATACCATAAGCAACAATATTGTCATTCTATAATCATGTTTCCTGGATACAAATTCCACCATTAGTTTTATTCAAATATCATAACATCATTATTTCATATATATATATCAACAGACTACTCTTAGTATATAACCATGCCACCAACATGTTTAGGCATGTCTACATGCACAAATGCACATCAATATGCACCAAGCATTTGATCTTTCATGCCTATTTTATGCACATGCATTATATCTATATTCTATGCATCCTGCATCAATTCTATCACACACTCCAATGCATATCTATTTAATATTAATAAATTATTTAGCTTTATTGTTGTAGATGGTTGTCTCTAAATTTATGTAGAGCCTTGTTGCCCCGTGCGTTGCTATTTTTCTCAACTATGCACCACTGGCCCTTATTCTACATCTGCTAGCCAAGCCTCAATTCGTCATTATGTATTTCCAACAACTAGTTGGTCCACTAGTGCTACCATCTTGCAACTACTTTATGCAAGGAATTATGTCCCAACATCTTTTGGCTAAATTCTCAATATTCATAGTGTTGTAACATGCACTATTCCAACTGAATATTAACACTGAAATTTAATTAACCACTTCCCATTTTTCTTGACCAAACTGACCTTGGAATACCATTAACAATGACTGGCATTTCAAAATTCTGAAATACTTCTTTCATATATTCTTTCTAACATTCTTTTCCACCCATGGATTTGCTCAATATTAAATTTCTCTCTTCACTTCATCGAGTGATTCACTGTGAAGCACTTTTTGGCCATTCAATACCACCCCGCTCCAATGGAAATGCCACCCTTTTCCATTTGCACTCGTACCTTGCTTTTGCTATGCACTCTGATAATAGAGGCATCTTTCTTGCTTGTGTAATTTTAGACAAGAGTTGCTAGATCATATTTGACAATCCCTTCTTCCTACATTCCCATGCTTTCTCAAAGAGATGACTGATCCAACCATAAGTCACACCTCATCTCATGATATCCTTTCTCCTTCTCTTGCAACAAGCTTTTGTTGCCTTTACTATATTTCTATCTTTGAGGTTATGGAGTCTTCCTTGCTTCTTGTGCATGCAACAAAATTCTTTAATTTTTGGGTTCATACCCTATGTGAAATATCAATTAACATTCCTTTGCAAGCCATCCAATCTTTATAGCATTTGAATATTAATATTCCCTTGCTTTTATTTAGACCCTTGACAACCTTGCAACACCTTCCCTGCACTTTCCTTTGCAGACTTCTCATAGTGACATGATCTTGCCTATCTCTTCTTTTATTTGACTCTGTCTCAACACTCCCCATGTCGAAATACAAACCTATTATCTCTTCCTCATGGTTTTAAGGTCCTTGAGAATCTTCCATAACTCCAATCCTCATATACAAACTAAAGTTTCTTTGTGTACCTCTAATTTTGCAAGCAAACTACATGTAATAATAATTGTTAGAACATGCATATTATAAAACATTTCATTAATTAGAATACATGCTATTTATTCATCAATTTATGAAGGACATATTGCACCAATTTGAATTTTGATTTGCTTGATGCAATCCTCCCCGAAACAGCTTCCCAATGACTGTAATATTTCCTGAAATCAAGCTCTGCTTTGAAAGTTATAGCCCTATGAAGTTCTTGTACATACCTACAACAACTCTGGAGACCCAAATTCCCAAATTCTTCTCTCGCTCCAAAATCCATGGTGGGGATATATCCAATTTTAGATCTGACGGTCCTGATCAAAAGTGCATGACCTCCTGATAATTAACCCCCTTACAACTTCACATTGTGCTTTCTCTCTCCTCCGTTGATCTATCCTAATGGATTCGTCATGTATCTAAGTCATATTTATTCTTCATACCTTCCATGAACCCACCACTAACACTTAGTTTTGTTTTCCTTCGTAGACTCGCGGACTTATAAACTTGTAACCTTCTTTCATAAGTCCATTTGGAAAGTCTCAACACTTAGTCATTTTCCCCTTCTTTGGACTTGCGGGCTCACAGACTCACAGACTCACAATCTTGTAACTTTTCTTTCATAAGTCCATTCGAAAAGTCTCAACACTTAGTCATTTTCCACTTCTTTGGACTCGCGGACTCACGAACTCACAATCTTTTAACTTTTATTTTATAAGTCTGTCCGAAAAGTATCAACACTTAGTCATTTTTCCACTTCTTCGGACTCGCAAACTCATGGACTCACAATAAGTCCCAACACTTAGCCATTTTTCCATTTTTCCACTTAGCGGACTCACAAATTCACAATCTTGTAAATTTTCTTTCATAAGTTCGTTTGAAAAGTCTCAACACTTAGTCATTTTCCATTTCTTTGGACTCGCGTACTCGCGGACTCACAGACTCACAATCTTGTAACTTTTATTTCATAGTCCATCCAAAAAGTCTCAACACTTAGTCATTTTTCCACTTCTTCGGACTCGCGGACTCACAAACTCACAATATTGTAACCTTTCTTTCATAATTCCATCCAAAAATTCTCAACACTTAGTCATTTTTCCACTTCTTTAGATTCACAGATTCGCAATAAGTCCCAACACTTAGCCATTTTTTCACTTCTTAGGACTCATAGACTCAAAGAATCATGGTCTTGTAACTTTTATTTCATAAGTCAATCTGAAAAAGTCTCAACACTTAGTCATTTTCCACTTCTTCGAACTTGTGGACTCACAGACTCACAATCTTGTAACTATTCTTTCATAAGCCCGTCTAAAAAAGTCTCAACACTTAGTCATTTTTCCACTTCTTCGAACTCGCGGACTCGCGAACTCACGAACTCATGATCTTGTAACTTTTCTTTCATAAGTCTGAACACTTAACCATTTTTCCACTTCTTCGGACTTACAGACTCACAATATTATAACTTTTCTTTCATAAGTCCGTCTGAAAAAGTCTCAACACTTAGTCATTTTTCCACTTCTTCGGACTCACGGACTCACGAACTCATAAACAAATTTCTAAGATCTTATCGCAGTCTAGTGGGACTAACAGTTGGTCTACCACATGGCTCCACATCACCTACCAATTGTAATACCGTCCAACATTTACTTGCCACCATGGAAACACATGTCTTTCTTCTACCATGTCAGTTGACACGTAGACTCCATGCCATGCCGACATCATCGTACAGAGAAATACCCAAATTTTTATGATTTGCTTATGTTCAAAATTTCCAAAGGGGGTCAATTCTTCACATTACTCATGAAATTTCTCTCTATCTTACTTTCATAACTCAACAAACAAATTTCATACGTCCTTTTTCCGTCATTTTGTCAAACAATTTTCCTGCATAGTCTGTAATTTTCACTTATGCGTTCCACTAATTGCCCCATCCAGGATCAATGTTGAAAACTGGGCTCTGATACCATTTTGCAATGTACCCAACCATCAAAGTTGGGTCACGTCACACAAATACTTTCTATTTAACAACTCTGATACTAATATGTATGATTTACTGCTAATTAAATTCCTGTAGCTTACTAGCCGCAGATCTCGCACAATATTGACCAATTGATTGATACCAAAGTTCTGAATGCATCTAGCAACATATATTAAACATGAATATAAATTTTCAAGAAACAATTAACACAAAACATTCATATAAACCATTTATACAGTGGAATTAACATAGGAACATAACTGAAACACTTATATGTTAATGATTAACCAATTGGATGAAAAGGAAGGATGAACCTCCCAACCATAGGCACTGTTGATAATTTTATCTCATCAACAAGCCACCCTCAAGCTAAGGCTATGATTCCACAAGGAGATCCGGCCCACTAGCTATCCACTCTCCACACAGAGAAACCCCAAACCCAGTTTCTAGTCTCACAATAGTTCCAAACCTATAGCTCTCTCTTTTCCCCACAACCTAGACTACCCAAGGAATGTAGCCCCTTTACTACTCATAGTCCCTCATGTTGTACCATTCATTTATCAGGGCCACTAGTGCATTCGATTGGCTAGGAATCACTCAACTGGGAACTCTAGGAACTCTCAGTTATTTCATATTTTCTCACAACAACCTTCACAAGGATCTGAGTCATTTTATCCACAGAAAAATCACACCACAAGCTCACAACCCAATTTACAAGCACACATGCTTGTTTCCCAGCATAAGAACACAACCAAACAATGGTTTCCTTCAAGTATACCATGGTTGGTCCTCTTCCCAGCCCTTTGCTCCCCCGTTTGTTTCCCCAAAATCCCTATGTAAAAAAATGCCCCTCCTCTGCATGTGAATTTCCTCTTCTTCCTTCCTTGCTTGACTCACACTCTTCTCAAGGATGATTGTACTTCATCCCATGCTCTCCAATAACTATGGGATGTGATCACTCACACCCACCCTCTTACATGAGTTTAATGATTGGTCTTTCATACACTCAATCAACAAATAGGAGGTTACACGCAAAGATAATACTTTCAGGAATGTGAGTTGGATTAATACCCATGAATAATTCCCCCTTGGACCCCTCTCTCTTGTGGAATCATAGCCCCCCATTGTTCTTCATCTCTTTCGATTGAAACCAACGATTATTCCTTTTATTAATTAATCAATGTTCATAACATGCAATTCGTCCCTCGACCACATTAGATCAATATGGGCTCTTCGCCCCAATGCATCAACTCACCAACCTAATTCACATTATAATTCACGGGGATTAGAAATAGGGATGTTACATCATGATTGTTAATGGAAGTTCACTGAAATGTGGGGTTCATTGTGATAATGTGTGGCTTCAAATGGGTGATTATTCCTTGAAAACCCACAGGTTTGCTATTGAAATGGGTGGTTATGACATCGTTTTGGGTGTTGAATGGTTATGGACATTAGGTCCCATCACCATGGATTTCCATGAATTATACATGAGTTTCTAGCAGGAGGGGCATCGCTACACTTTCCAATGAATCATAGTCAGTTCTCCAAAGATCATCAACTCACACCATTAGGAAAAAAATCTTAAAAAATGGTATTTAAGCATTGCCACCCAATTCCACGCCATTCAAGCCTTTGAGACACCTTATCAACCCATCCATCCTAACATGTAATTAGTCTTGGCCAAACACCAATCCATATTTGAAACACCCCAAGGTCTCCCACCCTCCGGAGGTGCACATGATAATTCTACTCCATTCATACCAGGTAGCCTCCCATCTAATGTAAGCCCTTACTTCCATCCATTTTCCCAAAATATGAAATCGAAAATATAGTTCATGAGTTGTTAGTTGTTGGTGTCATCTACCCTAGTACCGTTCCTTATTCTTTATCCGTTTCCATGGTCCTCAAAAAATAAGGCACTGGGTGCATGTGTCCTAACATTCGAGCTCTCGATAAAATAACAATCAAGGCTAAATTCCTCATTCCCATCATTGATGACCTCTTGGATGAGCTCAAAGACACTCAATTCTTCACCAAACTTGACCTCAATTCTAGTTATCACCGAATTTGCATGAAGGAGGCAAATATTCCCAAAACTACTTTTCACACTCATGAAGGGCATCACAAGTTCTTGGTGATTCCCTTTGGCCTTTGTAATGCACCTTCCACCTTCCAGAGTCTCATGAACAACATCTTTCAACACTTTCTCCATCATTTTGTCCTCATCTTTTTTTATGACATCTTGATCTACATTAAAACTTGGCACACCCATGTCATCCACATGGATCAAGTCTTACAACTACTTTTTAATCATCAACACTTTCTCAAGAGGCCTTAATGTGCCTTTGGTGTCTCTGAAGTACAATATTTGGGTAATATTTCTAGTAATAAAGGTGTACGTGTGGACCCAAAGAAAATGAAGGATTGGCTATGTCCCAAAAATCTTAAAAGTTTATGAGGTTTTCTTGGTCTTAGGGGTTACTACAGAAAGTTTGTCAATAAATTTGGTAAGATTGTAGCTCCCCTCATTGCCCTGCTTAAAAGAGAATGCTTTTATTTGGAATAAAGTCACAGATTTGGCCTTCCAAGATTTGAAGAATGCTCTGTGTACAACCTTAGCATTCACTTTGCTAGACTTCACTAGGACCTTTGTTTTGGAATGTGATGCCTCCGATAGAGGCTTTGGAGTAGTAATCATGCAAGAGGGAAGACCATTGGCTTTTACGAACGAACAACTCTGTGAGAGACACTTGGGAAAATCCACTTTTAAAAAAGAAATGATGGTTATATTACATGTAACACCCTGTTTTCCCCAACATGAAGATATATGTCTAAATGTCGTCAGGAGTTGTGGCTAATATGTTTAATGTTTGAACCACGATGAACAATCAAAATGATAAAATGCAATTTGATGATAATAACAAGAAATTGTTGATGGGTGGAGCACTTACATAGAGATGATGCCATGAGAGGGAGACATTGAGGAAATTTCCTTGCCAATTTAATATTCAAGAAAAAAACCTAGATTGCCATTTTCCCTAAAATTCAGTGAATAAAGGAAGTTGGTAGTTGAAATACTAGCTTCCCACAATTATGAGAAAGAATGTGGGGGGTGTTGTACTAGAATTTCCTTGCCTCATAAGCATGGGCAAACAAGTACCCATCTAGAGAATTCTGATCTAACCCGTGACTTTAGGGGATTTGACCCACAAAATCTTGTTGTAGAAGGTAAGAAAATGAGGAAAATCGCGAGAAGGGGAAGAAGGACACACACATTTGAGTCTAGAGAGTGAATCTGAGTGGAGAGGGGTGTGGGAAACTCCTCTGGTTCTTACCAAAATAAAGAGAAGTTATTTTTTTTGGTTTTCTGAGAAATAAATAACGAGGAAGAATTTCTAAATCAAGATGATAAACGGTGCTGCAAATTTTTGAATGCTAGTTGCAAGCTAATTTTTGTGACTCTCTGAGTCAAGAGAAGCCCCCCTTGCTTGGTGAAATTAGAAATTTATCTTGCTAATTTTTGTTGATTCATCTATTTATCTCTATAATGAAGTGAGAGATTTTCCCTCGTGGCATCATCTTTTGGCTCAGAGGTGGCCATTGCAAGGATAGACAAAGACAATTGTGCCTATGGTTGGATGGAAAGAGGCTCACCCATAAACAATTGCTAGTTTATCTTAAACTCACATATAAGTGTTTCGATGTTTTGTATTTTCCATGATAAGTTCCTTGATGCTATGTAATTTATGTTTTGGTGATATGACGAATTGATATTATGTTCATGTAATGAAATTGATTGCTCCATGTGTTTGGCCGATTGTAAAATATGAAATAAGTCATGGAAAATACATTCTATTGTTTTCCCTGATACTCTTTGTGTTTTTAAAGGTTGTTGTAAATGATTATTTGTAAATCTGAGTGAAAACATAGTGATGGTTGGAAATTTTGCAGCCATTTGTATGAATGAATTTCATATGTGTTACTAGTGAAGACTAAGCTGTAAAAGTGTTCACATAACATCTGAAGATAGGGATATATATTTTATGTTAAAATAATGTTGATCCCTATATTGCTGAAGTTTTAGATCCCATCCATAGTTAAATATGAATGCCCAATAATTTGTGGAAGCATGGGTAAAGGCCCTTAACCTCTAGCCAACATGATAAACTTGACAAGGGGGAGTCCTGGAAATAAATATGGACCATAATTTTGGTCTCATAAGCCTAGGCTATACAGTTGAATGGATAAAGTATTTAACATGAGAAATGTGTGAAATAAAATGAAAAAAATGAATTATGTGCTTGTAGTTAATTTACGTCTTATTAAGACATGGTAATAATAGAATTCTTACCTGGATTTACTCAGTAAACCAATGTCCAAATGTAAACACTTAAAACGATGGCTCTTCCCTAAATAGTAGTAAATATTTGCATGAAAATAGGTGGGCAATAAGTCCTGGTAGAAACATAATTTTTACCATGGAAAGTTTAATTTCCAAAAGAATTTAATTTGATGGGAAGAAATTCAAATAAATAAATATATGTGCATATATACCTTAATAAGGTTTCATGAGAGAAATTTGCATGGATAAAGGAGACTCATAACTCCTCGTAATTGCTAAGAATTACCATTTATTTTCTTGATGAGTATGAATAATATAAATCTTGAAATCCTATCATGTGCACATAATTGGAGAAGTTCATATTTTTCTTTTTCTGGGAAAATGAATATTTTTGCTAAAATTTCTAGTCATATGGATTCAGACTGTACAAGAGAAAATTCTATAACTCTGGAGAAATTCTTGATTAGTGTATTTTTATTTGTATTATTTTAAATGTCTGGGAAATTATAATTCTTTTCCTCTCTCTTAACTACATATTATAATCTCATTATTAAACCCCACCAGGCTATCGAGCACCGGGAGTTTGAGAATGTAAAGTACGTATGGTGAGTAATACACCCTGGGGATGATATGGCCAATATATTATAATATTATATTATACTCCCTAGGTGTTGGGCACTAGAAAATTAAGATGCCAAGGCGAGCGTACTACGTGATATGCC
>JZKD02S1611012.1:135585-150216 GCA_000966675.3 Picea glauca | reverse complement strand
GGTGGCACGAATCCGGAGAATCGGGGTTTCGGCATTCGGGGTTTCCCAATGCAAAGAACTCGCGACAGTTGAAATCGCGATCCCGCGATCCCCGATCACACGAGCGAAGGAGGTGACGTGGCTGAGTGGGACCCCAGGTACTAGTGGGAGACAAGTGGCGAAGTCTCGGGGAATCAGCACTCCGGCACTCGGGGTTTTAAAATACAGAGTGTTGACATCGCAAAGGGCGATATCCCGATAGGGAAAATTCTGATATCCAAAAGGGTTGACCCGTTGACCATCGGGGTTCGGGGTTTTGAGTTGCATGTGACTGCGCTCACAGAATTCGCGAGATCGCGAATTCCGATACCCCGATTTCCGAAAGGGAGATCGCCGAAGGAGCTTACTATGGGTAGTGGACTCCTGAGTGGAGTGGAAGAGTACTTTGACTCTTAGTGCTATAATCAGAGAAGGTTCTGGGTAAGAGTGGTCGTGCCGTCGAGGGCAGGTTAGCGTCAATATCTATAGCTGCAAAAACCAAACATAATGAACAAAAATCTCATGCGTGGGAATTTTTATTTTCCTGTATAACCAGATTTGAGAAGTTGATAATTGAAAATTGTTACGATATACTAACAATTTGTTTGGCTACATGGAATTGAGAAAATTTCAGGGAAAATGGTATTGGATATGGCAAGGAGGTAATCATGTAAGGAAGACTAAAATCTATTGTTGCAAGAGCCAAACAATTTATGAGCAAAAAGACTCGTGTTTGGGAAATTATGTTTTCCTGTGTAAAACAGATTTGAAATTTTATAATTATATGATGATGTCTCATATTAATTGTATGCATGTAATGCAGATGGAATGATTGTTATAGGTTGTATATTGCTAGTGGAAGTCTAGCAACAAGTTGGCATTTGTCTGCATGAGAACACCTTGGAAAATGATGGATCGCCTGAGGAACTATATAACAGTGAAAGGGATGCCTGAGCCTAGAAGGTGAGTTGCATTGTCAAAGAACCATGTTGCCAGGCCTGAAGAGGGAACTCTAGTGTGAGTTGCATTGTCGAAGAAGCAGGTTATCACATGAAGAGTGAAATCTAGTGTGAGTTGCACTGTTGAAGAACCAGGTTGTCATGCTTGAAGAGTGAAATTCTGTGTGAGTTGCACTGTCAAAGAACTAGGTTGTCAGGCATGAAGAGTGAAATCTTGTGTGAGTTGAATTATCGAAGAACCAGGTTGTTAGGTGTGAAGAGTGAAATATGGTGTGGGTTGCATTTTCGAAGAACCTGGTTCTCAGAACTGAAGAGTGAACTCTAGTGTGAGTTTCATTGTCGAAGAACTAGGTTGTCAGGCATGAAGAGTGCACTCTTGTGTGAGTCGCATTGCAGCAATAAGATTTTTTTTGGTTATTTTACTGATATTTTTCCTAACAGTGAGTCCCTTGAGTTCCCAATAGTGATATTCCTAGCTACCTGTGCCGGAGAGACCCTGATAAATGAATGTCACATTCCTTGGGTTATCCCTGATAAATAGATGGTACATCCCTTGGGATAACCCTGATAAACAGATGGTTCATCCCTTGGGTTATCCCTGATAAATAGATGGTACATCCCTTGGGTTATCCCTGATAAACAAATGGTGCATTCCTTGGGTTGGGAAGGTCAAGAGGAAGAGAGTTGGTGGAAATCAGGATAATTGTAGGAGAATATCAGTGGCTTATGTATATGTTTTGGGCCAGGGTGCCTTTGTATTTGTGATTTTGGGGGCAAGATGTTGTTATGTATATGTGGTATTAGGGCCATAGTTCCTATGTATTTGTGGTATTGGGGCTAGAGTGCCTATGTAATTTGTTTAGGCTAGAATTCATGTGTGATTTTGGGTTAGAGAGCCTATATGTTGATTATTGGTCAGGGAGTCAGAATTGCAAAATGAAATTACCCTTGTAGGGTGTTGTGCACTAAGGGCAGTGAAAAAATAAGGGGGAGAAGATGTAACATCCCTACTTCTAATCCCCATGAATTATAATGTAATTGTATAAATGTGAATTAGGATAGTGAGCCAATTCATTGGGGCGAAGAGCTCATATTGATCTAATGTGGTCGATGTCGAATTGCATGTTATGAACATTGATTAATTAATAAAAGGAATAATCATTGAATTTGATACGAAATAGATGAAGAACGATGGGGGGGTATGATTCCACAAGAGAGAGGGGTCCAAGGGGGAATTATTCATGGGTATTAACCAACCCACATTCCTGAAATTATCATCTTTGTGTGTAACCTCCTATTTGTTGATTGAGTGTATGAGAGACCAATCATTAAACTCATGTAAGAGGGTGGGTGTGAGTGGTCACATCCCATATTTATTGAAGAGCATGGGTTGAAGTATAATCATCCTTGAGAAGAGTGTGAGTCAAGCAAGCAAGGAAGAAAAGGAAATTCATATGCAGAGGAGGGACAATTTTTTACATGGGGATTTTGGGGGAGCAAAGGGATGGGAAGAGGACCATCCATGGTATGCTTGAAGGCAACCATCGTTTGGTTGTGTTCTTATGATGAGAAACATGCTTTTGTGCCTGTAAATTGGGTTGTGAGCAAGTGGTGTGATTTTTTAGTGGAGAAAATGACTTAGAGCCTTGTGAAGGTTGTTGTGAGAAAATATGAAACAACTGAGAATTCCTAGAGTTCCTAGATGAGTGATTCCTGGCCAACTAAATGCATTAGTGGACCTTCTAAATGAATGGTACAGCCCAAGGGACTATGAATAGTGAAGGGGGTACATTCCTTGGGTAGTGCAGGTTGTGGTGAAAAGAGAGAGCTAGAGGTTTGGAACTGTTGTGAGACTAGAACCTGGGTTTGGGGCTGCTATGTGTAGAGAGTGGATAGCTAGTGGGTCGGATCTCCTTATGTACTCATAGCCTCAAATTGAGGGTGGCTTGTTGATGAGATAAAATGATCAGTAGTGCCTATGGTTGGGAGGTTCATCCTTCGTTTGCAGCCAGTTGGTTAATCATTAATAGATAAGTGTTTTTGTTATGTTCCTATGTTAATTCCACTGTGTAAATGGTTTATATGAATTTTGTGTGTTAATTTTTTCTTGAACAATTATATTAATGTTTAATATATGTTCCTAGATGCATTCAAAACTGTGGAATTAGTCAATTGGTCAATATTGTGTGGGATTTGTGGCTGGTAAGCTACATGAATTTAATTAGCAGTAAATCTTAATAATTTAAGGAGTTTCCACATGTAATGTTGCTCAGCTGAGCGTTGGGCACGTTACATTATGTCAAAGTTTTTAAAGAGAAAGTCTTTGTGTGACGTGACCCAACTTAGGTGGTTGGGTACACTACACATGATTTGGAAGTTTTTCACAACATGGATATAACAATGTGTTTCTTGGGCTACCCATCAATGAATCAAGTTATGGGTGCTACCACTTTCAATTAAGATAATTGTTTTTGATGTAGCCAATCAATTTGAGGGTTTGGGGAGTTGAAATACCAGTCAAGGCATGTAGGGAAATTTGGGGTTCCACATCCCATTGAGAAGAGGGAGGAATGTCTTCGACAGGTGGAGGCAGAGGCTCCTAAGGTATAGCTTCAACTTTATCATCTAAAATGTCCTCTAAAATGTGCATAAAGAGTTTTTACTCCTTATATTTATGCTTCGGAAAATATTTCTCATCCCAATTGTAGCAGGGACCTTTAAGTTGGTATTCCTCAATTTTAGCACAAGTTAACTTATGGATCTTGAGGGGTGGAGAGGAAGGAGAGGGATTGGTGGGTCGAGGATGGGGAATAAAGGATGGTTTTTTATTTGGTCATTTACCACCTTTTGGGCTTCCATACTCTTTGAGAGGCTTCCAACCAAGTAGTAGGACGAGCCATTAAGACTTGGGTACATGTCACTTCCTTTAGACCACTAATAAGACATTACCTAGATAAGGTATCTAAAATTCCTTTAGTGTGGATGGCGAGTTGATCAAAATAAGAGATGAACTCTTCGAATGTACCAGATTGTTTAATCTTGGTCAGGCAACCCAAATAATGAGTGTTTGTTTCAAAGTGTCCATATAGGCTTGAGACAAATTGTGCCCAAGCAATATAAGCTCGGTGGTAGTTTTTATGTCATTTCCACCATTGCCAACATTCATTAGCTAAACATAAGACACCCTCATGATGTTTCATCAAGTCATCGATGATGCCATGTAGGGGAAAATAATGTTGCATCTGAGTGACCCAACCTGTGGGGTTGGAGCCATCAAATTTGTTGAAGTCAACTTTAGGGAATCTATGCCATGTCTAAGTCATAAGGTCATGAACAAGTGGATGAGAGTGAGGCCCCACAGGATTGGATGATTCATCTACCTCCGGTTGGGATGGATAGTCTTGGTACTGATAACCCTTGAATAGATTGTACATTATCATGATTTGGGACAACTGGTTTGCGACTAAGTCTAGTTTGGTAATATTTGCATTAACGAAAGAAAAGTTTTTCTTGGGAAAGGAGTGGGTGGGGTCTATTTTGTGTTGCAACTCGTCACATAGAGTTTCCAAGGAGGAGAATCATGTGTTTAGCTCATTTGTTTTAGTAGCCATAGAGATGGGGGTTCATAAGAAAAAGGTTATTGGAGAGTGGTACGTCGATGATAATCATGACACAAGGATTTTTTTGAGATAGGTCAAAATAAGGGTGTGGATAGGACACAAACTTTTTTTTTTTAACTCATGTATAGTTAGACTCCTACCTAAATAATAAAGTGCTCATAAAATGCTCAAATTCTCAATACTATAGTTTATGCAGGAATTTTGTGGACTAGTGGTGGGAATCATGGTTTCCAATGATTGAATGCACAAATTTGCAATAAAACTTTTTACGTAGGAGTTTCATGGATTGGTAGTAAGAATTAGGGTTTCAAGGGTCTCGAGTACAAGGGAGTTCCAGGTGCTATAGCTCTTAAATATACATGCAAGATATAACAATAGTACTCAAACCAATTTCTCAATGCACTAATTAAGGAGGCTTAATCGTACCCTTAGTTGTACTACTTGATTACCCAGGTATTAGAGAGTAATATTCTCAAGTGTTGTTATTGGTGCCACTATAGAAAAAAGAAGATTGATCAACTTATTTAAATATGGATAAGGGACTTTCAATATACCCTAGAGTACATGGAAGAAAAATTCCATATATGGGTGTTGTTTGATGCGACACTACTTGAAGGGGTACCAACAAGGGTTGCAAGGGTGTCCAACCAGGTGAAACCTTTTGTATTTCCTACACAGTATTATTTATAGACACCGTAACATGTCTCTAGCCTGAAAAATGCGCTAAAATATGCGCTTGGAAAAGTGCTTTGCTCTGATAACACTTGTGGTGTTCTTTATTAGTAAATTGAAAAATGCAAAGAAAAAATGATGCAGACCCCCGAACCCTCAGGCCAAGGTCCGCGCAGGATCGCTTTAAATCTCCCTTGGGCCGAAATGGCTCCTTTGTTTCATTGGAATGTCCAGCAATTCCACGGGTCCTTTTTAAAACTCGCCCTATGTAGACTGAACTCAGGCGCGAGCCTTACTCTCCTATATGACCATGATCTGGTCTTTACACAGACATCTCTCACTTCTCAAAAGTTTTCTAGTTTGGGCGTTGAACTCTCATGCTCCTCTTCTACGAAATCCTGAGACACGATAGTCAACGGGGTTTGACTTTCCTTTCGCACTTTCCGCAACTCGCAATCTCGCGAGTTGGAGTGTAGACCCTTTGTACTTCCCCTTTGCGAAATCTTGAGATGTGATAGGGTAACTATAGGTTGATCCCTCGATGCGTGAGTACATGCCACCTGTCACCCTTGCGGTCCCCACCTGACAGATGTGCCACTCATTCACATGAGCTCTCGGCTCTTCACCACTTCGCAACTCCTGCACTATTCCTCTGCCCCTTCAAAGCTCTGAACTCCGAAATTAGGGTTCACAGGAGATCTGACGACCCTCATTGGATTGAATCTATCGACCCTACTTCTCCTGAGCTTATAATTAGAAAAGCACTCGCTTTAACTCCCCTTGCTCCTTTGCAAGATCTAATGGTTCTCGGGTCTTCGATACTTCTCCACGGAGAATTCCGACCGTTCGTTTCTTCCTTCAAGAACCTCTGCGAAATGAACTAACATTCCTTTGCCAAAATTTATCCTCCTGCAAAGTGACTTCACTTCACCTCCCTTTGAGTACTTCAAAAGCACTAACCCTCCTGAGCTTTCTTTGCCAACTCGAGTCTCCAAAAAAAGACCCCTACATGCACTCCTTGTGGCAAACCTTCACATACTCCTAAGTATTTGATCCTTCAACTCTGTGCACCTTCTACAAAAATAGTCCTTCGACTCTCCAACCTTAGTCGATAAGTTCTAAGGTCTCAACCAGCATGCGCACACCTTGCACGACTTTTGTGCTTCACCTGCACTTCTGTTGGAATGAGGACAACGGTATCCCTCCTGAGCTTTCAGAGATAAACTCTGAACCTTTGTCAACACACTCCTTGCAGGAACTTCTCTCACTCAGGAAGAGAAACAATTGAAACTCTCTCTCTCTCTCTCTCTCTCTCTCTCTCTCTCTCTCTTAGACTTCAAACATTCAACATGAAATCATACATACACAACATTAGAGCAAATGCATAACAGAGAGAATAAAACAATTGTAAGCAGACTATTCAACATGTACAAACATAAAAGATCATAACACCATGAATCTGAATCAAAGCTTCATATATTAATTCAAAGCTTTTGTACATGGGTTCTTCTCCACAACCTTCTGCTACAACTCTCTCCTTCTTCTGCTCTATGCTAATGTTCATAATGTTACAATGATACAAGAATGAGGGTGTCTATATCCATTTTCCCTCCTACGCTCTAAAACTGTCTAATCTTCATTCAAACCTACCTACTTTCATTAACTATGCATAAATGCCTCTACCTACTACAGATGAGAGTGAATCACTCATGATATGTTTACAATATCTTGACATAAATGTAAGTACACTTCCCCAGCTACCACATTTATATCCGCTTCCTAATCTTTCAAAACATGAAAAACATGAAAAATGTGTTGGCTCTTGTCCCAGCTGGCTTCCGCCTTCACGCTTGCTTGGCTACTGACAATGCTCCTACATCATACTCCCTCACTTGAAAATTTTCATGAACTCTTGTTCATGGGCTCTTGCATAGTATTTCCATGCTTCTGAATTTCTTCTTCATCTTCCCAACTGGCATCTTCAACTAGATGTCCCTTCCATCTGACCAAGTATTCAAAATATTCTTTCCTCCTGGTCTTCCTGCTGACTCTCTTGTCAATTATACTTTCCATCTGTGGCTTTTCAGCTGCAGGCATTTGTTTGGTCCACTGAACCTCTATTTGTTCATCCTTTGCTCCTGCTTCTTCAGCTCTGTAAGGGTACAAATCTGAGATGTTGAATATCGGTGAAATTTCGATCCCATCGGGTAATTCAATCTCATATGCGTTTGTCCCAAATTTCCTTATGACCCTGCATGGTCCAATCTTTTTCATTTTCAATTTGTTATATGTTCCCCTTGGGAACCTTTCCTTCCTCAGATGTGCAAGAATCGGATCATCGACTTCAAATTGAAGTTCTCGCCTGTGTTGATCTACTCTGCGCTTATACTCTTGACTCTGAAATGGACTCTGCTCTATGCTTCTGTTGAACGATTCATTGTAAGAAAATTCTGCCTGTGTCAGAATTTGATCCCACTGACTGTGGTGTTCAGTCACTAGGCTCCTCGGTAAGTCTCCCAAGCCCCTGTTCACAACTTCTGTCTGCCCATCCATCCGAGGATGATAAGTTGAGCTAAAAGACAAACTTGTCCCCAGCTTCTTCCATAAAGTCCTCCAGAAGTTTCCAACAAACTTGGTATCTCGATCTGAAACTATACTCCTTGGAAAACCGTGAAGTCTGACGACTTCTTTGAAAAACAGGTTCACAATGTGAGTTGCGTCACTGGTTTTCTGGAATGGTATAAAATGTGCCATCTTTGAAAATTTGTCTACCACCACAAAGATTGAATCAAATCCTCTTTGTGTCCTTGGCAGCCCTAACACAAAATCCATGCTCACTACATCCCATGGCCTTTCTAGTATGGGTAATGGCTGGTATAACCCTATGTTCTGCCTTTTTCCTTTTGTGTGCTGACAAATCCTACATCTGCCTACAAATTTCTTAACATCTGTCCTCATCCCTGGCCAAAAATATGCGCCATTCAATTTCGAGAACGTCTTATCATGACCAAAATGTCTGGCCAATCCTCCATTGTGTTTTTCTTTCAACTGATTTTCCCTCATGGAGCATTTTGGAATACATAATTGATTGCTCCTGAATAATAATCCATCCTAGATCATATACTTGGTCCATTGGCTTCTATCCCTAAGAATTGGATTCTCAGATGCCTCATACGCCTCTTTAAAATCTGGGTCATCCCGGTACATTTCTTTGAGGTTATCAAAACCCAAAGTTTTGACTCTGAATTCCTGCATAAGAAAACATTTCCTGCTCAAAGCATCAGCAACTTTGTTAGCAGTTCCAGAAATATGCTTAATCACAAAAGTAAAATTATGCATGTATTCAACCCATTTAGCATGCTTTTGGTTCAACTTGTCCTGTTGAGTCACGAATTGCAAAGCATGATTATCACTGTACAAAACAAACTCTTTAGGAACCAAATAGTGTCTCCATTTCTTCAGCGCTTGTATGACAACATAGAATTCCTTGTCATATGTTGAGTTTTAATCTTCACTTCATTCAATTTCTTGTTGAAGTATGCAACCGGCCTATCGTCCTGGCTCAAGACCGCTCCAATTGCAAATCCACTCGTGTCACACTTGACTTGGAATGTCTTGTTAAAGTATGGCAAAACCAAAATCGGTTGCTCCATGATTTTCTTCTTCAACAGGTTGAAACTTTTCTCTGCTTCCTCTGTCCAATGAAAATATTTATGTCTTTTCTTCACCGTGTCCATCATCGGTGCGCTAATTCCACTGAAATTTCAAATGAATTTCCTGTAGAAACTAGCTAAACCATGGAAGCTTCGAACTTCAAACACACCTTTCGGTGATGGCCAATTCTTAATCGCTTCTACCTTATCCGGATCCATCTTCAACTCATTTGCAGAGATAACAAAACCCAAATAAATGAGTTTTTTCCTCATAAATGATGATTTCTTCATGTTTATCAACAACTTCTCTTGTTGTAATCTCCTCATCAATGTAGCTAAATGCTTCAAGTGTTCTGCTTCTGTCTTGCTGAAAATCAATATATCATCAAGATATACGATGACGAATTCCCTATGAAATCCTTCAAAACTTCATTCATCAATCTCATAAAAGTACTAGGCACATTTGTTAAGCCAAATGGCATAACAAGCCATTCATACATCCCTTCATTCGTCTTGAATGTTGTCTTCCATTCATCACCTTCCCTCATAGGAATTTGATGATATCCATTTTTCAAATCAATTTTTGAAAAGAATCTTGCTCCACTCAAGCAATCCATCAAGTCATCCATCCTTGGCAATGGAAATCTGTATCTGATGATAATCTTATTGATTGCCCTCGAGTCTGTACACATTCTCCAACCTCCATCTTTCTTTGGGCTGAGCACTATTGGAACAACGCATGGATTCAAGCTCTCTCTAACCAATCCTTTGTCCATTAAGTCCTGGACTTGTCTCTTGACCTCCTCATTCTCCTGCAGTGTCAACCTATACATTTCTTTGTTTGGTAAACTAGCTCCAGGTATAAGATCAATGTGATGGATTATACTTTTGATCGGTGGCAACGAACAAGGTAGTTCGTCCACTACTATATCAACGAACTCTTCCAGCAACTCCTGGATTTATTCTGGTAAATCATCTATCCTTGTACTGGTCAAAACAATTTTAGGCTTCCTGACCACAATAAATTGTGCGTCTTCCTTCTTCTTAACCTCCTTAAGAAGTTCCTTCCCACTCATGAGAAGTACATTGTTGCTTACCTCTGGTTTCATTTCTTTATCCTTAATCGGCAACAACATGTGAGTTCTCCCATTCTTCTCCAGGGTGTATGTGTTCTTTCTCCCATCATGAACCACATTCCTGTCATATTGCCATGGTCTACCCAACAATAGATGACAAACATCCATGGGAATGACATCACATAATATTTCACCCTTATATCCTCTTATTTTAAATTCAACTAAACATTGTTTAGTGACATTTAACTGATGTCCTTTTTGTAGCCATGAAACTCTGTATGGGCTTGGATGTACGATAGTCTCCAGCTCTATCTTTTCTACCATCTCTATAGATATGAGATTGTTTGTGCTACCGCTATCCATGATGACCTTGCATACTCTGTCTTTTGTCTTGCAAGTAGTCTGAAACAGTCTGTTTCTTTGGGCTGGGTTCTCCGCCTCTTTCTCTGGCATTAAGAGAACTTTCCTCATCATTAAGGATCTTCCACCCTCAGCATCTTCTGCCTCAACATTTCATCTTTGTGCTTCGTCAATGTGAGTCTCACCACCATCTTTCTTCCTATCTGGACATTCATAGGATTTATGCCCACTTTTTCCACAGACAAAAATTTCACTTCACCACCTCTTCCTCTTCCTCTGGCTCGAGGAAAAGTATTTCTATCAACATACTGCCCTCTTTGTGAGCTTCCTCCTCTCTTAGTTTGAGGTTGAGGTTTCTTCCCTTCTTCTTTAGATTTCTGAGCTCTGTCTTGGGTAATTTCTTTGCCTTTGGCTTGACTTCTAGCTCGGCCTCTTTGACCTTGTTTTCGACTCAGCTTCTCTTCGGCTTTCAGAGCCATTTGATAATCATATTCTACATTACGAAGGGTTATCATGCTCATCTCATCCTGAATGTCATATCGCATACCATTCATGTACCTGGCAACCTTTTCATCATCGTTTTCCCGATGACCTGCTCCGATGTTTATCTTGTAGAATTCTTTAGTATACTCTTTTACTGACATCAGATTCTGTCTCAAATTTTGCATCCTCCGAAACAAAGTGATTTGATAATCCTTGGGTATGAATTTGGATTTCATCTTTGCAACCATTCTATCCCAACTCTTGATTTTCTGTTTGCCTTTGCAGTGTCTGTCATCCTGCAGCTCATCCCACCATAGTGTTGCATGCCCTTTAAGTCTTGTGACAACATGTTTGACTTTCTTGTCTTCCTTGACATCCTCATAGTTGAAGTACTTATCCAGAGTTCTAATCCAGTCTAGAAACTCTTCAACATCCAAGTTTCCTTCATATATTGGAATGTCCATCTTTGCTCTAGCACCTATCCTAGCAACAACCCTGAATAGGCGTTCATCCGCAACATCCTCAACTGCAACTTCTCCTTCGTTTCCAGCTTCATTTTCACTCTCAGCCTCATTGATATCTCCAACGTCGACTGTGTGCCTCTGTGTTGTCTCCATGGCATCAAGCCTGGCATTTAGTTCACACATTTCTCTTTCCATTGTTGGATTAGGCATTGTTATTGGCTTGTCTCTTCTTCTCGGTGGCATGGCTGAAAATGTTCCTCTTTTCTCTACTACAGAAAGCAAAGAAATTGTTCTGCGCTCTGATACCACAACTGATGCAGACCCCTGAACCCTCAGGTCGAGGTCCGTGTAGGATCACTCTAAATCTCCCTTGGGTCGAAACGACTCCTTTGTTTCGCTGGAATGTCCAGCAATTCCACAGGTCCTTTTTAAAACTCACCCTATGTAGACTGAACTCAGGTGCGAGCCTTACTCTCCTATATGACCATGATCTGGTCTTTACAAAGACATCTCTCGCTTCTCAAAAGTTTGTGAGTTCGGGCATTGAACTCTCATGCTCCTCTTCTACGAAATCCCGAGACGTGATAGTCAACGAGGTTTGACTTTCCTTTCGCACTTTTCACAACATGCAATCTTGCGAGTTGGAGTGTAGACCCTTTGTACTTCCCCTTTGCGAAATCCTGAGATGTGATAGGGTAACTATAGGTTGATCCCTCGATGCGCAAGTACACGCCACATGTCACCCTTACAGTCCCCACCTGATAGATGTGCCACACATTCACACGAGCTCTCGTCTCTTCGCCACTTCATAAATCCTGCACTATTCCTCTACCCCTTCAAAGCTATGAACTCTGAAATGAGAGTTCACAGGAGATCTGACGGCCCTCGTTGGATTGAATCTATCGGCCCTACTTCTCCTAAGCTTATAATTAGAAAATCACTTGTGTTAACTCCCCTTGCTCCTTTGCAAGATCTAATGGTTCTCAGGTCTTCGGTACTTCTCCACGGAGAATTCCGACTGTTCGTTTCTTCCTTCAAGAACCTCTGTGAAATGAACTAATTTTCCTTCGCCAGAATTTATCCTCTTGCAAAGCGACTTCACTTCACCTCCCTTTGAGTACTTCAAAGGCACTAACCCTCCTGAGCTTTCTTTGCCAACTCGAGTCTCCAAAAAAAGACCCCTGCACACACTCCTTGCGAAAAACCTTCACATACTCCTAAGTATTTGATCCTTTGACTCTGTGCACCTTCTACAATAGCAGTCCTTCGACTCTTCAACCTTAGTCGATAAGTTCTAAGGTCTCGACCAACTTGCGCACACCTTGCACGACTTCTTTGCTTCACCTGCACTTCTGTTGGAACGAGGACAACGGTATCCCTCCTGAGCTTTCAGAGATAAACTTTGAAACTTTGTCAACGCACTCCTTGCAGAAACTTCTCTCACTCAGGAAGAGAAACAATTGAAACTCATTCTCTCTCTCTCTCTCTCTTAGACTTCAAACATTTAACATGAAATCATACATACACATCATTAAAGCAAATGCATAACAGAGAGAATAAAACAACTGTAAGCAGACTATTCAGCATGTACAAACATAAAACATCATAACACCATGAATCTGAATCAGAGATTCATATATTAATTCAAAGCTTTTGTACATGGGTTCTTCTCCACAACCTTCTGCTACAACTATCTCCTTCTTTTTCTCTATGCTAATATTCATAATGTTACAATGATACAAGAATGAGGGTGTCTATATTCGTTTTCCCTCCTACACTCTAAAACTATCTAATCTTCATTCAAACCTACCTACTTTCATTAACTATGCATAAATGCCTCTACCTACTACAGATGAGAGCGAATCACTCATGATCTGTTTACAATGTCTTGACATAAATGTAAGTACATTTCCCCAGCTACCACATTTATATCCGCTTCCTAATCTTTCAAAACATTTCAAAATGTGAAAAATGTGCTGGTGCTTGTCCCGGCTGGCTTCCGCCTTCACGCTCACTTGGCTGCTGACGATGCTCCTACATCAAAAAATATTATATTTAAACTAGATTTACTATAGAAATGATAGATTGCAACCACAATAGCCAAATAAAGAACCAAAATACCACAAAACATTATACCTTTATTGATGTGTTGACGCTTGAATCCATAAGGACCAAAACAACAACACCATGAGGACATTAGTCCCCCTTCGTTTGTAGAGAGGTGATTCTCCTCTTTTGTTAAAAGATATATCTTTGAATATTTGTGAGTAGGGAGAGTGCTATGCAACAAACCCCAAATCTTTATTGGTTGGATTTAAATGAAAAATGGTTCTTCAATAACCTAGTATGATCTTTATGTGCAACAAGAAGTTCTTTACAAATAAAATATTGAAGAGGAGCTTCAATATCAGAAAATACAAATACTCAACTCCACATCTCTATAGATACATTCATATCTCTTCACAAGGGAAATGAGAGAATATTTATGATCATCTCAAAGACTTTTAAAAGAGTATTGCGGTGAAAATGAAAGGGAAATTTATAAGTCAACCTCAAATATCTCATACTTAAAACTCAAAGTTACAAGATACATTCAAGATCAACCCTGAAAGTAATTCTTTGTGGAGTCTTTCTCATAAAAGATATCTAACAATATACAAAATCCATTTGACAGTCACATATATGGATGCAAATTTTGCATGATCATATATGAAAATTCTTGGAAGATTACAAGAAAAATACTTTAGAACTCAGCCCCATGATTGTTTCAAGAGTACAAACACAAAGCTTTGAGAAAACAACGTAGAAGAAGAAAAGAATCGAGAAGATTGAAAATATTTGCTTGTTGATCAAAATATGGATTACATAATGATGGATGGTATGTCTCTCTCCTACTCCTTTGAATTCCCTCTCAACAATGAATTATGAAACCCATGAAGTCTCTATTTTCCCTTTTTAAAGAAATGCTCTTCTAACAAAAGTTTAAGGAAGGAGAGGGTAAGGAGATGAGAGGGAGCGAGAGTAATTTGTAGGTGGCAGAGGGCTAAGGGTAATGTAAAGGGGAAGGTAAAGTGTAGGTAGCGGAGCTAGGAACATTGCGGGTTCGCGGGGATGGGAAGGTGAGGGAATTGCGGAGATGAATCCATGAACCTGATGAGGAGATGAGGGAAGAGTCTCAAAAAAAGACTAAAGTGTGGAGACTAGTGGAGCATATGGGAGAAGAGTGAGGTAAAGTATGGAGAGAGAGATGTTGAGTGAAAATTCTAAGTGTTGAGAATGAAAGAAGAGAGAAGGGGTGTGAGGAAAATAAATCGAAATAAAATCTA
>JZKD02S1611012.1:104826-122310 GCA_000966675.3 Picea glauca | reverse complement strand
ATCAAATTTTAATAGCAATTCCAAGTATAAATTATAAAATCATGTCACAAAAATAAATTATAAATTTAATTCCATTAAAACTTTAAACTCAATGGCAAGGTTATTAAATTGTCTCTTTGACTTTGAGGGAGATTTGGTTTGAAATGTGTTTAATGGAATGCGACCAACTGGATGGAATGGTTGAACCAATGTAACAACCGAAAACTTAGGTAGACTGTTGAAAAGTCATTACAATGCACAACCCTTTTTGGAAAGATCAAAATAAGTATGGCTTCATGGGGGAGCCAATTAGAAGAGAGAAAAGTTCAAATTAGGAATAATTTGATTTGATATTTGTCCTTTCCACATCTGAGGGGAAGGACGGACAAAGAGGGAAGCTCATCACTTTTATTTTGAGTAAAAGTCAAGTCAAAGAGACGTGAGCCTTTAGTCTCCTAAGGCCCATCATAACCATATAAATATCATCATAACCATATAAATATAATATCTAAGGGACCAAGACATTCCATTCCATCGCCCTATGTTATTGACTTTTGCCCACCTCATATCATTTTTATTAAAAAGGGAACAAATTCATCTCCATCTACCCATAAAGTAAATAGGAACGGAACAGAATATGATAGTTATTGTTATAAATAGAACGAATGCGAGAAATTTGAGTGCGTGAGATGAGACGGATGGATGAATAATTGGAGAGGTCAAGAACGAAGGCTTCATCCATCTCTCCATCCACACAACCCAGCATCTATCTATAATTATAGGGAAGACAAAAGATTTCTGTGGGACGTCTAGCCTCTCTTTTGAATGCGGATTGTCCATTTTCCAGGTAAATCTGCAATCTTTTAAAGCTTTCAATTGCCAAGGTCGGTCGGTCGGTGTGGATTGTTTCCCATGAAATTTAACTTATAGAATGAATTAACAAGATAGAAAGTGCTGTCAAATTCACGGTGATTCTGGCGTATAGCTGTTTCAGAATCATTTTCATATTCCTTTGCCTACTGTGAAGTAAAATACTGGAAAAGAATAAATGATAACTATTTTCTGTGCCATCTTTTTTCTTCTTCTTATGTATGGAAGATCAAGAAATTAGGAGTTTCGACTGGAACCGATTCTCTAAGTCATGTTAATATGTTAAAAATATGCGTGTCGTAATTGAGAAACGACTCTGATTTTTACGTCCCCAAGGCTAAGGCTGAATAGTACAAAACAGAAATAAATTATATTCTAGAATAACAGAAACTGTATTAATATAGAGCCATGTACATGGCAATGATTCACAATAGCAAGCTGGCGGGATTTCAATCTGGTTCTGGGATCCCATTTCTGCTGACTAAAAAATATAAGATGGTCATGTCCAGCATGTCAAAATGACGAACAGAAAAAGCAGAACAAGCAAAACTTCTGAGCAGATCTACTGTCTCCATGAGGTTTACTAGTTGAATCCCTCTGCCAGTGTGTCTCTCGCACAGATACTATTATAAATATCAAAAACATATACAAAGTCCTCGCTGTTTGCACTACTATATAGTGCTGAAATGCTTGAAATAAGTTCGTCCATCGCACCCAAATCAACATCAAAAGATAACACCCAACTAACGGAGTTCTTAAGCATAGGTAAGAGTTAGCCGGGATTGAAGATCCCATATTTCGATTTTCCATCCAAGCTCAGCAGAGTCCTCCACAACTTGGCGTTCCATTCCCAAAGAACAATTGACACCAACTTTGGTTAAGATATACCAGGTCATTATTTTGGTATCATGCGTGATGCGCATAATGGACCTGACCCTGTTCTGAAACACCTCCTGAGCTGCCTGGCCTTAGGTTCCCTCTCCTTGTCTATTGCATTGCTTTTCTGCCGCATGGCAGCCTTTATGTCAGTCATCATACTCAAAACCAGGTCCCGTTTCCTACTATCTTCCTCAATCTTCTGCTGGACGATCTGACTATGATGGTTACTTTCTCACTGATCTCATCCATGCTTTCAATGTTCCTTAACCATCCTAGCCACAAGTCCCTTGTTACTCATTCTGAGTCAGCCATAGGCTTGAAGACATTCCTTTGACTGCATGTGTCAAACGGATCAGAAGGGGAAAGGATTAAAGGACCCGATAAGTTATCATCTCTTTCCTTGGTTCTTTCATCTTCCCCAATGTGTCTTAAGTTCTTCCAATCTATTTTGGATTAGCGAGGGGTGACAGGCAAAAAAGACTGCTTTATGGGCCTTGACACGTTCAAAATAACAAAGTTTATTTGGGTTTGCATGAGATGCATGCCCGATCCTACTCTTCTCCCATACACCAACTGATCCCAGCAGCTCCGACAACAGAAACGTTTTCTTTTGACCCACCTCAATGCGCCACATTTGCAGAGAACCAATCACAGACAACAGNATCAAATTTTAATAGCAATTCCAAGTATAAATTATAAAATCATGTCACAAAAATAAATTATAAATTTAATTCCATTAAAACTTTAAACTCAATGGCAAGGTTATTAAATTGTCTCTTTGACTTTGAGGGAGATTTGGTTTGAAATGTGTTTAATGGAATGCGACCAACTGGATGGAATGGTTGAACCAATGTAACAACCGAAAACTTAGGTAGACTGTTGAAAAGTCATTACAATGCACAACCCTTTTTGGAAAGATCAAAATAAGTATGGCTTCATGGGGGAGCCAATTAGAAGAGAGAAAAGTTCAAATTAGGAATAATTTGATTTGATATTTGTCCTTTCCACATCTGAGGGGAAGGACGGACAAAGAGGGAAGCTCATCACTTTTATTTTGAGTAAAAGTCAAGTCAAAGAGACGTGAGCCTTTAGTCTCCTAAGGCCCATCATAACCATATAAATATCATCATAACCATATAAATATAATATCTAAGGGACCAAGACATTCCATTCCATCGCCCTATGTTATTGACTTTTGCCCACCTCATATCATTTTTATTAAAAAGGGAACAAATTCATCTCCATCTACCCATAAAGTAAATAGGAACGGAACAGAATATGATAGTTATTGTTATAAATAGAACGAATGCGAGAAATTTGAGTGCGTGAGATGAGACGGATGGATGAATAATTGGAGAGGTCAAGAACGAAGGCTTCATCCATCTCTCCATCCACACAACCCAGCATCTATCTATAATTATAGGGAAGACAAAAGATTTCTGTGGGACGTCTAGCCTCTCTTTTGAATGCGGATTGTCCATTTTCCAGGTAAATCTGCAATCTTTTAAAGCTTTCAATTGCCAAGGTCGGTCGGTCGGTGTGGATTGTTTCCCATGAAATTTAACTTATAGAATGAATTAACAAGATAGAAAGTGCTGTCAAATTCACGGTGATTCTGGCGTATAGCTGTTTCAGAATCATTTTCATATTCCTTTGCCTACTGTGAAGTAAAATACTGGAAAAGAATAAATGATAACTATTTTCTGTGCCATCTTTTTTCTTCTTCTTATGTATGGAAGATCAAGAAATTAGGAGTTTCGACTGGAACCGATTCTCTAAGTCATGTTAATATGTTAAAAATATGCGTGTCGTAATTGAGAAACGACTCTGATTTTCACGTCCCCAAGGCTAAGGCTGAATAGTACAAAACAGAAGTAAATTATATTCTAGAATAACAGAAACTGTATTAATATAGAGCCATGTACATGGCAATGATTCACAATAGTAAGCTGGCGGGATTTCAATCTGGTTCTGGGATCCCATTGCTGCTGACTAAAAAATATAAGATTGTCATGTCCAGCATGTCAAAATGACGAACATAAAAAGCAGAACAAGCAAAACTTCTGAGCAGATCTACTGTCTCCATGGGGTTTACTAGTTGAATCCCTCTGCCAGTGTGTCTCTCGCACAGATACTATTATAAATATCAAAAACATATACTAAGAAGTCCTCGCTGTTTGCACTACTATATAGTGCTGAAATGCTTGAAATAAGCTCGTCCATCGCACCCAAATCAACATCAAAAGATAACACCCAACTAACGGAGTTCTTAAGCATAGGTAAGAGTTACTCAGCCGGGATTGAAGATCCCATATTTCGGTTTTCCATCCAAGCTCAGTAGAGTCCTCCACAACTTGGCGTTCCATTCCCAAAGAACAATTGACACCAACTTTGGTTAAGATATACCAGGTCATTATTCTGGTATCATGCGTGATGAGCATAATGGACCTGGCCCTGTTCTGAAACACCTCCTGAGCTGCCTGGCCTTAGGTTCCCTCTCCTAGTCTATTGCATTGCTTTTCTGCCGCATGGCAGCCTTTATGTCAGTCATCATACTCAAAACCATGTCCCGTTTTCTACTATCTTCCTCAATCTTCTGCTGGACGATCTGACTATGATGGTTACTTTCTCACTGATCTCATCCATGCTTTCAATGTTCCTTAACCATCCTAGCCACAAGTCCCTTGTTACCCATTCTGAATCAGCCATAGGCTTGAAGACATTCCTTTGACTGCAAGTGTCAAACGGATCAGAAGGGGAAAGGATTAAAGGACCCGATAAGTTATCATCTCTTTCCTTGGTTCTTTCATCTTCCCCAATGTGTCCTAAGTTCTTCCAATCTATTTTGGATTAGAGAGGGGTGGCAGGCAAAAAAGACTGCTTTATGGGCCTTGACACGTTCAGAATAACAAAGTTTATTTGGGTTTGCATGAGATGCATGCACGATCCTACTCTTCTCCCATACACCAACTGATCCCAGCAGCTCCGACAACAGAAACGTTTTCTTTTGACCCACCTCAATGCGCCACATTTGCAGAGAACCAATCACAGACAACAGGAAGCTACAACAACAGTGTAGGAAGTGACTGTAGCAGGGAAGGAAGAGGAATCTCGGAAACCTTGCCAGAACCATTCCTTTTGTACTGGCGTCGGTCTTCATGCGACCAAATCCACACGGTTCTCTCTTCTTTGTTGGCCTCCTTCCTCCTGTAAAGTACTTCTGCCTCCCGGCCCTCTCTTGCCTTGCCTGGTCATCGAGTTTCTAAGAGGTTCTTTGGGGCCCCTCTCCCCTAACTCTTTATCTATGTCCCAAACCACCTTACACCCCCAAACTTCCACAAATGTGAGATCTGGATTCATCTATAGACATACTATTGAAGAGCTTTTCTCATCTGAAAGGAACTAAGCCTTCCTTCTCCATCTATATGGCATGCAAAACCTTCCATTTATATTAATTCGAGTCAGCTATGCTGCTTTTTTTCCATTCCTGGCAGTGATTGCATTTCTTCTCCCACTTAACTCATCATAATTCCCTTCTCCTGCCCTGGGTCTTCACGCCACCAATCTGTTCCAGTAAGATCTGTGGAGGTTGCTGGCAGTACCGCCTGCACCCACCTCTCAGGCTGCCTATTGACTCATTTTCTCCTTATCATCACGTCTTGTCAGCCAGTTATGACATTTCTGTCATTCTGATGACGTGTTAACTCCTGCCAATTCAAGTCTAGGCTGTCCATACAAGTGTACAGGGTGGCTGCTGACTGTGATTTGGTGCCTTCCATCTGTTATGAATTGATGTCCAAGGATACTTAGCTTCAGCATTAGTTATTTTCACGGGTCCGTTGAGTCAGATTTTGTGCAGGTCGTTGACATATTTCAGTGTTTTATTAGTTAATGGAGTTTTATATCAGTTAGTGTACTTTTCAGTTAGTCAATTGAGTTTATTTTTCAGTTTTACTTTTCTATTAGTGAACGGGAAAACTGTATCTGTCCCATATGCAAAGGGAAAAATGCCAACATCAGAAACTAACTATAAAAGTACTCCTAGGCATTATAGTAGGGGTCTTTTGGTGAACCGTGCTATTGTAGGTAGTTGAAGAGACTATTTTGGGCCAAGAGCAGCATCCATACTGCCTTGGATTTGGTCTGAGTTGGCATCCATATCTTCTTGGAAAGTTTCAGATTCTATGTGTTGAGGAGTTCAAATTTTTCCGGTGTTGTTGCTATTTGCTACTCTTGGTTTTTTTCTTTTCTGTTAGTGATATAAATCTGCTATCAAAAAAATCTACCACTGGAGTTTTCTGTGTCAGTGTTGTACTTGTGGTTGTTGGGTTTCTTTTGATCATCACTGTTGGTTTTATCTCTGTTTCTTTTTTTTACAAAAACGATTATGGATTATATTAAAAAACAGTGGTAACCACTAGCACAGATACATCAAGGATTTCTTGCCTTGTCCATAGAAACAGATTCAAAATGACACAGAAGACTTCTATCTCCAGTCCTATCAACCAGATCAGCATAGCTAGATCCATGACCAAAATTTGGGCAGAGACAAGTTGTCCAACGAAGACATCAACATCTACAGAGACATACTGTAAATCACAGAAAAACAACTACAGAAAACAGAAAACCAGTACATTTTCAAAAGCCTCATTTGCTAGGGGCGCCTTGAGGCTGAGTATAAGTAGCTAGCTTCTCTTCATTTTCGATTTGTCTTTCCAAAGTAAGCCAACCAACTTGCATTTCGAGTTTGAGGACTCCCTTTTCTAGCTCGGTTTGGCCAACAAGCTGAGAGTGCACCTTTTGGTTTAATTTCTCGGTCAAGTCCTCACGGAGCTACAACATATCCTCGTCAACCATCTCAAGTCTTCTGTCGCCTTCTTCATCCAATCTTGCAACCTTTCACTTCTGGTCCCGCAGCTCTCTGCAAAGAGTTTTCATCTCATTCTCCAACAGGCGAACACGGTCTTGACTGCCCGCTTCAGATCCAGAGCTTGGATCCATGGAGCTCAGAGCAATCAAGAGATACCCTGTAGTATTGACGGAGCCTTTCAACGGATTTGGGATTTCCAGCAGCGGACACTAGAATACAGTGCAAAGATTATGGGGAGCCGGAGGGCCATGTCCAAGGTAATAATCCCATCTGCTAACACAGAGTGCGAAGAACTCATCTGGATTCAAAGCATTAGCCTTCGCACGCACCATCCCACCAGTCTGTTGACTGCGAAAAACAGGAAAGACGGGGTGAAATGACAAAAGGATCTTAGCCACCGTCGAGACCCACCTTGAGCCTGAGCACAACGAGTCGAGGTACTACCTCCCACTCCATTCACATGGTCTTTTAAAACCCCTTGCATGCTACCATCTGCCATATCGTCCTTGCCTTGCGTTTTAGCCATCCACGTAGAGTGCCTTGACTTCTGTGGAGAGCACCTTCCTAATAAACCCAAGGTGCCAGGGGATATTAAAACTTTGGGCGTTTCCATTGAAACACAAGGTCCCTTTGCTCAAACAGGTAGCGACATTAGCTGCTTTATCCGCTTCTCCATTCAGTTCCCGAAGAATGTGAAAGAATTTGATTTTGTGAAAAGCAGGGAGTAAATTCATGATTTTTTGGAGTAGGTGTCGGAGCCTCATGTTATGGGGGAGGGCATGGATGTTTAATGCCTGAATGATCACCCGGGAATCTCCAAAAACAATAACCTCTTTAACTTCCATAGCCAAAACTTGATAGAGTCCTTGCCATAATGCAAGAGCTTCAACGATATTGTTAGTATCGTCTCCAATTCCCCAAGAGAGAGTAAATTCAGTTGTTTCATTGGGGCTTAGAAGAACCCCTCCCCTGGATTCCCTTTAGAAGCTCCATCAAAAAACAGAGTGTGCTGATGAAGCGCCTTCCTCTAGATTGAAAAGCTAAGTGGGTCCATACGGATTTCCCAATGATCTAGTTGAGATGAGCTAGCAGAAACAGATCCAGGGGCCTTTGGGATTAGACTCAACATCCAGTCTTCTTCATTAGGAGGGAGCGGAGATTTATTCTCGAGAAGAGGAAGAAAGTGAAGACATTCTCCCAGCAGAGCCTTAGCTCTGACTACCACCTGAGCAAGAGTGGAGCTTTTTTCTCTGAAGAGGCGGGCGTTTCATTCCAACCAAAGCTTCTAGAAAATAAGTTTCGGAAGTGTCAACCAACAGATTTTAAGCCTGTCTGTCTTGTGAAGGGTAAAGGGGCACAATTTATCCCAGTTGCTAAGGAGGATTGGGATTTCATCTGGGAGAGTTACTTGATTCGACCAAGGAAAGAGAGCTAGATTCCAGACCTCTTTTGCAAAGGGACAACTTAATAGAAGGTGATTTGCGGATTCTTCCTGTAAACAACAGAGAGGACATCGTGTAGGACCTTCCCAACCTTTTTTTTTAGGTTATCTCCCGTAAGAATATTGTTGTGGGCCAGAGTCCAATTAAAAATGTCTACTTTTGGAAGAGTTTTGGCTTTCCATATACCTTTCCAAAGAGCAGGGTTGAGAGGAACATTAGGAATTGCTTTTAACTGTTTATAACCCTGAGCCGCAGTGTAATTTCCAGAGTGGGCGCCCCAGCCTAGAGATTCCTTCGTATGAGCTGTGATAGGGGATTTACCTTGAAGCAAGGAGAGCAAAAGGAGTTCTTCATTGTGTAAGTCGCTTGGACAATTCAGTATACACCACTTTTTCCAGGTTCTAATTTTATCGTTATTCTAGATTGAGATATCCCATAGCACGGTTAAACTTTGGGAATGAAGCCACCGTTTAAGATTGGAGGTGCTCGACAAGGTGTCCAGAGGTGGATCCCCAAGGATAGAATCCTCCCAAATGAGAATGTTTTTCCCGTTCCCAGGAATCCAAGTTAGATCAAGCTTGAAGGAGAGAGATTTTTGGCATATTGTGAAAATTGGAGATCCTTTTGAGGCTTTTGGAGCTGTATTAAGACATTTTTTCCTTGCCCCTGAGAAGTACTTTTTCCAAAGAACTTGTTTACTCCAAGTTAATTTTCCTGTGACCAAATTCCAAAGAAATTTAGCACCAAGAGCCAGATTTTGAGTCCTGAGATCTCGTATATGGAGTCCCCCTTCTAAAAGTGGCTTAGTAATTTTCCCCCAACTGACCAGCGGAAGCTTGTTTTCATTGTTTTTCCTACCTTTCCACAGAAAATGTCTAAGAAGAGTCTCGATCTTGAAGATGGATTCAACCGATGCAAGTAAAATGGAGCTTTGGTAGACCGAAACACTAGAGAGAACCGATTTAATGAGAATCAGTTTCCCAGCCAAATTTAGCTAGGAAGCACCCCACGAGTTAATTTGAGTCTTCAATTTATCAATCAGAGGAAGCCAATGAGCTAATTTTGGGGCGGATTTGAAAATGGGTATCCCTAAATATTTAAAAGAGTCCCATTGAGTTCTTCCTTCAATTTCCAGAATTCTTGAGATTTCCACCATTTCCCTTGGGGAGCAATTCCATCCAAAATTTTGGCTTTTTCTGTAATTGATTTTGCTTCCTGATGCCTCCTTGTAAAGTTCTAACTCCTGTTTGAATTTTCTGGCTATAAGAATGCTAGCTCCTCCCAAGAGAAGCGTATCGTTGACAAACTGGGCATGATTTATTTCTTTGGCTTCTCTTGTCATTTTGAGACCCAATAAATCTTGATGAAGATGACAATGCTCTAGTTGAAAGTTGAGCACCGAGGCCTGGGTAGCAAATAGAAGAGGTGAAAGAGGACAACCTTGTCTAAGCCCCCTAGAGGCATGGAAGAAATCTACAACACGTCCATTGACCAACAGAGCTATCCAAGGGGATCCAATACAGTCTTTCACCCAATTGATAAATTCAGGGGTGAAGCCAAATTAGAGCATTACATGAAAAAGGAAATCGTGCCGAACTCTATCAAAAGCATTAGCCAAATCTAATTTAACAATCATACCTTTTTCACGTCAAAGAATACTGGTGTGGATGGCTTCCTAGACCAAAATAATGTTATCGAGGATCTTCCTCCCTTTGATAAATCCACCTTGATTTTTTGGAATGATTGCTGGTAGGATTCCTTTGATTCGGTTGGCTATAACTTTTGTAATGATTTTGTAACCAATATTGCAGAGCGAAATTGGCTGGAATCGGTCAAAGGAGGTGGCACCTTTCTCTTTAGGAATGAGGGCTAAGAAGGCTGAGTTGGTATTCCCTCTGATCTTATTGCAAGTCTGCGATTTTAGAACCATTCTATGAAGATATTTTTTTATTGTTTGCTAATAGGCTTTGAAGTATCTGGCTGTGAAACCATCGTTACCGGGAGCTTTGTCAGGTTCCATTTCGTTTAAAGCATTTTTAATTTCTCTTCTGGTGATCGGAGCAGTGAGGAGCTGGTTGGAATTTGGTTGAATATTAGAGGTAACCAAATTTAAAATATGTTGACAGTTTTCATTCTAGAGATGAGACTCCTCTGTATATATTTCTTTGAAGTGGTTATGAGCAACTTGTTTGATTCCTTTGAAGTCAGTGACGATTTGGTCTTGAAGATGGATTTCCTTTACAGAGTTAACTTGTTTCCGAGCTTCAACTTGCTTATGAAAATAAGTGGTGTTCCTGTCCCCTGCTTTTAACCATAGGCTTCTGGATTTTTGCCTCCAGTAATCCTCTTCCAATCTGCATGCAGAGTGAAGGGTGCGTTGAAGAGTTGCTTCTTGTTCCAAATTGTCGGGAGTAATAGAACCTTCTTCCATATTTAGTTGATGCCTTTCCAATTGTTGTTGAGCTTCCAATCTCTGTTAAGAGGAGATTTCATGGTTTTAACTCAATCTTTGAGAGCTCTTTTGAGCCTACGAAGCTTTTCTTCCCAGACAAAGAAAGGGGATCCAGAAACTGGAGTCTGCCACACATTGAGGACCAGATCTTGGAAACCTTCCTGTTGAATCCAAGAGGGGCTAAATTGGAAGGGGATGGGTCCCAGATTTGTGTCTTTGGAGAGTTCAAGAAGAATTGGTTTATGGTCAGAGGCATTGAAGGGGAGGATTTTAGAGACATCGTTGAGACCTAAAATAAGAAAAGAGTTTTGGACCAAGAATCTGTCAAGGCGAGCAACTATATGGCCCGATCTGATTCTTTTGTTGGACCAAGTGAATTTGCCACAGGAAGGTTTGATATCATCCAGATCCCATTCCAGAATGATATCTTCGACCCATTCATGGATTGGGTCTCTGATTATTGAGCCCCCTTTTTTTTCCCCGAGAGAGAGCGTGACATTAAGATCCCCAACTAAAACAATATTTCCCAACTGATGGGAGTTGAGGGATTCCCTGATAAGGTCCCAACAATTTTTTTTTTCCAAGAAAAGAACATGTGCATAAATGTTGAATAAACGTACCTGGTAACCTGAATCCTTGTGAAGAAGTTGGGTGAGGATCCAATGAGTTCATGATTTAGTAAGAACTAACTCAAATTTAGAAGCGTACCATAAGGTGCCTATTCCACTGGAGGCTCCTCTAGCACTGACAACTACACCTGCTCCTTTTTTCCAAAATTTTTGATTAGCGAGGAGGAAGTCATGTTCCTCCATTTTGGTCTCCTGGATTAGTAGGATATCTGGATTTGAGGTGCGGATCAAATCTTTCATAGATTCTTCTTTAGTTTTGCTCCCTAATCCCCTACAATTCCAGGAGACTACCTTCATTACTTACTTCTGGGGTTAGTAGAGGCACCCTTGATGCCTGACACTTCTTGTGTTTTTTAACATTTTGTCCAATGTTGGTTGAGATCCTTGAACCTTGTCCTTGTAGGTGGCTATTTCGCTCCTTTCTTTTTCCGTTTTCCGACCTCTCGTAACTTGTTTTGGGGATGTTTGGGAAATGTCAAATTCATCCTCCTCTTCTTCCGAACTTTCAACCTCTTTTCCTGCTTCCTGAGTTTCAGATATTTCTCCTGAGTCTTGAAAAGGAGGAAGTTCCTTTCCATCCAGCCTTTTCCTTTCCGGATTGGTTTGGCATTCAGAAGCGCTTTCATTAGGATCCTTTGCCTTAGCTTCTAGATCCCCAAGGCCAGAGAAACTATTTTTAGTTTCAATCGAGGTTCTCTGAGTCTCCTTGTTCTTACTTGGATTTTCCGAATTTGGGTTAGGGATTTTACCTTCCCTTCTGGAGGTTGATTTAGAATTTGGATTTGGGTGCTTGGCTTGCTGCCACCCCTCGCCTTGCTCCTTCTCTTGTTGAGTGGGCAGATTTTTTGGACAGTGCTTTTGGAAATGCCCATATTCATGGCAACCTTTGCACTTGAAAGGCAACTGTTCGTAATCCAACTTTTGATTCCCCTACAGTTAACTTGATGGCTTCAGGGAGACCGGCTTCAAGGTTTGCTTCCACGCAGATCCGGGCACAAGAATACTAGTCCTTGGGATATGCCTTGTCAATGTAACGTCCTAACCTGTTTCCAATGGATTGCAGCGATTCTGGGTTCCAACAATGAATCGACAGATTGGGTAAACGGACCTAGATCGATACCGCTTTAGGAACATCCACTACCGGATCAAAGTCTGGCGTCCATCTATTGAGGTACAGACCCTGCGGTCCCATAAAGTACGGTCCATTTCTAAAGATCAAATCGTGGTCATCTTTGGAGATGAACTCGAACAAGAAAAACCCTCTTCCAACTGCATAACAGGTAACACTGTTAGAGATAAGGGGTCTCCAGTTTTTTTGAGCCCAGTTATCAGTCGCTCGCAGAGAGGGCCACAACCCTGTAAACTGGCCAACCAAAGCCTGATCTGCTAGGGAGACTGCCATACGCATAGGATGATCCGGCGGAAGAGCGATCACAGGGACGTCATCGATCTTTTTGACGAATTTAGGAAGGGATCCAACAAAAGGTTTCTTCCCTTGCACATTGATAAGGCGATTGAAGGCTTCAGCATCAACAGTAAGGGGAGGTGGTGGATCACCGCCTCCAGCCGAACTCATGGAGGATTGTGCGAGCTTGATTAGAGGACGGATCGAACGCCTACCAGCTTATCACCCTAATTCTTCACTCTTTAGTGTTCACAGTACCTCTTTAATAGTATTATATTGGAAAATTTGAAGAATTATTATCTCTTGGTTTTCTCTCTGTTATTTTTGCTATTAGTACCTATTAGTTTTCTATTTCTTCAAAATAAAAACAAAAATTAAAAAAGAAGAAAAAGAAAATAAGATTCAACTTTTTTTTTTGTGTTGGCCTGCAACAATGGTATCAGGATTCAGAACCACTTTCTTGGCCTCGTGGATAGACATCAACTAGGGCTTCATACTCAGCTACTCATGACAGACATGGGTTGAAATCTGAAATTGCATTATTGGTGGAAGAAGTCCTTAGAACCCCCCTTGGAGAATTTAAATAATGACATGAAGCATATAAATCAAGCCCTGCAAACTCTGATTTTGGATAGAGGGAATGACGAAATGGGAGTAGTGAAGAAGATGATTGGACAAGACTTTATAATTGGAGGGAAGATCACAAGGAAAGCCCTTTTGCAGGAAATTGTAATATAAGAGGAGGCAACGAGGCAATTGAGCGGACCACATAATCAGAGGTTAATGGAGAAGATTCTCATTCCTAAGTTTGATGGTTGTAGTGAAGTTGTTAAGTTGAGAGCATGGGTAGGCAAGTTCTTGGATTTTACACTTTAAACCCTATGAAGGATTACCAAAAAATTTAGTTTTCCACATTGCACCTTGAAGGGTTGACATTTTATCTGTGGTAAATGATTGAACAATGATGGGAGGAGGGCAATGAGGAAGTGGGCAACAAACCAGGAATAACCACCTGGGATCAATTTGTGACTGCATTCTATCACAATTTTGAGGCTTACATCCAGGAAGATTACTTCCTAGCCTCCAGGAGCATGAAACAATAGGGCACAGTGGCATATTACTCAAGGGAATTTCGCCAAGTAAGCTTGCTGGTGGAAAATATTTCTACCAGGGGTGTGGTTGCTATGTACATTGATGGTTTTAAGGAGTCAATTGGAGGGTATGTCGAGGCTATGAGGCCAACTACTCTCGAGGTTGCCATTCAACAGACAGAAGGACATTCTGAGGCTATTGGAATTCTTGTTACAGGAGGATTACCAAAAAATTCAGTTTTCCACATTGCACCTTGAAGGGTCGACATTTTATCTGTGGTAAATGATTGAACAATGATGGGAGGAGGGCAATGAGGAAGTGGGCAACAAACCGGGAATAACCACCTGGGACCAATTTGTGACTGCATTCTATCACAATTTTGAGGCTTACATCCAGGAAGATTACTTCCTAGCCCCCAAGAGCATGAAACAACAAGGAAAAGTGGCATATTACTCAACGGAATTTCTCCAAGTCAGCTTGCTGGTGGAAAATATTTCTACCAGGTGTGTGGTTGCTATGTACATTGATGGTTTGAAGGAGTCCATTGGAGGGTATGTCGAGGCTATGAGGCCAACTACTCTTGAGGTTGCCATTCGACAGGCAGAAGGACATTCTGAGGCTGTTGGAATTCTTGTTACAGGAGGACTACCCTCCAAAACTAATCCAACAACAAAGGGAGAAGAAAAGGGTACTGAAAAGTGGTCCTCATCTGTAACCTAGACTGTTGGATAGTCCAAAGGAAGAATAGTACTTGCTACCATTGCTAGTTTGTGCTAAAAGGGACTTTGTTTTAGCTGTAAAGAGGTTTGGTCCAAGGGACAAAAATGTAAGACCCTCGAAAGGATTCACATGAGATAGTTAGTAGAAGAATATCATGAAAAGAACATTGGAGGTCACCATGAAGAGGCAACATAAATAGAGAACGAAAACATCCATGCATATTGCAGAGGACCAAGAATGACAAGAAATCCCAGTTGTCTCCCTTGCAACCATGCTTGGAATAATCCAATATCAGACCTTGAGGGTAAAGAGCAGAGTGAAGGGAAGAACAGTAGTGGCCCTCATTGATTATGATAACACTCATAACTTTATAGACTCAAAGTTGGTGAAATCTGTGGGCCGAAGGGTTGCTCCATTACAAAATCTCCAAGTGATAGTGGCCAATGATGCTATGACCAACTTTAAGGGAATTCTCAAAGGGATAAAACGCAGCTAGATGCCCATGAATTGAGTTCTGATTTCTATGTTGTAGCCCGAGTAGGGGTGGATGCAGTGGTGGGCCATAGTGGTTGGAGAACTTGGGTGAATTCTGGATGAATCTTGATCAATTGTACATGAAATTTGAGAAGGAACAACAACTTATTTCAATGAAGGATCTACAAGCAAGTGCAAATGAACTCATTTCAACTCACAAAATGTGTAAACATCTCACAAGAGGTAAACTATGTCATATTCTTCAATGCAACTCTACGAAGGGCCTACATATCAAGGTGAAATCATAGAACCCAACAAGAACAATGGCTGATTGATGAATATGAAGATGTTTTCTAGGACTTACTACATGGGATTACAGCTGATAGTGGGCAAGAACACATCGAACCAAGGTCCAAACCAATAGTTATTCCCCCTTACAGGTGTCCTAAGCTGTTCAAAGATGAAAGTGAAAATAATCCAAGAGCCATTGGATATGGGGCATATAGGACCTAGCAAAAGCTCTTTTGCATCTCCATTGGTGTTGGTTAGGAAGAAGGATTGTTTCTTTTGTATGTACACTGACTACAAAGAATTAAACAAGAGGACCATGAAAAATAGATTCCCTATCTTGCATATAGATAAATTATTAGCAGAGTTACATGGGGCAATTGTATTTACAAAGATTGATTTGAGTTATGGATTTCACCAGATAAGGGAGAGGGAATGTGACCAGTTTAAATTTTAAAACAACTTTAGAACTCGTCATGGCCATTGAGTTTCAAGTGATGCCTTTTGGGCTAACCAATGCCCCAACCACATTTCAATGTACGATGAATTGAATCTTCAAGCCATATTTGCAGAAGTTTGTTTTGGTTTTCTTTGATGATATATCCTTGTTTATATCAAAACCATGGAAGATCATTTGAAGCACTAGATAATTATTTTAGAACTCTTGAAGGTGAATTCCCTATTTGCAAAGGATTAAGTGTGTGTCTTTGCAAGGAATAAACTTCTCCACATGGGACATATAATTAGAAAGGAAAGGAATCAAATCTGATCCAGCTAAGATTCAAGCCATCCTTAACTGGCCCATTCCCAAGCATGTGACTCAATGGAGAGAATTGAATGGGACATCTAGTTTCTAGGAAATTTGTCGAGGGTTTTGGAGGTCCATGTAGATTTTTAATGACAAAAATCAACAAGATAATATTCTGTCAAACACTTAGCAACCTAGAGATATCTGTCTTCATAAATTTCATAAATGCATAAAACCCACATTCAGAAATTTCTATAAGAAGGCTACAGAAATACACATTGCTAAGCAAAATATGCAGCGGAAATACACAGTGGACAGCAACCCATAACTCACAGAAATTTAGGCAAATGCCAGGGAAAACCACAATGTGGGAAAACCCAACGAGAGAGAGAGATGGAAGATCATTTGAAGCACTAGATAATTATTTTAGAACTCTTGAAGGTGAATTCCCTATTTGCAAAGGATTAAGTGTGTGTCTTTGCAAGGAATGCACTTCTCCACATGGGACATATAATTAGAAAGGAAAGGAATCAAATCTGATCCAGCTAAGATTCAAGCCATCCTTAACTGGCCCATTCCCAAGCATGTGACTCAATGGAGAGAATTGAATGGGACATCTAGTTTCTAGGAAATTTGTCGAGGGTTTTGGAGGTCCACGTAGATTTTTAATGACAAAAATCAACCAGTGAATATTCTGTCAAACACTTAGCAACCTAGAGATATTTGTCTTCATAAATTTCATAAATGCATAAAACCCAGATTCAAAAATTTCTATAAGCAGAAATACACATTGCTAAGCAAAATATGCAGCGGAAATACACAGTGGACAGCAACCCATAACTCACAGAAATTTAGGCAAATGCCAGGGAAAACCCAACGAGAGAGAGAGAGATTTATTATTCAGCTTCAGGAAAGTACATATCAGCAGCAAAACAACATTTCCAGCCAAGGAAAATACCTTACAGCACCAAATCTGTCCCACAGAAATCTGCCTCGTTTTTTGTGCCAAAACCGTACTGCTGTCCAGCCTCTTCTGTACCTCGTTTTCTGTGCCCATAGTCTGCTGTACGGACTGTTCCGTATGACCCAAAAACAACCACCGAAAATCTGAAAATCGCCTCGAGAACCGTGCCCAAAATCACCTCGATTTTCGTGCCAAATCTAGCTGTACGGAATCATACGGACTGTACAGATCCGTACAGTACGGCCTCCCACAACAGAAAAATATTTCGGCCAAAAATTCACAGAATTGTTTTTCTCGGGAATCATGTCCACTTTTCTCGAAAAACGTGCCCTCTTTGCTGCTCACTTTCCTCTCTCAAGCATACTTAGAAAATCTCTCTAACTCTCCTCCCGATGTCCTCTCTCGATATTCGACATGTCTTGCACACTACCCAATGCATTCTTTTATAATCTGAAAATGACATTTTCCGCCCAAAATTGTCTTTTCAGCTTCCCCAACCCTAGATCCAAAGGCCAAGATTAGATCTTGCATTTTTCAAGATCAAGGGTCATGATTCATTCCCTCCAAAATGTCTCATTTAAAATTAAAGTGAATTTCACTTTATTACATAAGTGCTTTATGATAATAAAGTCACTTTAAAAATAGAAGGTACACTTTATTAAAAAGTCACTT